>CM052538.1:190785067-190880290 GCA_028533065.1 Trachops cirrhosus | reverse complement strand
GCAGGTTTGCTGCTCCAAGCACCCTTGGAGAAATGGACCACTTGACAGATGATTAAAATAATACGAAACAAACAGACAAAAACCTAGGTGACATCGATACTTAACATTTGCAGGTTTTCTGATTCACATACTGAAAAAAGAAATAATTTAATAGTTTGTTGGAGAAACTGCACCACGTTGCACCGGGGAAGTCAGATGTCAGGTGGGAGGTTGAGACGTGGCGGCTTCCTTACCATCCACGGCCACCTGGTCAGGTGGATGTTACCATGACCCTCACTTGTAGCGACGGGCCTGGGGTCTGGAGAGGGCAAACAACATGCCTCGAGGCTCGGAGGCGCCCTTGTCTTTCCACTTGGCTCGAGTTCCCTCTCTTCACACGTGAGCCACAGGAGTGAGGGTGTCTCCACACGGCAGTGCGTGGCCGTATGCCTGTGTGAAGTCTGGATCTCCCGCTGGGAAACGCAACCTCCATGGAGGGTGATCATGGGCCAAAATCCCTCTTAGGAATTGAAAGTGCCACGGGGAACATTCCCACCTACACACCTTTCCCTCTCTCCTCTGCAAGGGGTAGTGGGGAGGACGGGAGGCAGGATCTGTGTTCCCGGCCAGGTTTACCTGGTCGCCCAGGACAACAGACTTGCAGGCAGCCAAAGAGATCGTCAAGCAGCAGAGCGTGACAGCCGACATCAAAGTGAGAATGCCACTCCTTGATCCGGACTTGGCCGTACCTGCCGGGGCAGAGCCGAGGATCTGACCACCCCGGGGATTCAAAGGCGTTCTTACAGGGAATGGACACACACACTCACGCACGCGCGTGCGTGCACACACACACACACACACACACGGCCCAAATGCAAACCCCTCCTCCTCCTCCTACTTTCAAACGAAAATAAAAGTCTAGACATCTTTTCTTCACAATTCTTCACTGACCTAATTATTCAGATCTGTGCTTTCTTTTGGTCTTTTCAAAGAACAAGACGAACGGTTAATTTCACTTAATGGAATAATTGAATGTCATAATTGTTTTTTACATTTCGACACGAATGTTTGAGTTAAGCTGCACACACTCTCTCTCTCCCCGTCTAGAGCTCTTAATAACCAGCCTGCTCAAAGGGGCCTTTCTGCTCTGTCTTTTTGTTTCCTCGCTGGACTGTCTGGGCTGGCTTCTGGCAGCCGGCGTGCCCCGGGGGGGGCCTGGGGGGTGGCAGTTAATGACTGTTTTGGTCCTGGGTGTTCTGATCTCTCTCTAATTCACTATTTGTCAGGCATGAGAGGCACCCTGAACGGGATAGTGAACAATGCGTTTTTATCCTTGCTTGTCTTTATCTTCTGAATTGTGGTACCGGGCATAGGATCTGGAACCGAGAAGACAGGGAAAGTGTTTGTTCAATGCATGCATGCTGCATGAATGAACGTGTGAATGAATGAATGAATGAATGAGGCAGTCCTCATTCTTCTAGCAGAGGATTCCTAGTGGCAGAACAGAGATTATTTCTCCAGACTATCCAGTAAACATATTCTTTCTCCATGAAGAATTGAGATTAATCCCAGGTCTGTGGACACCATCCATTTCCACTTTATTGCTCCTTCTCTCTCCAAGGCTCCCACCCTCATCGCTAAGCTCCCCCAACCCCCCTCTCAATCACCCCTTTCCACTAGTGTCCCAGGAAGCCCCACATCTTCTACCCAGCATGGGTTTTTGAAAGTTTTCCTCTGTCCCATGTTCCTCACTTAGGGTCTCCTGCTAACTTGGGTGTCCCAATGGCTAGATCCACTGATTTGCAGCATTTTTGGAAAAGGCATGCATGTCTAATTACATGGAGACACCGACCCATTCATTGCCTGGTTTTCACTTGCACAGATGGTAGGAAAAGTTTGGGAAATTTAATCCTAAAAGATCATTGAACACATTGCCTGCATCTGGGGTTGGATCAGATATGGGACCCACAGAAAGGAAAAATGGTTCTTTTCTTTTCTTTTCCTTTCCTTTCTTTTCCTTTCTTTTCTTTTTTCTTTTCTTTTCTTTTCTTTTCTTTTCTTTTCTTTTCTTTTCTTTTCTTTTCTTTTCTTTTCTTTTCTTTTCTTTTTGTGCCTTCCTCTGGAGCAGAGGAGAGGGACACTCCCCCTCCTTGACTTCCCAGTGATCCTGGGCTCTGCGTGGAACATTCTGCTCAAACTCCACCATTGCAAAGACCAAGGGACATCAGAAGTCCTTTATGTTTCTCCACATTTTGTCTGTTTTGGAATTTGTTGTGGGAATTGGGTGAAGTCGTTTATGAAAATGAGCTTAGTGGATGAGAATGTGCTCATTCAATAAACAATTCAGGGATGTGTACCGTGTGCTGGATATGTGCTGGTGCTTGGAGAAGCAGCCCTCAGCAAAACGCAGTCCCTGTCGTTACGTCCCCTACCAGTCTTCGCAAGAATTACAAAAGGGGTCTCCTTCTAAGCAGACGGGGCCTTGTGTGAGAACACACAGCTTGATAAAAGCATGGGCTACGTTTCCTTTCTTCCTCAGTCCCTCATTCAGATGCCCTGTGCCATCAAAAACCTGCAAACCCATGAGGTGGTTCTGCCCGCTGTTGAAGATAAACGATAGGTGTTGATTAGAGAAGCACCTCGGATGTCGTGGGACACACTGACAGACTTGACTGTGTCGGTGTTGCAGCCACTAACTATACGGCTTGGGGTGAGACACCTGACATCTCTACACCCCACTTTCTTTATCTGTAAGATTGGACTGATAAGACTGTCTCAGGCTGTTTCTGAGGATCAGATGGGAGGATACAAGGGAAGGTACTTTGATAACTATGGAATGATATGTAAATACGGTTCTCAATAACATTATTGTTATCACCTGTGTTATTAGGTAGATCCTGCTATTAACAAATGAGCTAGCTGGTCCAGCTAGAATCTAATTGTCACTCAGACAGCTTTGTTTGATGGCATTCATTTCAATGGGATTTGCTGTGAACTCTAAGCCTGCTGTGTGAGCTTTATTTTGCGTCCTTTCATGCTTTCCATATATACGCATTGACATAAGGTGCATCGTTTACTGCTGAGCACACGTGGGAGCCATTAAACAAAGGTGACTTGAGTTTGCACATGGTTCTAGGCACCATGAATACTCTGGGTAGTTCCAGACTGTATGTAAAGGACACAGGCGTGAATGGCGTGCAGGACCTGTCATCATGGAGAGTATAGTGCAGTAAGAGATGCTTACATGGACCCAGGAAAACTTACCACCGGGCAGAAAGTCTGAGTGTCGTGAGAATGGAGCAGTGATGGGGGAAATTCAAGGGAGCGAAGAGATTACTTTTGCAGAATGAATGAGCAAGAGTCACATAAGAGTGTCACGTGATCTGGGTGTTAAAGGGTGGTTGTCCTTAGGGTATTTGGAAATAGAAGACAGGAGAAGACCAATTTACTGAAGTTTGGGGTTCAGAAAGAGAGGAAACTTCTGAATACATACAATGGGAGAAAGATGGACCCCTGAATCTTCCTCTGTAACATCTAATAAAATGGATAAAAATTAATAAAGAATAAGCAATTGCAACTAAGTAATGAAGAGAGCACAATCTCATGCTATTCACATGCAGCATGAGAGCCAAAGAAAGACACGTAAGATTCTGAAATGATGTCTGTATATTATCTCAACCTCCCAAAATAACTGGCATGAAACGTGAGCTAAGTTCTCTAATATTGTCCGTTAATAGTCCCCTTCCCTAATTTCAGAATGGAAAGACTGAGATAATGAACTTTCCCCTTTTCCTTGGGAAAAGTCAAGGATGAGCTGTCCTTACACACTGCTGGCTTATATTAGTCACGGCAGATAGGGGAGAGACTTGGAGCTGTATTTCTGGAATAATGAAACATGTCCCCACCTGATGTGGCCGGCCCTGTCCTCAGAATGGAACGCTACTCCTGCTGGGCGGAGTGACCAGTAGTAAAGGACATTTTCCAGGATCGCTGAGGAGGGAGCTGATCCCAATTTTCATGGCATATTCTATGTCAGAAAATAGAAGGTGTGGGCAGAGAAGCTCTTATTTAGGATAAGTTAGATGAAAAAACAGTTTTGCTATTATGCAAATATACTCCATCAAAAGCTAAGTATAAAAACATTAAAGAACATCGTGCATAGAACATAGATGAAGAGCCTGGTCCCGGAGTAGATACAATCCCAGGAACTAAAGAAAACCCCCAAAGCTGCTTTGTGCTCCAGATGAACGTAACATGACCATGAGTTTTAGTAAAACAGGAACTTAGAGGTGAGTCAATAAGACCACATGATCAGAAGAAAGTGGTATTATAGGGTTAGGAAGCAAGCTTGAGGACTGAAATAATGACACACCTGAATCAATCAATAAATTGTGAATGAGAAAAGAATAATGTGGTTGAAATGCTAAATTGCTGATACTGAGAAAGTGCTTGAGGTAGTCTAAATGAGTGCAGGAGAGAAAGGTAAGGAGAATTAAATCACTTTGGGGAAAGGTAACAGTGCGTGGACTAAGTTAATGCATTGTAAGAGTGATCTGTGGCCACAAAATATGAAAACCAACAAACCAAGTGTTCACTGACACAAATGAAGAAAAATTTCCTTGAAAAAGAGGAAGAAATGGATTGATATAAAAGGCCATACTGTGTTTTATAAAAAGCTGATAAAGAACATGTGACAGCAACACATCTCCTGTGTGAGTTACTGATCTTCCGAGGTAAGTGGAATTGTTCAGACATCTGAGCAGAAAACACAATCTCGTATAAGGAAGAAAATCCAGCTGTGCACATGCCCTCCAGTGGCGTGGTCCACCCAAAGGCAGGGAGCAACGGCCGCGGAGCTCTAAATGGTATTTGTGTGGATCAGGAACCCAGGTGAGCTGTGTTTCAGGCATAGATGCAACAGGCATATATTCTGGAACATGAAAGAAGTTAGGCAATAAAGCCCTGGGAAACATGGTGCCCGATGTCAAAACCCAACAGACCGAAGGATGAGCGGAGGTGGGCAGGGGCCCCTGTGCAGACCTCAGTGCCCACAGACAGGGGATGGCGTGCAGAGTTCGGGGAGGAAAGGCGACTTCCGTTCCCAGATTTCAGCACTGGACTGAGCGCCTGAGGGGGCCAGTGGAACCTCGTTTTCCTCAAGTGTACAAGCAGACGAAGACATGAACCATCAGTCAAATGGTAAAATCTCAGGTAACAGAGCATGTGAGTACCATTCTTAAAAAAGTTGTGAGCAACTTCAGCTACTCAGGCCATGGGTCGGATGGACTCAACAATGGAGAAGCCATTGAGAAAGGCTGATGGTGAGCACTGAAGCTTCTCCAGAGATGTCGAGTTCATGGTAAAAACTCATAGGGCTTCTGCTATAGAATGGAATCTAAGTGCTGTAAACTTTATTGATGTAAAAATCATATATAGATATAGTACAGCCTGGCCAGAAAGTACCTAGCCATGTACTATTAAAAATAGAGACATTTATTAAGAAGATACAACTTAACAAGAAACATTGCACATAGGGTAATAACACCTCGGTCTCCTTCAAAGTAGGCACCTTGGAACCTCACACAGTTCTCCCAATTGCCATCAGCTGTCCTATTGTATTTTCCTGAATCTCATCGATGGTCTGAAATCCCTTCCCTTGCAAAGGTGATTTTAGTTTTGGGAAAAGCCAGAAGTCACAGGGCACCAAATATGGGCTGTAGGAGGGCTGAGTCACCTGGAAGATTTGATGTTTCGCCAAAAAAACTCTGCACAAGATGTGATGCATGAGCAGACACGCTGTCGTGATGAAGCTGCCAATCACCAGGTGCCCATAGCTGCGGCCTTCTGAATCATCCGAATACTTTCTATGGAGGAATGTCCAAGCTAAAGCAAAATTGGATGCATATTTGTTGCTCTACTTGCTCAGACATTTTCAGTGTGACAGACACACAATACACATGCTCACTCAGTGACGACTACCACCCCCACTGACTAGTACAGTGAAGTCGTCATTGTTCCAGTCCACTCTCCTTGGCTGCCAGGTTACACTGATGTCACGCAAACCGTTCCTGTTATGTTAACAATGACTGGGCGTTTTCCAGACAGACCTCTTATATAATGTGATATGTAATATAATTATAGTTAATATAAGGAGTCAGCAAACTTCTTCAGTAATGAGCCAGGGTAAATATTTTAGGTTTTGCAGGCCACATGCAGTTGCTATTACATAGTCTTCTTGTTTGTTTGTTTGTTTATTTAATACCCTTTGGAAACGTAAAGATACTGGTACTTCCTGTGCTGTGTTAAAACTGCCTGGGGGCTGACTGCGGCCCTCAGACTGCAGTTTGCTGACCCCTGAACCAGAACGTTGCCCTCTTGTGGACCACTCAGTCTATGAGCGAACACAGCCTGTCCGGCACGGGGTCCCACCTTCTCCTGCTGAGCGTTGGGAACAGCTGACCAGGTGACCCGAGACTGAGGTAGAGGGAGAATCCAAGCCTGATGTACAGCTTCAGTCAGAGCTCCAACCTCCGTGTCCTCCTGCACATAACGTGGCCAGCTGGGCTGGCCGATGTGACAGCCACTGCCACACGTGGCGGCTGAGTGTGCGAAATGCGGCTTGTTCAAACGGGGATGTGCTGTGCGCATAAAGTGCTCCCGAACTGTGCAGACTCAGTACAAGCAATGTCTCATTAATGACCAAGAGTTTTTATGTTGATCATATGTTGAAATGATGACATTTTGGATATATTGGTTTGAATACGTTATATTAATTACATAAAGATTTCTTCATATTATTTTAATAATAAATATTAAACATATTTTAATATTATTTAATTATACATTAAATATATTTAATAATACAGTGTTTAATTATATATTATTAAAATTAATTGTACCTGTTTCCTTTCATTTTTTAAAAAATGTGGTACTAGAAAATTAAAGAGTTGTATAAGTGTCTTCTACCTGTACTGGACAGTGGAATTTGAAGCACCTGACAAGATGAAATGACTCTTTATAAAGATGGATCCCGGAGCGGGAGCTCTGGGAGACGGTGCAGAGCACACCTCAGAGTCTCCTCACCTGCGGAGGGAAGGCAGCGGGAGGTGAATCCACCATCTGTCAGTGGTGGAGAGCGGCTGGGGGTGGTGATTCCCCAGCACTCCCTGTTTCTCCTTCCCTCGGGAAGGAACGCAGGTGCTGGCAGTCGGAAGTGGGGCTGGGGTGCACTGAGGGGACACAGGCTGTTACAGGGCACCTGTCGTCGCTGCTACACCGGCCCACCCACCACCTTTGTGTCCCTGTTAGCATGGCCTGGTTTGGTTTGCAACACCCGTGTGTCGAGGCGATGGGGCACGCTTGGCTTGAGCAAAGTCCTCTCACCCTGTTCCATGATTTCCTGGCCTCCCCTGAAGATAAGGGGTGGCGGGACCCAGGTTTGGTTACAGAGACTGAAAGGCCAGCTCTGGAGGCTTCTGGGAAAGCTTTCACTGTTCCGATAGGAGGGACTGACCCTCTGCCACTGTGCCGCTTCCTCCAGGACTGGGTGTAAACGGGTTTGCGGAGTCCCAGCACAGCCGCCTCGCTGGCACCTTGAGCGAAGAGTTTCCAGCACCACCACGGTGCCGTGCCGGCCATGCCTGGCACGCTCGGCTCACGCAGGCAAGATGGGCTGTCAGGTGTCTGATCCTGCATTACCTACTGCGGAAAACCCCTCCTGCTGATGCCCTTGGGAGAGGTGGGAGAGAGGATGGGGGGCAGGTGTGTAGGAGGCCAGGCACCCCAGATGTGACACTACCGTGGAGCTCCCACGTCGTGGAGATGAACTGTATTCCACCATTGCTATGACACGCCACCATGAACTGAGCAGCTCAGCACCACACCCAGGGTGCTCTCTCAGTTCTGGGAGCAGGGCACTAACACCGCGGCGCTGGTGTCAGGGGGACCCACGTTCTTGTCTCCTCCCACTTCCGAAGGCCCCTGCATTCCTCAGCTGCCACCAGCTCCTGTCACTCCGACCTCTTGCTGCTGTTGTCACGTCTCCCTTCGTCTGTCTGACTGGGACTCCTCCTGTGTCCCTCCTATGGGGACACTTGTGATGACAGCAGTTCCACCGAGATCCTCCGGCATCATCTCCTCATCGTAAGACTATGAACTTGACCGAATCTGCAAGATCCCTTTTGCCGCCTGAGGAAACTCACTCAGTTTCTGGGGTTTAGGACACGGGGCTCTTTGGGTGGGGCACTGTTCAGCCTGCCGCAGGAGATTATTGCCAGTGGGTTATTGCAAAGGTGGGGAGCAGCCTGGATGTTGGGGTGGCGGTGGGGCCGACGTCAGGTATTGCATCTGGCTGTGTGAGCCCAAAGGCAGAGGCAGGTAAGAAGTGAGACGCAGAAACAGGAAGAGGTCATAAGTCCGGGGCTTGGAGACTGAACTGTGGTTTGGGTCAAGTTGGGTCAAGTTTAACCAGCAGGTCTTTAAGTGACTGCGGTGGGGTGGGGCACAGTGCACACCTGGGTTACAATGGATGGAGACATGAATGATGGTAGAAATTAGCACTTTCTCCAGACTCATCCCTCCTTCCTGGGGAGAGGGAAACCGAGTTGGCTCCCTCCCTCCCTGTGCCCCTCCCAGCTCTAGGTGACGAGAGGCAAGGGGCTCTGGAGCTAGGGGAGCTTCCCTTTCTGTTCCGAGGAGTTTAGACAAGCACCCTGAGCCCGGACTTGGGCCGGGAGGAGGGGTGAGAGGGAGGGGCTGGGCAGGGAGACTTCCACCTCCAGGGCGGCAGCCTCCAGAGACAGAGGAGGCCGGAGAGCAAGAGGCCTGGGAGGTGGGCCTGGAACGAAGCCGGCTTGCTCTGATGCAAGCGGGCTGCCAGGAATGTCACTCCACGGGTTCGAGCTGCTCCCCAGAGCCCTGCCCTGGGCGACGTGCAAGGGCATCAGAGAGGGGAAATCAATCAAGCCAGGAAGCCACCTCCACTGTCACAGCACCGCCTCCGACTGCTTTCCCGCCTCTCCCCTGCTCAGGTCCTCGCAGATAACCGGCTCCCTTACCTTTAGGCCTTGATGTATTTTTGTCTGGTTTCCAGAAAGGGGCGGGCATTGTGCCGAGGGAGAGGGATTCAAGTGAATTGCGGGCCCAGCTGCATTACCCCTCGGAGTTGCCGTCACGGCCCACCCTTTAGGAGGCGCAGAGGTCAGCGCCACCTGCCAAGCCCCCACTGAGGGTCGCAGGGGAAGGAGGGTCCCAGGCTCTGTCTGGCCCCCCACAGCCGTTGCTCTTCTCAGTGGACAGGTGTGCCCCTCTACCTCTCCATGCATCAGCGATGCAGACTGGAGCAACAGGCCTGTGTGCCCCACTGATACATCGTGGAAATCCTCGGGCTGGGCGCAGAGTTGAGAGGGGGCTGTGGGCGCAGAGCTCTGCCAAGGCATTTTGAGTCGGACCCCGTGATAAACGGAGATTCAGTATTTCTGGATAATTCCCAGTGAGCACCCTTCCTCTTTAATTATCTTGTGGTCACCCTTTCAAAGGTGATTAAAGCTATTCTTCAGGAGATGTGGTTATAGATCGAGGGGGAACCTGGTCTTTCTTGTGGTTTTTATCACAGCAATTAAATCTGGCCGGCTCGCCGATGCTGTGTGGCAGGAGGGGTTTACCAAGCAAAATGATTTTCCCCTTCAGGCAATGTTAAATTTAGGCAAAACATAATTAATTATATCAGACAGGTATCCATTACATATCGTGCAGGCATTAAAGACTCGCAGGCGTGTTTCACCCCCAAAGAGCCCCTCTCTCCCTCTCGCCCGTCTGGGTCGGAGGCTGCAGCCCCTGGCTGGGACCTTGGGCTTGTCCTCGCCCGCTGTCCCCGCCCCGCCCCGCCCCTGCCCACCCATCCCTCTCATGCCTCCCCTCTCCCATTCAATACCCACGGCTGTCTTCGGAAGAAAAAATGAAAGGACTGGTATTTACCAGAACTTTCTCTAATGCTCTCAAACATATTATTTAGGGGCTTGTGTTGAGAAAGACGAGGACTCTGAAAAAGTGGAGCAAAGGCCGTTTGGTTGCCTCGGCCCCCCGCCCTCCCACCCCTGTCCCTGCCCCCGCCCAGCCTCTCCGAGGGCCCCTCTTGCCAGCTGTGTGCTGAGATAATGAGAGGCTTGAACCAGATACCTTCGAAATCCTGTTCAGCTTCAAGTTAGGAATGTCAACGGCGGCTCAGTGGGATGAGAGTCCCGATTCTTCGGTAAAAGACATAATTAATATTTTTTCTCAGGTGCTGTTTTGTGTTCCTGATGTTGAAAGGGCCTCGGGATTCATATATGATTATATACTTTCCTCTTTGCTGGAAGCTTCATTAGCCTGCAGATAGGTTTGGGAAGAAGGATTCACGGGCGTTATTGACAAGCTGTCCTCATTTGTGTCCACAGGGAGGTGGAGGGGGGTGGGGCTGGCCATACGCGGATGTGCAGAAAGTGCTAGAAAACAAAAAGGTGACTTTTCAAAGATGTCACCAATTCGGTATCATTTCCTAAATGGCCATTAAATGGCAGGCCTATTCTCTATTCAGTCGGGGGTCCAGGTACGCTTTTGTGGAGTACGCACCTGTGACTGGACTGGACCGAGGCCTGGGTGTGAGGCCTGGGTGTGTGACCCTGCAGGTTTCGGGGGGCAGCCAGAGAGCTCCCGTCGCCGTGTCTGACCCCGGCTCCTGCTCCCAAAGTCTCTCGACGTGTTTCTGCCTTCACTCCTTTCCCTGATAAACTGGGAGAAGCTTACCTGCCAGCTGTCTCACGAGGGTGTTGTGAGGATTAATGAGATAATATTTTTTAAGTACTCAGAGATCTCCTGATGAAAGAGGCTATAAAAGTACAAAGTGTCACTATTATTATAATTAATGGCATTTCTGAGAGCTTTCAAAGTGTACGTTGGGTGAGACAGAAGACAGAGGAGGTCCCGCTCCAGGAGTCAGCTTTCTGTTGGGGAAAAACAAGGCAGGAGCCTGTGTGGCCGAGACGCCGCCAGGAGCGGGCTCGCTCGGCAGAGGAGGGCGAGGGAAACGGGCGCCACTGGAGATGGGGGGCGCTGGCAGGGGGATCGCCCACGCGACGGACGCACGTGACAGAGACAGGGAGGTCGGCCCCTTGGCTGCCCTTCCGGGGCAGGCGGAGGTCAGCTCACGAGCGGATCTCAGTTTGGGCATCAAAGCTAAGTGCACCGGGTGTTTTGTTTTGCTTTTCCTGTTGGGGCGCATACTGCCAGGCCTGCCAAAGACGTCGGCTCGCTCCTTCACCCCGCAAACAGTGCCTGAGCTCCCACCGTAGGCCCGGCTGCTGGCCAGGCCCCTGGGTTCAGACAAGAAAAGGCACAGCCTTTCTCTGCAAAGAGCTCAGAAGCTGGTGGGGGGAAGAAGGGCCCACAGCCGGCTTTAGCACAGGAAGTGGTAGTTGTGCAAAACCTGAGGGAAAGCAGAGGGCATGATGGGAGAGCAGAAGCAGGTAATTTCCCTGGACTGCGGGAGTCGGGGAAGGCGTCCTGAAAGAAGCAGACCCTGGATTAACTAACCCCTGCAGGTCCAAAAGGCTAACTAGCGGATGTGGGAAAGAGAGAGGAAGAGAGTGGATGTGAGTGTGCGAGGTGGAAGGGTTAACCCTGGCAGAGGGAACCGCGTGTGCGAGGCCAGAAGAGGCAAGAGGTGGGCCAGGAAAGGAGATGTTGAGCTTAGAAAGCTGGACAAGGCTTGCATGGTGGGAAGATGGTCCGACCGGTGTCAGTGGCCATAGGGAGGGGTGAGTAGGGACATGGAAGAAGCAGCACCTGCGGGACCCGTGGACGGGGGCGTAGGAGTGAAGGGTCCCACTGTCATGTCTACGCTGTTTGTTCACACGTCTGAGTGGAGACCTGGACTGTGGGGCCTTTGAGGGAAGCCTCTGACCAACCTGATCTATTTGTGGGAAATGAAGGTCAATACCAATGCCAGACACACGGCCTGCTCCGGAGGTTATGGGGTCCCGCACAGGATGGAAGCACCAGCCCCTGCTGAACAGGAAGAATTTCAGGATGGCGACCGTAGGCTGTGAAGCCAAGCGTGGGGTCTTCTAAGCACAGGGCTCTCTGTTCAGCTGCCCATGTCACACCCCGAGGAGCCAGCCCTGACCAGCGTGTTGGAGGGACTGGACCTCGTGGACAGAAGGACTGGGACACACTGGTAGACGCGTCAGGCGGCCTGTTCCGACAGGCTCACGCACTGAAGGGCTGACCAGTGTCCGCACACGGACACTGTCCCGATCTCCAGGAGGGCAACATGCACCGATGTCAAAAAACAGGAGGAAGAAGCAGCAGATCTTCAGTATATGTTGGACGGGAAACACAAAAATATTCGTTTTTCGGGGGAGGAGCTCTCTGAGTCAGCTCCTGCCTTGGCACCTGAGTGGCTTTTCCTTGCCAGATGACTCAGTTTGAATGGAAACATTAATTTATTTGAGTTAGTGTGTCAATGGTGCCAACACATTGCACCAGTATGAACTTAGGAGATGCTCGTATCTCTAGGAGACGTGTGCGTCTCCTGGGGAGGAGACTGAGACGTGGGTGAGTCTCGCACGCACGTTCATTCACACATTTCTCTCCAGCACTGCCTTTGCCGGGTCTCTGCTGGGAAACAGGGCACAGGGGGGAGGGGACAAAGTCCCTGCCGCCCTCCTGGACTTCCACTCTATCAGAATCACTCATAAAGTGTACATTGCTACTCCTTTCAGTCATAAATAGGTCATTGCTATTTTCTGTATTTGACGTGTTGTCTTCTTCATCTACAGGATGCATTTTATTTCAGGGGACACAAAATATGGGTCGTTTAGCACAGCTCATGGCTGGCTTTTGAGCCTGGTAACTGTTGTCTCCTTCGGAAACTCTTGAGCCTCTCAGCTCTGAGTGTTCCTGCCAGAAGGATGTTCAGGGAGGTGTGTCCTGAGGTGGGGAGGGGCTACTAGGCTCTGCTGGTTTCCAGGATTTTCGTTCTGTACTTTTAGTCGTGTAAGTGATTGTGGGTGAGTGCAATCAGGGTTTCCCTGAAGTTTCCAATGTCGCCGGTCACTATGCCTTCTCACATCTCAGCTCTGATTGCTGTTTCTCTTTTTCCTTCTCAATCAAGGGCATCATTTATCCGTTTCTTTGGTATATTGGGATTTTCGCTTACCCATACTTTTAAGAAATAATTATGTTTTTTATCATAACTATCTTGGAAGTCTGAATTGTGTGTGGTGTGCATTGCACCCAGTCTCAGACACTCTCCTTTTACTATTGCTTGGGTAACACCCCAGTGACAACGACCAGTGGAAATTTTATGGGCGCAGTATCCAAATGTAATTTTAACGCTGTTCACTAATTGCACGAGCTTGGGCAAGCTATTTATTTTCTCCAAGCTTCTGTCTCTGCATCTTTAAGCAAGGGAAAGTAGCGTCTTCTTCATAGGGTTTTGGGGAGGGTAGAGAGAACGCCTTCGCAGTGGTGAGAGTGGGGGGCCAGCACGCTGAGGCCCCTCATGCATCACTGATCTGTGTGCGCGGCATCATCCTTGGAGAAAGCTGTGTTTGTCAGGAGATTTTGAAAAAGATCACCCAGGTGAGTCTATCAACATCTCTCGTGTCTTTCTTCATGGTCTCTCTCCTCCCCACTTTTCACATTTAAACACAGCAAGATTGGGACCCACGTCTGGGAAATCACTCAGCAGTTGGACCAAAGGATTCCAGGGTGCGCATCGATGCCAGGCTCAGCCCTGCTTGTGCTGTGACATGTAGAATAACGACATTGCCATGTCACTATGGCCTCTTCAGGGCCAAAGCCCTAACTCCTCCTCTCCTTAGGAAGGGCCAGTAAGTCGGATCCCTGGATGGATGCCCTTGGCCATGGTCTTTCAGCCCCACAAACCCACAGCTCTAGATCTGTCAAGGCACAGCTGTATCCAGCCAGGATCTTTACACGTTCCCATTGAGGAGGAAAGCGCTAAGGGGCAGTTAAATTTTCAGAAAAGTAGCGATGACATCTTTTTTTCAGTAATTGCCTAGCAGAACCAGCTGTCAAGGGGACTTTCTGCTCTCTGACACCTGAGTGCATTTTCCTCCAAATGGAATCTAAGGGAGATAGCATTAAGGTGAGCAAGAAAGATATTCTCCATGTAGCTGGCAGGGGTACTGTGAACATGACGTCATAAACCTGACTTCAGATGCAGGCTCCGTCTTGTCCTAGCTGTGAAACTGCCACAGGGGGCTTGTCACCTCTGAGCCTCAGTCTTCCCCTGTGAAATGGGGTGCAGTGTCTAACTCGTAAGGCAAGTCACAGAACCAGGTTAGGTGATGAACGCAGCATCCAGCATCATGCTGTTGGCACTGTGTGTCCCTTCTCTTTCCCTCTCCCTCCATCCCTTAATTCCCTCCTTCCCAGAATCCTTCTCCCTCGGACTGCCAGACCTCAGAAGTTCTTTACATGGCAGCTGGCCAGGCCTTCCCTGAGTTTTGCAGACACAGGAACCGAAGGCCAAGTGATAACAGAGCAGCCACACCCAGATCCCTGCTCCTGGGTCCTTCCTCATCCAACCACCGGGTGCTGAAGGTTCCCTCCTCCTTCCCCACCCGAAGATGCTTCCAATTCCAAGTTGTAAATTCATTAAAGAAAAAAAACCGCAAATCTGACCCAAGGTGGTTATTCAATAAATGTTTGTGGGGTAAATGGAATACATCAAAGCTAGAAACTCAGATACAAATTCATGCAAAACATTGATGCTAGTAAATATAACTTCAGGCATGTGTTGATAATTTTGTACTTTCTCCTGTAACCTTCGTGACTGGTGATGGGGCTGGACGGTGCCATTCTGGCGCTGAGGGGAATGGAGTGAAATCAAGCAAAGTGAAGGAGGTTGTATAGAAGAGTTATTCCCTTCCAAGTGTATCCTCTGGCCATCCGTGGGTCCAAAACAAAGTTCGAAGTTCTAGATCTTTCTTTGAGCCTGGGACTCAGTCCTCAGCTCTGCCTTGCTCAATAATTTCATCACCTGTGTGAACAAGAACTGGCATAATTTGGGAAGGATGCAGGCTTGGAGAGAAAGTTAAAACACCGGCTGACAGAACCCAGGAAGATGTAGAGAGACTAGAGCATGTTGGCGAACCCAACAAGGTGACAATGAACTACACAGGGACAAGATAAATGTCTGCATTTATTAAAAATAAACAGGAAAAACATAAAAATAAGGAAAGATCCAATAAGGGTTTGTGGTTTAATAGGTTTAGTAAGAAAAAGACTAATGGATTATTAGTTCACTGTTAGAGATTGATTAGATCAATATTGGGACACGTCTGGTGAAACAGAAATAAAATAAAAAGGGAATTTTGGTTATTTTAGGACAGATTTATATTTAACAAGAGCATAGATTGCTTTCCTATAACACTGAAAAAGGAAACGCCTTGGAGAGATTCGAAGAGGCCATCATTAATTGTTGACGTTAAGTCCCAGGTTCAGGGGAAAGGCATGGGGAAGGTTAGCACACACACTGCTCAAAGAGAACTGCCGTGTTCACAAACTGTCATCTGGCCCTACAAAATGACTTTCTGGAGTTTAGGAAAAATGCATCATTGTTTTACCCATAATAACTGTGGACTCCGATGGAAAAAAAAAAGATGCCTACTAAAAAGGGCTCCTGGTGGCTAACTGGGCTCCAAAAAACAAAGAAGAAAGAAAGAAAGAAAAAGAAAAAGAAAAAAGAAAACTCAATTCAACAAAAACACCCAGAGCCTAGCAGCCATTTATACACAGGGGCCTCTCACACAAACTGCATTTTAGGGAGATGTCTGTACTGAATTACCTGCCTGAACTATGCTTCTGCCCTCTGAGCAGTCCTTATAAAGGCTTCCTGGAATCCTATTTCAACCAATAGGATTGAGGCTTTCCCCATCTATTTGGAGCTGTGCAGCTCCGACCAATCAGAACAGCTCTATTGTGACCAATCAGGACAGTCCCTTTGGACCAATCACACTGTGAGGATTCGAAGTCTTCCTTGTGTTCAGATGGACCAATTAGGGACCAGGGGCAGGGATTTCTGTCCATATAAGCCAGCTCCCCCTGGCTTGGAGAGTATACTTTTAACCAAAGAATGAAGGTTGTGTCTCTCTGGCTGACGTGGAACAGTGAAGATGTCTCTCCAGAGCAGACCATTGCAGGGCATGGGGTGGAGCAGAGTGAAGCAGACCGTCGTGGAGCAGCAGGCCAGCACAGGAAACTCTGGGTCCAGCATTAGCACAGAATCAGTCACATGAGCTCTGGCGATTACCTCCTTCCCCTTTCTGTGGTTCTGATGATCTACTTCCTATTACACAGTTTCTCTTAGAGAGATACCCTTTGTTGAGAACCACTCACTTGCTTTCCCCATCTTCATATCCTAAGAGAGATGGAGGCAAGTTGTGTGTGTGTGTGTGTGTGTGTGTGTGTGTGTGTGTGAGTGAGAGAGAGGGAGACACACAAGGGCAGAGAGGAGCTTTGACACGTTGTTCGATAAGGAATGTGGGTGACCTCCAGGTTATCTTGGATGCGACCAACTTCTAGGGAGAGGCATGGCATTATCTCATGACAAAGACATCATGATTTTAAAAGAGGATTAGTTTCTTTTTGTGTCCACAGAGTTCAAGGTCAAATGTTGAGTGTAGAGATTACAGGGAAGTGTCACCTTCTAAGAATCAAAGCTGTGTGTCCATGAGATGTAATGTCACAGGTTTAAAGCATACTCTGCCACATCTTGCTGAGCATCTGCCAAGGACTTTCATTGTCTTCACACCCCTGGCCTTGGAGTTTGGTCCCCTCTGAGATCTCCCCCAGGGTGCCTTCTCCAGCTCCATCTCTTGGCAATCTTTGTCTCCAGCAGCCACTTCACCAACACTAAATATCTGTTAGTTCTCGGGAACTGGATGCAATTTTGCATCTTCTTGCTTCATTATTTTCTCACTGCCCAGTCATAGGAGACATTCATCCACTACCTATTTATTCATTCACTCCAATGTGCCAGGTGTCATTTGAAGTATTTGGTCCTTATATCCTCACAACCCCACAAAGTAAGAATTGTTATTCTCTCTGTTTTATAGATAAGGAAACTGGTGTGGGGGACAGAAGGCACCTGGGATGTGGGGAGACATAGGGACTTTCTGTGGGGATGCGCTGTAAACCTGGAGCGGGTTTACACGTGTTCCATGGTTCATTTGTGGGGTGTCCTAGAGCAAGGTGCTTTCCCCACTGCGGGCTCCAGAGTTGCCCGTCTTACTTGGCTCTAGTCCAGTCATCTCAGCTGCCATCAAGACCACAGTGGTTGGTTCTCTTATTTCAACCTGAGAGCAAGGAAAATGTGATGCTGCCCAGGCCATTTTTTCTACCCAGAGGCAAGAATCAGCCTGAGAATAGATCCAACCTAGTGGAGGTGCAGTCGAGAGGCAGAGGGAACCTGGGCCCTGGTGACGTTGTTAACCCCTGCACTGGACTTGGCCCGAAGCCAGCCTTCCAGCTGTGCTCTTCAATGACAGGGACCAAGACGTTTTTCTTCAGCTTTGGCTATTCAGTGTTGGTAGTTTTTTTTTTTATCTTACTTTAATTTGTTTGGTCACTTGTAACCCAAACAATCTTAACCTCATATACTCATGCTCTCGTATCTCAGTTCATTCAGCAGAGATTCGTCCAGCTGTTGTTTTCAGCGAGCAGTGTGCAAGGTGGTGCAATGAGGATAAAGTGAGGAGTGGAGAAATTCAACATTGGCCGCTTTGCTTCTTCTGAAATGGCTCTAATTTTACCATCACTGGGCCCATATTTCTTCATCATGGTTGCATAATTAAAAATCAAAGTAAAGTATTTAGCTCTTACATTCCTTTAAGGCTGACATTTTGTGCCCAAGGTCTGGGCCCGTTTCTCCTGTCTATCTGAAATTTCCAGAACTTCTTTCTGAAGGAATATGTGTTCATCTTAATTCCTCCTTTCTGTCCTTCAAAGGGGATAGATACTTCTGTGAGTTTTTTCTTCTCTGATAGGCAGTTTCGTGGCTGCCTATCCTCATGATGGGATTCTGGAAGGAATGAGGCATGGTTCCTACCCACAAGGACTCACCAAACCGAGGCTGTGATAGTTGCCCAAACAATCCCATTGCAAAGGGAAGAACGCAACGATGGAGCCAGGACGGCGAGCAAAAGGAGCTCTCCAGACCAAGTCACCCCCCTCCAGAGGGACTCCCTGGGAAGGATTCGGGGAGGAGAGGTGAGCTGCGGGAAGACAGACTGGAAGCAAGGTGGTTGCAGCGCCAACGAGAGACTCCGGGGCTCCTCCTCATGGGCACGGATTCTGGAAGAGAGGGCAAGGAAGTCAGAGCTGTGTTCACGGAGGGGCAGGAGTTGGACCGCGGACAGAAACATGTCAGTGTTTCAATTCTTCTATCTTGGAACCCTTAGGAGGTCTTGGCTTTGTAAAACAACATATTACTTCTGAATCTGAGCCTCTGAAATCCTGGCAGGGGGGCCTGTCCAGCCGGCAATGCTGCCATATGTGTTTAGAATCTCATGCACAATAATTAATTTCCATTCTGCAAAAATGAATGATTAATATAGCATCTCATGTGAATTGATCCAAACAGAAGTTGACACATATTAAGGGACACACGCTGCTGAGCAAACTTTTAAAACTGAGGCAGTTTATTAACTAAGCAACTTTAAAATAGTCCCTATCTTCCAGACAAGCAGAATTGAATGCTTTCCAACAAAGAGGTCGTGACTGGGGAGTGGGGAGCTCGTTTGAAGTTGCTGGCAGGGAGCTGGGTACGAAGGTGAAGGATGCTCCAGGGATAGGAGAAGAAAACAAAATGACAGCCTTAAAGGAATGTAAGAGCTAAATACTTTACTTTGATTTTTAATTATGCAACCATGATGAAGAAATATGGGCCCAGTGATGGTAAAATTAGGGAGATTAAAAATGCCTTCGAAAGCTCTCCATGACAGATGTTGGTTAGTGGATGCAATGGAGCCCCAACAGCTCCGTCCTCCTCTCCGCCTGCTCAGAGGGCCTCTCAATAAGTCAGATGAAAACACCAGCGGTGTTGCCGCGTTTGTGGAGGACGAGAAGCTGCGTTGCAATCACCTACCCCGGACAGCGTGGTGAGGATCCCTGTTCATCAGAACTCTGAGACACCATGAAATACTTGGTTATTTTTTTTTATCCTCACTCTTATTAGTATTGTTATCAGTAATAACATCTTCCACTTACTCAGGGCACTCTGGGTCAGACACTGCGCTGGGTACTTAAAATGCTTCTCTGCACCTCCTGAAAAGGAGGTGGGCACTGTGGTCCTTACTTTCTTCATTATGAAACAGAGGCTCATGCAGGGAAGAAGGTCCCCCACTTACACAGTGAGAAAGGCTGGAGCCTTGACAGGAGTCTTGGTCTCTGGCTCTACACCTTATGCTCATTTTGTGAGCTGGGAGTATCTTCTTTCTAATAGAAGTGGATGCAAGTTTCTGATGAGGGGGTCTTGGAAGAAAAGAACAACTTTCTAAGATGAGGAAGGGGAAAATTGCATAACCATCATTTTTCCTTGGGACCCTGGGGGTGTTGGATGCGGAAAGCTTTGGTTTTTCAAAATCCCATGCTGAGCATGGGCCTCAGGAAGGATAGTGCCATTGGGTTGCATGAACAGAAGTATGACTCTTGGAATGAAGGAGGTGATAGGCTTGGTGTGCCTGGCTTCAGTCAGATGTCTCCTGAGCTTGGCACTCGGCTCTAGGCATTGGGAGGCTAGGACGGTGATGGGACTCAAAGTCCAGCTATGTGAGGACAGTTTAAGGAGCTCTTCAGATGAAGCCAGGGTCATGTTCTCCCTCCTTGGAAGGGTCCTGCATGGACATTTTTGACTTACCCCAAGGTCAGAGAAGGGACACACTGGTGTCTGGGGCTTGGTGTCAGGGAGAAGGTCCAAAATTGGAGCAATGCCATGGCACACAGCATGTGGCCAGCCTCAGGCGGGGCAGAGGAAGGGGAAGGAGCCCAGCCCTTGTTCTCTGGGGATGAGAAGACATACTGTGAGGAACCTCAAGCTGGGCACGTGGAGAGCATGAACGGGTGGAGGGGGAGGGGAAGGGAAGACAGAGAGAGAGAAAGAGAGATTGGAAGGGGGAGAGGATTATAGGGAGGGAACAGGGGAAGAGGGAAAGGAAAAGAGAAGAGAGAGAAATGGAGGAAGATGTCCAGCCAGCTCTGAGCTGTTCTTACCACCTGGAGAGGGCAGCTAGAAGAAGCCAATTCGGGTGTCCAGTCCAGCTCAGCCTTCGGAAGAGTTCAGTCCCATTGTCACTTGTCTGCAAACATGCCAGAAACCAGCAGGGTCGGGAGAGGTGACAGCAAGTTGCTGTTTTAAGCCACAGAGGTTGTGACGCAGCAAATAGACCACCAGGGGAGAGGGCCGCAGGTGGGGCACCCTCCCCTCCACGCAGGCTCTGTCTCCAACACCTGGCCCTGCATGTTTCCTGGTGGCAAGAGTGGAGCTTCCCTTCTGCAGTGGCCCCGTGACCGGCCCAGAGTCCAGGGTTCGAAACGGGCTCACCAGCTCTTGATGGGAGATGTCACAAGGTCACAGTGCAGAGGTCGTGCATACGGGGAGGGGAATAGTGGAGGTCATTTTTGTGATCCATTGATATCAGCTTGATCGCCCAGCATGGCCCGTGGGCGCTTCCCGGGACACCCCTGCTCACGAGGACGCCCTGAGATGCAGGGAGATGGGCGAGGGGCCATTCCTACTGGCGATACTGTCATCCCAAGCAGCATAGCGCAGTTCTGAGCTGACCAAGATTTTAATGTCGCTCTTGTCCAAGTCTCCCATTGCACAAATGGAGAAACTAAGGGGCAGAGATGCTAAGAGACTTCCTTAAGGCCTAGCAACATCGAGAGCAGCATGGAGTCCAAAGCAGTCAGGCACCAGGACCATCTAGCCGGTGACCTTCGACACTCCTCTAAGGTCAGGTTCCCCCCTATAAAATGGGGCTGTTGGGGCTCTTGGAAATGTATCAAGGCTGCCAACTACCACGCCCACCCACATGGTCACATGGTGGCTGTGGGCTACATCCTCGGTTTCTTGTTGCCTCCTCCTGCTATGTCAGCGGCCACGAGGTGAGCTTCCTGTCCAGGTGAACTCAGGCTCAGCGACCCAGAGAGACGGCAGTGCAGGCAGCGCGCAGCTGCACTCGTGTCCGCCTGGGCGCTGGAAAGAGACCCTGAGACGCACGGCACGCTGGGCGTCAGCCCGTCGGCTCTCTGGAAACTTCTCTGCTGTGCGTCTGTGTGTGTGCGTGTGCCTGGATTAAAATCATTATCTTTTCCTAACAATTCTCACATCATCGAATCTGACAGAACAGATTTACTGTTTAAGGTAAATGTTGAATTTCTACACTGTCGGCATGTGGTCTCAATTAGAGGAATCACAAGCAATTTATTGATTTTGTGAAAAAAGAAAATAATGGCAGAAAAATTATACTGTGATGATAGGGTGGGAGACTCAGAGCAGGACGGTATTTGGAAATGACAAAGGGGATATCAAAATTCAAAAATTAACGGATGTCCACGAAACAGTTAGGAGCGGGATATGGAGTGAAAGCAATTCCTTGCTTTGTAACGATGCTGCGTCGAGGTGCCGCCTTGCTTCTAGAAGATACGGTCCGAGGGGGGCAGTCATGCCTTCCCTAGAAGAGTGTGACATTTCGACCAATTTCAGAAGACGACCTGGCTCTGTGTGCAGCTCACTGGGCCTAATTCCCAGGTTCGAGAGGCTCTGAGCAGAGGCTGTTGTGTGCGGGCTGGGGCCCTGGAACGAGGAGGCAGGAACGCTCCGTACGGGACCTGGGACCGGCTACCCACTCACAGGGGCTCACTTTCCGTCTGCGAATGCACAGTGAGTCGGGGAGCCCCGGTTCCTCCCAGCTGGGGGAGAGGCTGGGATTTACCAACATGAAAGCCACGCGGGTGTGCTGGTGGGTGGCCACACACGCACACGCATGCACACACTAACCAAATGTCAAAGGTCTAAATTTCATTAAATGCATTTTATTGCAATTTGAAATGAGGCCAGAGTTCAACTGACTGAGAGTAGGAACGGCAACTGAGTGCGTGCACACACATGCACACATGTGCACATGTGCACAGCCGCACACGCACACTCGTGTGCACACACAGCATTTGCAAATGATCTCCAACAAGGGGAGGTGAGGGCAGCGGAGGTTCATGCCCTACGTCCTCAGCATTATTCTGAGCTTGCAAGAGTTGTGATTTATCAGGGTTAAAACACATCAGGATTGGTACCTTTCGTTCTTTGTAAGTCTTCTTTTACTTTATTTTAGTAGGATTTTTTTCTAAATGACAGAAAAACATGTTAGTTGAAATGAAGGAACTGGAGGAGCCTGAAAGGCCTGGCCGGCGATGGCCAGGAGCCTGGGGCCGAGGGGTGGGGGACGGGGGCTCCAAGGCAGCGCAGACAATGTGGGAGGCATGTGACTTGCTGCTTCAGTTTTCATCAAAGATTCCCAGCTCACACTCCGCAGCTTCTTTGCATTAAAATCTGTGACTGTGAACTTTCAGGAAGAAATGCTGATCTTTCTTTTTCTTGTTAACCCTTCCTCTCACCTTCCAAGACCATCTGAAACACCCTGTCCATCTCTGTTGGAAAGTTCATGTCTCCTACCCAGAATGCATGGGTCCATTTCCTGGCTAGCTCCCAAGGGGCCCCCCACCCCTGTCCACGCAGACAGCCTTGTGGAAAGGCAGACCTCGGAGGACCTGCTGAGGAGGAGGGCAGGGTTTGGGCTTTCCTGAAGGATCCCTGGGGGAAAAGGCACCACCTTGCCCTCAGCTGCCCGTTTGGGGAGTCCTCCCTGGCGACCACATGCGGTCACACTGCGCTGTGAGTCACAACACGGAGGGGGCTGAACCCCATGGTCTCTGAACTGAACTTCTGGGGGTAGGGCCCCCACGAATGCATTTAGCTGAGTTCCTCCTTTCACTTTATTTTTGATTGCGGTAAAATATACATAACATAAAATCTACCATGTTAATCATTTTTTAGAGTACATTTCAGTGGCATTAAATGCATTCTCAGTGTTGTGCTACCATTGCCACCGTCTGCCTCCAAACTTCTTTTATCTTCCCACGCTGGAACTCTGTCCCCATGAAACACTAACTCCCCATTTCTCCCTCCCCCCAGCGCCTGCTCACCCCTCCTCTACTTCTGCCTCTATGACGCGCCTCTTCTAGGGATCTCCTTGAAGTGCAATCGTACCATATCTTCCCTCTTGTGTCTGGCTGGTTTCACCCCTTTCCTGTTCTAAAGGGTCCTCTGTGGCGTGGCGTGTGTCAGAGTCTCCTTCCGTCTCTCATCCCGGGCAGTACTCCCTGGTGGAGGTGGCCACGGTTGTTTCTCTATCCCTCCGTCCACACTGGGGTTGCTGTCATCTTTTGGTGGCTGTGAGCAGCGCTGCTGCGAACAGGGAGTGCAGATGCCTGAGCCCCGGCTTCCGACTCTTCCAGAACTTCCTTGGGTTTGCTGGGTCAGGTGGTCATTCTGCATGGAGTTTCTTGAGGAACTTCCCATGTTGAGTCTTGGGCTGGGCCGTTTTTTATGGAACGCATGTCAGCAGGCCCTTCGGGGCCAAATGGAAGCTCGAGAAGCTTGGGGGTCGGGGTAGGTTAGCTGTCGTCTTGGAAATGGCTCATTCAGACCCCAGCTCCTTCAGGGACTGGTTTTTGTTCTGTGTTAGTGTTCTGGAGGGGCGGGACTGTGAGTCCCCGGCCAGAGCTGGCGAGCAGAGATTATTGGATGTGCCACAGGGAGGCACGAGACTCGGGAAGCTATGGAGATCTGTCACGGCGTTCAATGTCAGCTCCGTACCTTTGGGTGGGGACGGTGGGCACACAGGTGAACTCTGGACCTCGGATGCCCCCATCACACCTCCCGCTGGTGGTGAAGAGTGGGAAGTAGGGAGGGTGTGTTCCTGGGCAGCGGTGGGGACAAACCGAAGAGCTGCGCGAGTCAGTCCTGAACAAGTGCACGGTGGGCTGGGATTGGAAGCGGATTCTGAACCCCATGCTGCTTCTACTGCACTTCACACAGACTGTGTCCCGGTTTCGTCATCTGTAAAATGGGACCCCAGTCACCTTCCCAGAGCAGCTGCAAAGCACAGAAGGGATGGCGGGGGTAAAGAGCCTGCCCCTTCCTTGGGACACGTGAGCCCTTACTAGGTGCACAGCACTGGGCTGAGTTACCCAAACATTATCTCATGGTGTGCGTCTCCACCGTGGTCCTCTAAGGTTGGGGTCCCGTCACCCCGGCAGGCATCTCTCAGGAGCTTGGGAGACCAGGAGAAGTCTGCTCAGGATTTCCCAGCGGCCACATGGAGGGTCGTGTTCTCCCATCACCATCCCCGGGGCCAGGCCCTGGGGCCTGTGTCGGGAGGGATCGCAGTGGCTGACAGACAAGGCTGTGTCGGGCCGGGCTCGGGGCTGACACTGCTGCTGGGGCTGCCGCTGTCTGTGCTCGGTTTCCTGCGTCTGGATGGGTCTGAGGTTACACGCGGTTTCCTGTCTCTCTGCAGCTCAGGACTGGCCTAATTGGAAAGACATGTCGGGTTGATGTGTCCAGCATGCTGGACAGGAGGCGGGGCCAGGCCGGCTCACTCAAGTCGTGTCCGTGGGGAAATCTGGGAAGAAACACGGGGGTTGTTAGAGACCGTGGAACTCTGGATGCTGAGTGAGCAGGGGGTTCTCTGAGGAGCTTCGTGGGCCACAGAATCAGACCACTCAGTGCAGAGCAGCTTGGCGGACGGCATGGGGTCTGCCCTCTGGGCCCGTCCTGCGGTGGGCAGTCGCCTGGCCCTCTGAGCCTCCCGAACTCACTGTCACAAAGATGGGATCCTACACAGGGCCACGTGCTCTGTAGACGCCAGTGCACGGAGCAGCTGTCGCTCTGGAAACCTGGGGTCAGACTCTGCAGGGAAACAAACACATTTAGCCCCAAAAGGAACATATCAGAGCATGAGCCCCCTCCAGAATGATGAAGAGGGGACCCAGACAAGCAGCGCACACTGGGGAACACGTTTGCCCTGGTGGGTTTCTCAGAAAGGAGGAGAGAGCCCCAGGTCCCTGACGTTCAGGGCTTACTCTCAGGTTATTCTTGATCTGGTCAAGAAAACTCCAGATTAGAATGTTGGCCTCTTGCACCCAAATTTGACATCGGGGGTAGAACAGGAGCACTCGCTCCCTCACTGTCTTCTATCTCTTCGTGTCTGATGAACCTCAGTTTCCTCACCTGCGAAACGGCCATCAAGGCATGGCCCTGAGGATTGAATGGAATTACCGGAGTGAGGAGGCTGGGCTGGGGCTCAGCACACGTTCGGCCCCGGTTCACGTCTCTGGCCGCTGGCCCTCGTGCTCCCTAGGTATGCCTTCAGTGCCTTTGGGAGTTACAGCTTTTCCTCATGAGTCCCCGGCGCTGCCGTGCCCCAGCACCCCTGACCCCCGCTTCTGCTCACAGGGGGCCCGTCAGGGAGTGTGGGCAGACGCGGAAAGCTCGAATGCACGCTCTCATGCCTGAGCAAACCGTGGCCACCACAAGCAGCATTCCGTCCCTTGGTCTGTGGCGGCTTGCCACGGGGACGTGTGCTAGGCTCAGCTCCCACTGGTGACCCTGCAAAGTTCCGGAAGAAAGGTCCTCCCTGTCCCTACTCCCATTACCCCCTGACTGTGAAGTTCAAGGGCGCCAGACTTGTGCAGAATAAGGTCTGGGAGGTAAAAGACACGCTGGCTGGAAGGCCCAGCCCTCCCCTGCCGGGTCACTGTTCGCTCAGGCTGGCTCCCACGGTGGGTCCCTCACATCGGGGATGGAAGGAGGGTAAGAAGGGAGGGGCTTCCAGCTGGCTGCAAATAACATGCGCAGTAGGTCACGCTGTCTCAGGTTTGGGGAAGCCTCGGGGGGCAGCAAGGGCTTTGAGAATGTCAGACTCCACATTCTCAAGCTGTGTGGTCTTGAGCAAGTTGGCTCACTTCACTGTCCTCAGTTTGGCTCGTTTGTAAAAATGGGGGTGAGCCTGCTGTATGTGTGCGTGTGTGTGCATGTGTGTGCGTGTGTGTGCACGCGTGAGGGCTCGTAGCGAGGAGAGCACCAAGTGCGACATCTGGCATGTGCTAGGTGCTCCATCGAGTTAAACGCTCTCTCCCTTTCATCTTCTTCTGTGTGCTGTTAAAGGCCTCTCAATCTCCTTTCAGCAATGGCTTGTTGAGCACCTACTATGCAACGGGAGTTGCACTAAGTCGTAAGAATGACACTGATGGACCCCTGCCACAGGGAACTTGCAGCCCTCCCAGGAAGGACCCCATGCAGACCTGCAGAGTGGCCCAGGGCCATGGTGGGAGCGCGTAGGTGATGTGGGGCCCGGGGAGGGTTCCTCCCCTGGGACAGAAGTTGTTCGGAACGAGTTTGTCCGAGCCGTCAGTGTGCCAGGCCGTCCACCAGGCACTGGCTGTCCTGAGATGAAGGAGACGTGACCTGCTCTCTCAAGGAGCTTGTGGCCAGTGGGGCAGAGGCTCGCCGGATGGCACGACCCGCACTGGGACGGAGATCTGGGTTTGCAGTTGGACCCTGCTGGTCCCCGTCCACCTCCGTGTCGCCCTTCGTGAAGACCGGGGCGAGGAGGGCTACTGTGGAAGTCTGCCTCTGCGCTGGGGGCTGGATCTGTGGGGCCTCGTCTGATCTACGCACAGGTGGGTGGGATTCATTCACATAAGGAGACCGAGGAGGCAAAGTCACTCGCTCAGGGTCACATGGCCAGTGGGTAGAGGACTGGGCTTCAAATCGGGGCCCATTTATATCTAAAAAAAACAACAACCTTGTATTTTGTTGCTGTTGCTGTCCTTGAACTTTTCCTTCCTGGGTGGGACGAAACGACATTCACTTTATGGCCTCCGTCTTACCTAAAACTTGCCCTAAGGCCAAATGCAGAGCCCTCTCCAGCAGAAGGTTCTGGAATCACCAGATCCCGGACAGACTGTTTTCCTGACCACATTCGGAGGGCGTGCCGTGGCTCCGAATGTATCTAATTGATCCCAGGGCCGGGCGGTGGCGGGCCAGCCCCAGGCGTTTGCCGAGAGTATGCCATTCTATTTTTTGAGTTGGGATTCACAAGAAAGTGAAGCCACATTTTTCTGCAGCAAGTGGGGGTGGGATTGGAACAATGGGTCGTCTCCTTGGCCACCAGACTGGGCACGGTCATATTTGGTAATGTGTGGGGCAGGAAATAATTATTTATTGGTGCATTTATTTTCAGGGCTCTGGGTAACAGGCAACTGAATCCAAATATGGTCTGAAAAATCTTTCGTTCCATTATATACTGTCTCCTCCTGGCCCTGGCTCTTTGAGCTTTTGCAATTGGCCTTTAAACAATCCAAACTATGTTTTTCAGTGACAACAACGTCATTAACACATAGGCACACACGCAGGCCTGCGTGCACACTGGTTTTTTTTTTTTTTTAGAGAGGGCTCTAGGGGAAACTTCACACGCTTAGAGCACTGGACAGGAAGAATAGCCACTCAGCGCCCCGGGGAAAACGAGGACTCTGGAACCAGAGCTGAGCGGGGACACTGGCTTCCTCAACTGCCAGCTGTGGGACGTTGTTCCAGAAGTAACCTGACATCTCTGAGCCTTACCGTGCTCATCTGTGAAAGGGGCATGTGGGTTCCTACCCAACGAAGTGCTCTAAGGGCTAAAAGGGATGGAACACCTGAACTGGGTTGAGTCATGTCTCTCCGAATTCATGTGCTTCCCAGAACCTCAATGTGCGACTTTATTTGGAGATAGGTCCTTGCAAATATAATTAGTTAAAATGACGTCATACTTGAGTTGGGTGCACCAATCTCACTGGCGTTCTTACGAGAAATGAGGGCCCGGGCACAGAGATGAGGGCTGGCTGCAGACAGGAGCAGGGCGGGAGGGGTGCAGCTGTCAGCCAAGGAATGACTGGGATGGGCGGCCGCCACGCAAAGCTGGGAGGACACAAGGGGAGCAGACCCGGCTGACAGCTTGATTCTAGACTTCCATCCCCTAGAACTGTGCGAGAAGGCATTTCTGTGTTTGTGGTGACTTTGTTACAGCAGCTCCGGGAGACTAATACATTTCCCAAGAAATATCTGTATAAACAGCCCATTTCAGTATGGAGGCCCAGCCGTTATTACTGGCCTACACTCGGTGTCTGGAGGTGCACTTGGCCTTGGAGCATACACAGACAGTGCAGACAGGCCGCCTGACCATGAAGGACCCCCTTGGATAAATGCTAGTTCTCCCCTTTCTTCTCCTATCTTGTCTTCTCCACTTAGTTCTTCACACACAGCTCAGCAGAAAAATCTCGATCTTTATTTATATGAATTCCCATAATATGCAAGGTCAGGGTCCTGGTTTTGTCTCACCCTAAGACCACATATATGTACCCTACCTACATGTACACTTACATTTTCAGCCTCGTGTCTGAAGCCTGTACACAGACGTTGGGAAGTTCACGGACATGTTTGAGGCGCCACACTGTTCCCCGGTGGCGCGTTGCCATCAGATGGCTGAGTGGGCGAATGTAATGTAGGCAGGCGTATTTCATGCTTATGAAGGCCAATGCCATTTCTCCAGGCCCCCGTGAACACTTAGGGCTGACAGGGCCTAAATAAACTGGTTTATTTACTGCGGTAGTTACCTGTTTAAGACTGGCCGCTATGTTAAGTAACACAGAGTGCCCAGACTAATAAATTCACAGTGCGCCTGTTTGTTTTATGGAAGAATTTACTGCAGTGGTGGTAACTGTCGGGCGGTGAGCCTGGAGCTACGTGGAGGATCTATGCACGATCCACTTCCTGTCACCAATGCAAGCCCCCGGGGTGTGACCTTGGAGCAATGGAATGGGAACGTGAGGTCCAGCTTCCTGGGACAAGGCCATTTCCTCTGTTTGACCCAGATGGGGTTTGTGCTCCACGGGTGTGACTGGCAGAAGCTCCTTGGAGACTGACTTCCACGGACTCGAGGGGCGCTTCCCGTCAGCCAGAAGGGGGGAACGCCCAGCTTGCCAGCCCTGGCTAACTAGAGGGTGAGCAGTGGAGAAACCACTTGAAATACAGACTCTTATACCCCTGTTCTCAACTCTGTTTGCCTTTCTGTTTTGAGACCGGCTGGTGGGCTGGGGGCAGAAGGCAAGATGAGATTGGAGGCGTGGGGCAGGGCTGGGCATTGGTTTGGAGCGCAGGCCTCGGGTCAGCTGGGTAAATTCTAATCCTGGGAACGTCATCGGAAAGTTCTCCGACGGTGGGAAAAATGTATTTCAATTCGTCCTCTGAGAACTGGAATAGTCACCACTTTGCACGGTTGTTGGGGGGACTAGAGGGGACGCTCCTCGAAGTGCCCAGCGACGGAGATGAGCCTGACGGACACTGGCCTCCCCCGTATGTTGATCGACTGTTCGTGAAGTCTGGGATCCAGACAAGAGGGAAGTCAGGACAGGCTCTCTCTCCTGGCTCTTCTCTCCTCCCGTTTCGCAGAAGGAGACCCTGCACCCGTGGCAGCCAGTGCTGCACATTTGAGACAGGCGCTCGGTAAAAACCATGCCCCCGAAGTTCTAGTTTGAACCCTGAGTTTTTCACTCATTTCACAGTTAGTGAGCCCCTTTGGCGAGCTCAGCAGAGATGGCGGAGTTCTCTGCCTCGGACAGACACCTCTGGATTGCAGGTGCCAATCGTAGGACCAGACACGGCCCGTGGACAAGCTGCAGAGGTTTGTGAAATGAAGAGACAGGCCCTGCCTCACACGGAGAGCAGCACTGTGACAAAAGCAAGCGAAGGGTTTGAGGGCGTTTGGAGGAGGCCCCCTGGATTCCCTCGGTGGGGTGGGTTTCTGGAGTGGGAAATACCCTCTCTTTGTCCTGAGGGTCAAGAGGAGCTGGCCAGGCTGGCAGCGGGATGGGCATTCCGAGCAGAGGAAGCAGTACAGGCAAGGGGTCTTTGACGTGAAGGAGGATCTCCCCAGGAGCAGGTCGGGGCAGTGAGCCGGGCGAATGAGCAAGCGGTGTGTTAGGTGGGGCTGCGTCTTGAAGAATCCTCTGCCGTGCTTTCTGCACACTCTGTCAGGATGCACTGTGAGTTGAGCAGGGGCGGGGGTCTCTCCCCACCTTGCAGGAAACCGAGGCTTGGAGGCTGAAGTCACTGGCATTCATTCATTCATTTGTTCATTCCATGCAGAACCGGTGGCATAATTTGTGTGAGCCTTTGCACAGTGAAAACAGGGCCTGCTTCCTGCAAGAATGATTAAGAATCTCAAGACAGGTGCACAGAGCATGAATTCAAGTGCAGGGCCCCTTTGAACTTGGGGCCATGAGCAGCTGCACAGGTCAGACACCCATGAGGCCAGTCTCGGCGCCGCAGGCTGTCACTGGGTGTCCACACTATGCCAGGAGTAGCTCTAGGTACTGGGGACTCACAGAGGAGTTGTGGGGGGAACACACCACCTGTGTGTAAACAAGTATGTGAGACCCTGGTTTCAGATAACGTAAGTGATGAGGTTCAGGGTGTGACAGAACCGTCAGGGAGGCGTTACCGAGGTGGTGAGCTGACGTCTGGGTGAGACGTCGGGAAGATCACGGGAGGAGCGGTCCAGGTGAAGGAAAAGCAAAGAAGCTAAGCTGGGAATACGCTTGGAGCTTCTGGGCCTAGGCAACAATGATGCTGGCGTGGCCGAGGGGCGAGGAGCTGGTTGTGGGGCCCCGTGGGTCACGCTGAGGATTTCTGGTTTTATTGCAAAGGCCACGGGAGGCAGCGGACAGAATCCAGCAGCGATGGGTATTGTTCCAAGATGGCTTTTCACCCTCCTCTGCTCCCCAGGGTCTGAGCTCCAGAGAAGGAACATCTGTAGCTGGTGCTACGACTTGAGGACGAGTGACATGGGGAGGGGTGCTTTCCCACCCCTTTACTTTTAGTCTGTGTGTCTTTTGTTCTGAGGTGGATTGCTTGGAGGCAGCATACAGCACATAGATGGGTCTTGTCTTCTTATCCACCTAGCTACCCTGTGTTGGGGAGGATTGTTCTCGACTCACGAATGCAGACAGAGCATCACACGCCATCGCTTATGAAGCTCTTGGGGAACTTGGGCCCGAGAGAGGCGGAGAGCGTGGGGGTGGCCGGCAGGGTGCTCAGTGGTCTCACCTGTCTCACAGGCTCGTCTCTGATGCTAATGTTGTTACCAGAATTAACAATTGTTCTCTTATTAAAAAATCCCAGTAACTATGAAAAATGTAAGCCATTAAGGAAAATGGAACTGTTTTTAAAACTTTGAATTTTAAATCACTCAGCGGTAACAATTGTCAAACTCTTGTAATCATTATTCTGGGCACCTTTATGTATATAATGGAAACAGATTAAACTGTAGCCAGGGAGAATATGTACTTCTAGAGAAATTATAATTATGATTTTAATAAAAGTCCAATGAGGTTTTTCTTAGTTATAACTGCAACAAGAAAGTAAAGAACAACCTGATCTTGAGTAAATACATCTTCATTAAAAATAAGAATTATGGACACAAATGGAAGATTTTTTAATAAAAACATCAGGAGAGTATGTACTGATGAAAAAATTAGCATGTGTAGTCTCTCTCTCAGCGCCCTTCCTTCTAGTCCCTGATTTTTGTTAGCCTATATTATCATCTTTACCTCTGAATTTTATCTTTGTTATGTCATTTTTACAGTTTAGACTTTTCACATTTATCTTTAAACATATGTTATTGAGTCATAATTTTTATAGCTGCTTAATCTCGTGTCTATCTTTGAAGGGACCCAATGACTTCCTCTAGTCTTAACCTCCTTCTCTGTTCACAGGTTCATTATTTGGTTAACTGGGTTAATGGTCCAGTAGATTTTAAAAGAATTGCTGATGGCTGCTATCATCCCTTAGGTGTTGCATCATTGTTAGTGTTGAACACTTTTAAGGTTGGAGGCTAATGTAGTCTTGTAGGCAATTTGGGGATTACACAGTTTCCCTCAAAAAATTGCTTATAATAGTCAATTCTCTTCTGGCATTGAATGCTGTGTTCATTTCCAGGTAACTTGCTTGTCTTCAGATGTACTTATGATTTTCCCTTTACCCTGGAGGGTCAGCCATTTCTCTGGGATTTAGTTTAAAGGTGATCATGTTTTATTATTTTGTCCTGAGATACAATGTATCACTCATTCTGTAGATTGTAGCCTTTAAGGAAATTTTCTTTTAAGATGACATTGATTTGCTTTTTTGTTAATTTTCTTCGAAAGTGCCAATTACACATATATTGGCTCTTATTTAGTTCTTTTATGTAATACTTTTTGTTGCTTTTCTTTCCTGTTTATATTTTGTGGAAATTCATCTAGTTTATGCCTCAAACATTTTTAAATAAATTGTGTTATCTGTTTTGCTTGCTTCTAAAATGGCTTTTATCTCTAATGTTTTTCACTCCTTTCTTTTCTAGATTAAAGGTTCTTTTTGTGTCTGATAATCTGTTCTTTGAGCCATGGCATGGCTTCCTTTCATTCATTTAGAGAAAAAAAAATCCTCTCAAAACTACATAGAGTTATTTTTTCTAAACGTTTTACCCACCAACCTGGGTAATTCCTCCTGCAAAATAACTGTATAGACATACCTTTTATTTACATCTCTTTTCTTCTCTCTTTTTTTGGTATCATTAACATTTTTTTTCATGGTTAAATTTTCTTCAGACTACCCACAGGCAAATGATATGAAGGGTGGGGAAAACTGACCGGGGATGGGTTGAAACTGCAACTGTGGGCAAACGGATCTTTCGTTCTACTCACAAAATCTATCATTTCTTTTATCCAGGGGGATCTCTCCCCTCTGTTTTCGACATTCAGGGTGTTGTGCCAAACAGCAAGGCCACAAGGCCCAGATTCTCTGTGCTACAATCTTGAATTTTCTGCCTCCTTCTCCTCTCAACACCCCACTTGACCTCCACCCGTGTCCATCAGTGACAAGGCAACGGCACAGTGTTCCAGGAGCTCACTCCCACGAGGCAATCCGTGGTCCTGGGTGGGAATCTCTGAAGGGGCATTACTTACCACTCTGGACTTTAACAAATCGTAGATCCTTAATAAAATAACTGTTGGATGTGTTGCTAAAAAAGCTGACATTTTAGGGACAATATACTCTGCTTAAGATCAAAGGTGGGGTGTATCTTTGCTCAGGTTTAAACTGCTTGGCTTTAAACCAGTTGGCGTTTAGTGGGTGTGCTCTGTAGTTTATGTGTTGAAGTGGTTGTAAGTCCTTTGTATCATTTGAAAATGGTGTATTTTCTCTCTTCTTCTCAGTCATTTTCAAGTTTTATTTATTGATTTTTTTAGAGAGAGAAAGGAAGGGAGAGAGAGAGAAACACCAATTTGTTGTTCAACTTACTGATGCATTCATGGGTTGATTCTTGTATGTGACCTCAGTGGAGATCAAACCCACAATCTTGGTGTATCAGGATGAAGCTCTAACCAACTGAGCTACCTGGGCAGGGCTTATTCTCACTTATTTAAAAAATGATTATTTTTGGTGGGGCTTGATAGTTGAGAGTGGAGCAAAAATTCATTTTCTCCACCATCTTCAAGTGAACAATTCCTGTGGCTCTCAGATGAAAAGACATGAAAGTCCAGGGCCTTTATGTCACCCTATTTTAACTGTTGAAACAGAAGACAGTTTAGCTAAGAATTCAGGCTAACAACAAACCAAAGGATCGGAGGGTCAATATTTGCTTTGTGGTCCAAGTTTTGCCAAGAGGAACTTGAGCATAACAGTGAAAATATTGACGGCAGATAACTGAATGCCAACTCTGGTCCAGGCGCACGGCCAGGTGCTTTGCTTTTTCCAATTCAAATTCGAACAACAATCATGTAAGGTGAGGCTTGTTAACCCCATTTTACCTAAAAGGAAAGAGAAAACCATGAATGTGAAAGATCAAGGGAACTAAATGATAAACCACTGAGCTTGTATTCAAGGTCAAGTGAAGTAACTCCATGGCCACCCCTCCCTTTTTCTTATAAGCTATATGTTAGGTCTAAAAATAAAACTTTAAGGTGGTAGAAATGACAGTGAACTCAAAGATATCTCCTTATGTACTTTTCACGTGTCTGACTTTCAGTGGTTATGTTAATAATCCCCTTCCGGCTCCTTTGACATCAAGTGCCTTCTGGGTACTCTTTCTCCAGCTCACTAATTATCAGCATCTGTTCATTAACCAGTTTCTAAGGGGGGTTATTAAGAGGTGCTTGCATAAGAAAGGGGCTCTTTCCTTTGTACATTAATAGCTGTTGTTCACTGGCTCAAGAATTTTGTCTATCCCCAATCAATACATTCTTCACCAGGTTGAGCAGAACCACTGTAAACTTGATCTTTGACCAGAGCATCCTCTAACTCACTCTGGCATTGCAAATAACAGCATGGTAGGGACCTGACCGAAAATCCAGACATTGCCTTAATCTTCCAGTTCTCTTACTTCTCCACAGTATGTCTCACAATCCCTCTTCTCCTCCTGCTATGGCCAGCTTTGGTAGAGTGGATAATCCAATACCTGGTTAGGGGAAGCAAAGAAGCTACCTCCTCACCCCTCCTTAGAAAAATGGTGCCCTCATTAAAGAGTGGAGGGAAAGGATCCTATCTTCCTCGGGACCCCTGAGCCTGGGTTGGGGTTGCTCCATGCTGGGCCTACCAATAGTTCTCAGGGTTCACCACAGAGGAGTTCCTGTGGGATGCCATGTTTGTGGCCAAGGGGTTACTTGATGTTGAGATGCTGCTTTGCCACATCTGGACCTTGACTGGACTTTCCGGTGATCAAGAGGTCCTATGCACCCCTATGTTCTGTGCAGCATTATTCGAGGTGGCAAGACGTGGAAACACCAAAGCGTCCTTTGATAGATGATTGGGCAAAGAAGTGGTGCCTATATACACAGCGGAATACTACTCAGCCATAGGACTAGATGAAATACTGCCATTTGCGACAACATGGGTAAATCTTGCGAATAAGGCAAGTCAGGCAGAAAAAGTCAAGAGCCATATGGTTTCCCTCATATGTGGGACATAAAACTGAAAACTACAAAGGAACAAACAACACAGACAAACAAACAAAAACTCACAGACACAGACAACAGTATGGTGGTTACCGGAAGGAAGGAAGTGAAGGGGTAGTAAAGGGTACAAGTGGCCAAATGTACGGTGACAGAGAGGGATTTGACTTTGGGTGGTGGGCACACGATGCAATGTGCAGATGACATATCATAGAATTGTACACTTGCAACCCATGCAACTTAATAACCAAAGTCACCCCGATAAATTTAAGTAAAAAATAAGAGAAGTTGAGTAGCCTGTCGTGACTGTTATAAACTGGTGCCAACACATGTCCAGTACAGGACCGAGCTGAGAAAACGATGATCTGTCATCTAAAGTCAGAGGACACTGTGCCTTTACACCCGCATCCTGACACGCACTCCCGACACACACACTGTCCACATTGGTGCTTCTCCAATGAGTTTATGAGAACATTGAACAGAAAGAGAACAACACAATTCACACCATGTAAAGCCAGAGCATGTAACGTGGTAGATGCCACTTACGTCTTTGTTTTAAAGGATGGGAAAAAAAACATCATAATGAGTTTTATAAAATTTTAAATTTTCAGCAGACAGGCTGTCCCAACGTCGTATCCTCCGAATGTTCTCTCTGGCCAAGTATGGTCTTTGTGGGGACTCCGTGTGTTTTGCAGCTACTGCTAATTACAGCTTTGGTCAGAGAAACAGTAAGAGCCTGGTGGTGTCTTGGGAGGCTCTCCTGGACGGCGGTGTGGAAGACGGATAGAAGGTGAGAGGGACAGCGAAGGGTCTCTAAAGTGAAAACAGAAGCTAGGCTCCTTGTTCTCAAAAGTCCTTGATTCTGGTCCCAGGAATCTGAGCCTCTTATAACCTCCTTTGGGCATTGCATCCTCTGGTTTTATGGGGCAGATGGGAGAAGGAGATTATAGTTTTCAGGGGCTGGAGGGCCATCCAAAGAGCAAATGATCTAATGTCTTTATTTTTCAATGGGCAATCCAAGGGCCAAGGGAAGGGACTGGACAGTCTGAAGTTCCTGGGTCGGAGTGACTGTGGGCACCAGCCAGTGCCCCCTCACAGCTTGGCTCCCATCCTGCCTTGGCCCACACGGGAGACATTTAAAGACCCGGACACTCTGACTCAGAATCAGCTCCCTGCCACTGCATGTTTTTGCCCTGGTTTGGATGCCTTTGTCTCTGCTTGGTTCTGGCATGCTCGCCCATCACAGCTCTGAGGGAGGATGTTCTCTGTTCAAGGGAAGCCTTCTCTGAGGGATGACCACCACCCAGTTCCTCTAGGAATAATCCTATTATTTAGGATCTTCCCATTGTCAGAGAATGAAACCCAGCTGAAACTGGATGAAACCAATGAAAGGCCTGGCTGTATCCAGGAGCCACATGATGTCACTCACACTTGGTCACTCTCCATCTGTCTTCCACGTTGGCTTCATTTTTAAGTGGTCTCTCTCCTTGTGGTGATCCCCAGAAACTAGCTCAACCATCTCATCAGCGATAAAGCGTCCTTTCCATGATAATTCCAGCACTTTCTCTATTGGACCAAAGGGGAAATCACACTCATTCCTTGATGGGTGCGATGGAGTGGGTCAACCTCACTTCACCGTGTGGACTGAGAGTAGGACAGTGAATTTTCCTAAAAGAAAACCAGGGGGTTTGTTATCAGTAACAAGTGTAACCTAGTCTGGGTGGGCCAATCCAGCAGATGTCCAGGAGGTGTCTCTTGCCTCTCTGTTATCCTGGTTCAAATCCTGCCCCCGACTCCTCTTGGCCTGGTGGCCAGCCCTGGAGCCCACTGATGGACCTCTCCAAAGACGACTATCCTCAAACACTTAAAAAAGTCAGTTACTTCATATCTTCTTTCTGTCTTCAGATTGGAGTTCAACACCTTCTCTCTAACAGACGTGGCTCACCTGGGCCATCACCTAGTACTGTTGACACTTTGTGAGTCTTTGCCTTGAGTGATGGACAGGACACCTTCTCAGGACGCCACTGCCCCACTGCTTAGTTTGGTCCCAGGTCCCATTCCTTCCCTGCAGACCCCATCTTGGGTCATTGAATGGGGACATGTCCAGCAGGCAGCAGGGCACAAACCATGCCTCACAGCAAGCTAATGAGTCACCTGGGCCTGAGAGGTGGCTCTCTGGGTCCCTGTGGCCTTTGCACTATTCCTGGGAGCTGACCACACAGAACAAAGCCAGTGACACAGAGAAGCCCTGAGTGGGAGCAGGTCAGCCAGCCTCACGGCAGAGAAGAGACGCCAAAAGCACGTCTAAGCCGCTGTCGGGTGTTTTGTTACTGACGGGCACCGAGGCCCTGCCAGCCCGGGAGCAGGCTCTCTGACACTCGGAGAAGCGCTGACTTCATTAACTGGCGCGGGAGCACGGGAGGGAGATGTCCCCGGGAACTTTTGGCAGCCCAGCGGGGAAAGGATGATGTCGGTGTGTTTCACATTGAACTTGGCATAAACGGGAGTGACGGGGTGTTCAGAGGAGATTGGGTGGCACTTCCAGTTTGTCTGCAAGAGCCTAATTACTGACCTGACACCCGTTGCTTCAGATGGGCCCGGGAAGCTGCTCGCTGGCGCCCGGGAGCACCTGGCCGCGCCACTGGCAGGTCTTCATCCGCTTGTAGCCCTGTCACCAGACGCTCTTCTCCTTGATATTCTTAAAACGTAGAGTTACCAACCAGAGTGATTTAAAATGATACGGAGTTATTTTTGACTTCGCTCCTGTCGAGGGAGAGCTTCATAAATGATGTCACTGTAAAAGGAACCTGAGCGAAGCTCAGAGATGAAATTTGTGCGGGCAGAGTGGGTGGGAGCAAGAGAAGGCTGGCGGCCGGGCTCCCGAGTGCTAATGGACCAATGGGGATGCGAGTTCATGAGCACTGGGGAAGGGCTGTTGTCAGGTGTCGAGGTCGTAGTGGAGGGTCATGGAGCCAGGAGGCCAAGACAGGAGTGTTCCATGTGGCTCCAATGGTTCCAGAAAGGGCGAGGAGACAAATTAGGGGGATGGGTCCCCACACTAGGGAAAAACTCAGGAAAACAAGAGGATGATGGAGAAAGATGGGGTTCCTGGGCCCCGGGCAGGTGTGAAAGTCTGAACAGGAGAGCCCACGGGGAGGTTCCCAATTCCTTAATTTTCTAGGACAGCCAGGGGTCAGGGGCATGAGTGGATGTGGGAAGAATAGAGTCCTCAAAGCTGCTCCCGAGTTAGTGGGGACAATCTGACACACGGGGAGTGGGTGACAAGGCAGGTTGATTGTGTTGGGTTTGTGGACACCGGGTTTGCAGCTGTTCTGAATTGTACGTGGACACATTTCGCTCTTTCTACATGGGGCTGCAGAGGGATTCCAAACTCAGAGAGGTTTCATTGTTTATTTGCCCAAGGCTCACACAGGTCCCAGGTGGTATGGCTCTGATTCTGCCCAAGGTCTTTGGAACTTGCTATGAGAAAGCAGATGCCATCTGTGGCTCAGAGACCTCACAGCGTGAGTGGAGAGGCAGCCACGTGCACCCTAACCACCACATCACGTGGGAGGAGTTAGACCAGAGTTATTCCTCCAGGCTTATCTCTAGCCTCATATCCCACCAGGCTGATAGGGCCCTTCCAGTTGTTTGTGGGCATCAACCAAATTCAAAGTTGTGAACTGGTCTTGTAAAATCAGAGATCTCTGGAAGACTGATAGAATCTACGCTGTGGTCCTTGGAATAGCCTTGCAAGAGAATGCTGCCCAAGTTATGCAGGTGCAATATGAAGGTACCCAGGTGATGCTGATCGTCCATGTTCCCAGACCCTCCACCACAACTCCACACACCACAGCTTTCATCAACACAGTTCTGCTTTCCTCCATTCTTCCTAGGAACCTGCTCACTCAGCATCCACCGCGTGCCAGGTCCTGAGCTGACACTGGGATGGAGGAGAGCAAAGCCGGAGGTGGCACCAAGGGGCTGACTGCCTGGGAAGGAAGCCAACTCTCATCAGTCACCTCTCACACGGACACCAGGTGCTGTGTGAGATTGCCTCTCGTCTCAGTGCCCGCTGTCCTTCAGGCCATCAGAAAGACCTCCTAGTCGCTCGGTGAAATCTCTGTCTATTCTAACTGCACAGAGCTCAGGAGGTCAGGGTGGCCCGGGGCCCTCGGGTCCTTTGCTCACCTCCGTGGACGAGCTCTCATACCTTACTGACTGTCTCAGTAAAGTGCCCGCTCATCACCTACAGTGGCTTGTCCACCGCAAGAGAGCAGGCAAGTTTGATTTGGAACAGAAAACCCGGCACCAGCACAATGGCCAGGATAAGTGAGAATTCAGGAGGTAGTTGCTGATTGTAGGAATTAAAACCAGAGTGTTTGAGGGAGTGGGTTCTTCTCCAAATGTCCTGTCCATAAACGACCAAGAGAAAGCCAGCTTCTTATAAACAATGGGTGGCAGTCATTTTGTGGGCCCCCCAAATCTAAGAATTGGTCACATTTCTCTTTTTCTATGGCTTCTAGGAATCTCAAAGCCCACTTTTTAAACAAAATATGGAACCATATGGCTTGTCTTTCCAGTTACTTACCTGAGCAATAGATTTTTTTTCTTATTGTGGCAGGATTCTGATTTCATCCTCTGTTTACCTATTCTGGACATGTGTCCATTTGCCTTTTAACAGGGGAGATATGAAGTTCTTTTTAAGTGATCCGGTTATCAGAGTTATCTAGGCGGCCACGTTCCTTAAACGCCTTGGTCGTTGACTGTGGATTCACCGCACTTGTGCAATGGTAACCATCCCTCTCTCAATCTCCCTGAGGGTCTCTTAGACAAAATACGGTATTGCACTCAGGCACACTCAGATGAAAAATCCTATCATTGGTGATAACTCCGAAGGATAGAATCTTAATAAACTTTCTGTGTTTGATTGGCCGGGATAACGAGAGATACATACCATGTGTGATAGCTGCTTGATGGAAGATAAGCTGGTCATCATTCTCAGATAAAAATGCCCATCCATCCACAGATTGCAATCAGGGGACTGCCGGGGAGTTCTTGGTCTATTCCAGTTAATTAAATGCTAAATGAAATGCAGAGTTCTGGTGGCAGGAGATTCAGCAGCCCCGTTGCCACGGGCTGCAGACACACAGGGTACAGCCGGCATGCTGCACGGGGCCAGTAGTTGCTCACGAAACACTCGTTCCCTTGGTAGGTGTTTTTTTTTTCTCTGAGAACTCAGCAGCAAGGTTGGAGGAGGTGGTGTTGAGCTCCCCTCTCCCTCTGACAGCTGTGGATCACAGGTCCTGGGAATTAGACCATGAATATCGTTGGGGGACCATCATTCTGTCTACCACACCCGATATACAAGGTGCTGAGAGATAAGGAAAAAATAGATGGGAACATAATTAGCGCAGACATAATAAGAGATCTTTTCCCCCCCAGAGCTGAATGGATACATGAGGACTTGGAGTGAATGAGCTTTTCTAACAAGGAACAGAATGAGTAAAAAATGACCCATTCCCACTGCCAGTGTGACACTGGACACACTGAGGACAAAGCACATGCAGCCGATGTTTGGAGAGGGAAAGAAGTGGAAGAGAAAGAGGGAAGGAGAAGCAAGGGGTGGGGGAGGGGTATCGGAGAGGGAGGGGCACAGGGGCACCTGGGATGAGGTGAGAGCTGTGGGCAGAGAGGGCGGAGGGCCGTGGAGGCAGGAAGGGACGGTGGCTCGTGAATCCGAATCCCCAGTGCCTACGAGGCCCAGCAGGCAGCAGAAACCAGGCTTCCCAGTTGGTTGAATAAACAGTAACTGGGTTCTTAACTGTTAGCTAGTATTCCTTATTTAGCTCTGCTACCCCAGGATAAATCTGATCTATCATCGAGTTGCAGGAAACGCTGTGACCAAACTCAGTTAATAAGACTCAGTGTCAGCTAATCAACAAGGTGCTTTGGGAGTTTTCAGTTTCTGTATTCAAAACGTCAGCCTGGATCTGTCACCTGGGAGGGAGTCTTATGTCACCTCCCCTCTGAGAGTTTACTGATATCAGTGCCTGCTGGGGAAGCATTAAAGTGCTAGAATATTCCAGAAAGAGCCACATTGCTTGGGTCTGTTTAGACAAAGATTGTAGCAAGGGAGAGACAAAGAATGCTCCAGCCTGAAGCTTGTGAATATCGCATTATTAAATGACACAGCCTCATTGACGCAGCAGACACGTCGGGCTCGGTTGAGTTTCTGAGCTCATCGGTCGTTCGATTTTGTTCTCCCACCGGTTTATTCCTACTATCCTTGGCTGGTGCCATTGCACAGATATTTACCGGGCGCCCACATGTGCACATCAATGCCGTGGACTGCCACGGTGACGGAGGATCGCTCCTTCCTGCCACCAGGCAGTGCCCCTCCCTCCTCGGGGGCTCTGCACACACTGCATCCCTGCCTACAGTGCCCGTCCCTGCTGATCTGCTTCTGGTCCCCTTCAAGACCACCTGAGCTCTCCTCTCCCCAGAAAGTCATTCCTCCCCTGAGTCCCGATCCTGCCAGGGTCAGCTGCTCTCCGGGCTCCTGGACTTTGCCCCTGAACATCTTACTGGAGTTTCGTACCAGGAAAACGGTTACCTCTCTTGAAGAGCTGGTGGCTTCTGTTCTGATGCCAAAAGTGATGACTTACTTGCAGGAGCTATGGGCCAGAAATTCACTCTTCTACCACAAACAATGGCACTTGCCTGTTTTCTTGTTACTATTTGCAGTTCATTTTATTTTTAACATGCCATTGCTATAGTTGTCTTAAATTGCCTTTAACCATCTCCAGCAATGTATAGGATAAAGGTAAATACGTGTGCATAAATACATAAATGAAAAAAATTGGAAGGGACGGGCCACTGTCACATGCGTCCCATGGGACGGAACTCCTGATGATGATAATAGTCATCCACCCATAATGCACTGGACGTGACCGATTACCACGCAGCTGTGTGGACATTGGTCCTGGGATCTCATTCGCTACCTCGCAGAAGCCTTTGATGTTACTCCCAGTCAGCACCCTTGATTTGTTCTGTGAGATGAAAAAGAAAGGGGTTAGGAAAAAATCGTCATAATGCACAGCCCTCCGAATGGAGTGCAGCCCAGATGGTGTCCCCATGGGGGTTCCCTGGTCCTGAACTGTCATCCTCCGCCTGTCTAGTCGTAGACCAGTTGCAGATCCTGAGTCCAGAGTTAGCTTCTTCTTTACATTTTAAACAATTGAGCACTGAGAAAATGAGTCCAAGTTCTTTGAAGACACTATGATTTTGGAAAAAAAGTCCATTCAGCCAGAAATGTTCGTCTTCTCCCGTTTGACAGATGCGTGATTAGAGCTGTGCCCACAGCCACCTGGCAGATAAATGGCAGCTGCGGTTTGAACCCGTGTACGTTGCTGCGAACGGAGACCTCTGTCCTGTGTGCGCTTCCCTGCTGACCATCGGGCTGCCTGCAGCCCCCGACGGTCTGCGCATCTGCTCCTAGGGAGCCCCAGCGCTTCCACATGGAGGGAGGTGAGTGGCTTCTCAGAACGCAAGGCTCCGGGGCCTTTCTCTTCGTTCCCAGCATTTTCTCCCGAGCAGGGAGCTGGGGAGCCACCTGTGTGGTCAACATACCATCTCAGGACAGAGGGAGAGTGAGACCTGAGCCCATTAAGTCATGGGCCTTGCTGGCATGACAGAGCAGAGGTCACGTTGAAGGGCGAGATGCCTGCATCCGTCTGCTGCCACGGCACCCGAGGGCACCCTGACTGAGCCATCAGTCCTCTGCTTGGCATTCAAGCCTTTCCGCCATCCCGCCTTAATGTTCGTTTGCGGTGGCACTGGCCCCGCCTACCCACAGCTCCTCACCCTCTGCTCAGACTGGACAGTTGTGGCTTTTGTGTCCGCCCACCCTGCTCCTTATTTTATCGCTGTGCCCTTGGCACGCATTTGGCACTCAGTAAGCATGTGCTAACCATGCTGAATACGACTGAACTGCCCAGTGGCTGAGTTCACGTAATCGCGGGTTTTTCTGGCATTTGGATGTGCTCGAATTTCTACTGTCCACCCGTGGCGGAGGAAATCAAGTTGCCTGCGTTTGACAGAAATATACCCCAGATGTTAGAATATAAGATTAGAGTGACACAGAAAGCACCTCAAGGACAAGAGGACCTCTGCTTCCAGAGATGACTCTTCTGACGTGCTCGGAACCTGCCTGTCATAGTCTAATAATAGACAATTCCAGGAGTCGCTCTGACTTAGCTCTCCCCGGGAGGTTCTTGGCTGAATAACTTTCAACTTGAATGTTCTGGAATTTGCACCAAAATGTTTGTCCTCTAGAATGACCTGGGTTTTCTCCTTTATCCCTGACTGTGCATTTATTATGCACCCACTGAGTGCAAGCTCAGCTCGGCACATGGAGGTGCACAGGCGGTCCCCGAGGTCTCAGCAGGGTTGGTGGAGTAGATGCGAACCATGTGTTATTTAAAATGCAAACAAATTACGTGCGGGACGGAAAAAGCATGGCCTCTTTGGAGAGTGGGGAGAGGGCCTGCGAAGGTGGTTTTGGGGGCCCTAAGAGGGACATTGAGCTGAGGTAGTGAGCAAAATGTGGCCAGTCAGGGGTGCACTTGGGGAGCAACAGAGCCTTACACCAAGCTCTGGGTGGCTTTTGGGGTTCCCTGCAGTTGAAGTTTGAACCATAGTACAGGGGTGAGGGGAGCTGTCACTGAGAAGGCGGCACATGATAGTGACAGCCTGAGCCAGGACAGAGCATCTACAGGGCTCTGTGACACACTTTATGGAAGGTGATAGGAAGGGGGCCTGGGGGGCTGCCCGTGGGATGACTGGTCCGAGGAGGTGGATGCAGGCCGTGCCCGGACAGCAGCACCGGATGGAACAGGGTGTGGCAGCTCGTGTCACTGTCACGGAGGCCCTGGGCCAAGAGCAGTGCTCCTGTGATATCATTCAATCCTGATAAATGCGCAGCAGGACAGGAACTGACACCACCCCCATCTGAAAAGGCGGAAACTGAGGCACGGGCTGGTGCAGGCACTTGCCGAAGGAAGTGGAAGAGCCGGGGTTTTCCCCGTGGCATTCCGACGTGTGTGTCCACTGTGCTGGCACTGCCTTGTAGTAGAAGTGGACCCTCTGGTCACAGGCACACGGCAGAAAGTGCATGTTCTGGTGAACGACTTGACCAGAAGATTCTTTTCTTCACCAAAGAATTCACTTCGGCATTTCTATCACAAACCACCTTAATGAACTTACAGTGAGGTTTGCTAAACAGTTCCCCTGCCTCGTGAGTGCACACACACAAAGGTACACACAATTGCACACGCATGCATGCTACTGAGGGAGAGATCTGTGGCACGGAAGAGGGTACATCAGGGTATGAGGCTGTTGTCACGTTGGGTGTGACAGCCACCCCCTGCCCAGCATGGTGAGTTAGCGATGCCCCGGAGGTGTTTCCAGTGAGCCTTCACTTCCTGCCCTGGCTGGGCATCTGGCTGGGTCTGAAATTACTGGTTTATTGATCAATTTAGACCTGCCCTTGCCCCTTAGGCCATTAATTGGACAGCCCTACACACCAGGTATTCAACCAAGCCCTTCATAAGCATTTATGTCACTTGATTGTCAAACGACCCATGTGCAAACAGGTTAAGCCCTAGCAGATGAAGAAACTCATCCAGTCTTTGGTCCAAGGACAGTGGTTAGTGAAGGGCCTAGGCTAAGACGACCCATTCTGGTCCTCGTTCTACAGCCACCAGGTGATACTGGAGTTTGGGCCAGAGCTTCAGCTGTCTGTCAGGTCCTTGGTTGTACTTGGCCCCAGCTCAATCCACTCTCAGCCCTTTAAGGCAGCTGACTACCTCATATCTACCCCTGGCCCAGCACCCTTCCTCAGACTCACTTCCAGGAATGGGTGCCCCTGAGCCTGGGTCTCTTGGAGTGGTTACTGGTGACATGTGATATGCTATAATAAAATCACACCTCTTTCTTTTCATATGCAAATGCCCATGGCGATTTTGGCCTCTTAAACCCCTGATTTCCTGTAGAGTCTTAGGGTTTCAGGTGAGTTTCTTTTAACTTCCCCCAAATGAAGGTTCTTATGCAGAAAAAAGTGAGATTATCAAAAGGTGATTTGCTGCTACTATGTTGGCTTAAAAACTAACGTAAAAAGAAAGCCCCAACTCTTTACTCAATATTTATAAAAAAAAGAAATTTGGCTGATTACGCCTTGTTAGATCTGCTGCTTCTCTGGTTCCACTTATGAAAAAAAAATGTGGCTTTCTATTCCCACCCACTGATTTCCAACTAAAACAGAACTTAGTTGCCTGCTGATCCTGCTGGCTTTTTAAATGAAAAACTTATTCTTCTTAAACTACTGGAAAATTATATTTAAAAATCAGCACAATCCCATTGCCTATTCTTTCTGGATTCCTTGAAAAAATGCAGGGTTCGTTTCTGGGACAACTCTGCACAATCTGATGCACAAATTGGTTATCGACATGCGGGCTGACTGTGACGCGCTTTGTTGCTAAGCTGCGGTGTCCGTTTCCCCATGCTAATTAACATAATCTGAATGAAGACTTTCCCCCTCCACCTAATTATAACTTCCGGAGGTAGGGCGTCAGGACTTTGGTGGACTTACAGGTATATTATAGTAATATTTTGTATATAGGTATATTATATATATTCAAAATTCTTGACCTATAAAATCATGGGTTGTGATAACAATAAATTGTTGCTCCAAGCTGCTAAATTTTGAAGTATTTTGTTACACAGCAGTGAGTAACCGAAACACTGAGTCTCCAGCCAGAGCCTGCCGTACACCCCACTCCAGCTCCCTACCTCCATTAACCTACCCCCACTAACCCCACTAATGAAATTCTCCATGTCGGTATCTCCTCGTTTAGCTGAGCAATCTACTCCAAATTTTTTCCCTGGTGTGAGATGGTCTCAGTGCCTGGACTAGTGCAGCTGTGACGATATTCAGTGACATTGAAGCAGGGAGAAGAAGCAGCTGAACCAATCTTGTGACCACAATGGGAAACAAAGTCAAAACCAGTCACCGGGTAGGTCCTCAGATCTGGGAAAGGTGCAGCCATCCTTGGGAGGTGAGTCATGGGGTCTGGACCCTAGAAGACGGGAGGGTTGGTGCGGGACAGCGGAGTGGAGTGCAGGTGGGATTAGGGCAAGAGGTTCCGGAGGGAGCCCAAGACCTTCCCGTGGGTTTACAAAACCCACTCTCCAAGTGGTGATGCCCGTGCACTAGCTGAAGGCTGAGTCATAAGTAGAGCATGCGCGAGTGAAAGTAGATGTTGTTAATGATGACACGTGGTGTTTCGACTTACCCCACGTGCTGCAGCAGGTGCTGCGGTAAGACTTACCTGTGTTCGCTCCCCTTTCTCCGGCAACGTTCTTATGAAGTTGGTACCTTTGTTTTACCCCTTGTGCCGCGTAGAGACTGAGCCTCACAGAAGTGAGAGGGCTCTTCCCCAAGGTTGCACAGGATGTGGGGGGAGAGCTCGAGTTTGAATGCCGAGTGTTTGGACTCCACGGCTCAGCATCTCTCCCACGGGGCTGGACTGCGCTCCAGGTGAGCGTCTCAGCCACAGTCTGGCTCACAAAGAATCATCCTTTATTTCTGAAAGGCAAAGCATCCAGGAGTGTTCTAGGAATAAGATGGAGGGTCTGTCACCCAGCATGCAGACGACTCCTAAAATAATAATCTTTCTCTGCCCCGGTGGGCTCACACTTTTTGTTATTCATTCATTTATTGGACAAACATCCAAGGAGAGTGCTCCAGAAATGCACAGACATGACCTCTGCCCCGGGGGTTCACGGCCATGGAGAGTAGACCTGGCAACAAAGCAGGGGAAAGGCTTCTGTGAAGCGTGGAGTGTGCTGTATCCACAGAACAGGGCGAGTGATGACGAATGTGCTTGGTGTGAGAGGGGAAAGCATCAGAGAAGAAAAGGGGTTTTTAAGGGGTGCGGGCGGACTGGGGGCGGGCAGGAGGGTGTTTCATTGAGAAGGGGCAGCATGAGTAAAGTATGGAGCTGATTTGGGAAACCCTCTGTAAGAACCCAGTGCCATTCCTAGGAATGAACGCCATCCCGATAGCACAGGAATTTCATTGGTCCCAATGGGCACGGAGGTCAAAGAGACAGAATTTTGTGTCTCACAACTCATCCCATTGGTAGTGGCTCTGGTGTCCCGAGAGTCTTCGGTGGAGGGAAAGGCAGCCACGCGTGAGAGCGGGACAGGGGGCTGTGGCTCGATGCAAGGGGAGCAGCGTTTGCCCCGAACAATTCTATCACCATTGTTATCTCATCAAAAACAAACAACTGCAGAGTCAGCTCTGGAAAGCCAAGTAATAATATGCAATTCGTTGACTGTTGTCTGTAAGCTTTTCCATTTTCTCACGCGTCCTTAAAAAGACAGATAGAGCTACAGATGCTTATCAGGCAAGGAGAGGCAAAGATAAGCAAACACAAAGTAATAATACAGTTCTCTGAAGTCACTGGTCGTTTTGCTGCCGAGGATCTGCACTCGAATGAGCCATTTCTTAACGTCTTCTTCTGCTCCTTAATAAAAATCTCATGAAGGCAGTTGTTTCTGCACTCTCACCCTTGGCTGCCTCTGTGAACGGGCTCTGGGAGACACACTGTTTCTCTGCCCACCCCCCCGCCCGCCTGCTGTTCCGTCTATTTCTCTCCGTCTTAAAGGTCTTCCAAGCTTCCTGCATGGTGGACGTGGGGGGCTCAGCGTTCAACAGCTCTCCCAGATTTCAATCCCCTCCTGTCTTCTTTTTCAGCCAGGCTGATTTCTTCACTGTGCCTGGTTCACAACACACATTTCTGTCTTTGAACATTTGTGCAAGTAATTTGCCCAGATCGACAGCCCTTTGTTGGTGTTATTTTGGGGGCAGGGGAGGGATGGCAGTAAGCAGGCTGGGTCTTGAAGCTGGGAAGGCACTTGACCAAGACCTTGAATGCAGACTTTGAGACATGGTAGATCCTCACTGAATGCTTGTGCATGGGGGACTATGATTACTAATGGATCTCTAAATCCTGTCCATTTAAGTTCTAGTTCAAGTTACCTTTAGACTGAGAGGGAAACGTGATGGGAACCTTGGCCTCTCAGTTGTGAGCAGGGAATGTGAACCTCACACCCTTCAGGCACTAAGGGAAACTCTTCCTGAAACTAAGCCAAAGGCTGCCTCCTGAGAACCTCGGTCCTTGATCTGACTTCTGACACTGAGGGACTCTCTGGAAGTTGTCTGGGTTCTGCCTTGGAGTCCTGTCCTCTACAATTCCCACGGAAGTTCAGAGAAGGCTGGGGGAGTCCCTTCACCTGGGACTGCTTTCCTCCTGATTCACGTGGCCAAGAGCTGCCTGTTCATCAACACTTTGCCTTGGTGTGACCCACAGACCCGCTGTCATGCCCGGGGACCGTCATGTTGCAGGATAAAACACGGACAGCAGGTTGCATTTGAGCTGCACATAAACAATGAATAACTCTTCGTGTGAGTGTGTCCCAAACACTTGCTGCATGGGGCATCTGACTAAAGAAAAAAAGGCTGTTTACCAGAAATGCACACTTGCCTGGGAACCTCTGGCTACTCTAGCCAGGTGTCCGGGCTCCGGGCATCTCTAGCGCCTGGGTGTGCCCCTTCCCAATGTTCCCGTGGTGCCATCAGATTGGTCCTCATCCCCTCCTTTGTCTCCTCCTCACATGGGCAAACCAAGGTGGCTCCCTCCACCCCACCCAACTCCGTGGCCTCTCCTTTGGGTGATTGCTCCTGTCTTATAGCCAATGTCCTTGCCTCTCTCATGCTCTATTTTCTTAATGCTAGTTATTGTCACATGCCAATATATATACAAGTGTACATTTGTAGGTTATTTTTTATTTTTTACTACTACAGTGTCTGCCAAGCTAGGGATTTGAGCTGTTTTGTGCACTCATATCCCTGTTCCTGGCACAGTGCCTGACATACAGTAGGTACTTAATAACTATTGATTGAATGAAGGAAGGAAGGAATGGATACCTATATGTCCCTCTTTTTCATCAGTTGAGAAGCCCCTGGATGTCCAGAGACTGCCTCCAAACCCCAGATTCCCAGCACAAGATCAGAGTCGTAGTGGGAGCTCTCCAAATCCCCTGTGCCTAACACAGAGCAGGCACGCAGGACCCTTATACACGTTGCTTGGACCGAACGGCTGCAAATGTCTCTGGCTCACGCCAATGAAGCAGAAGGTCTTGATTAACATCCTTCTGGAAATCCATCAGAATGTTATGGGATTTGAAAACAGCCATTGAAAAAAATATTAAAGAAAATAAACATCCCAGTCCTGGAAAACTTTGCTTTGAGTGTTGGAAACATCTTTCATAGATCCTGGCTTCAAGAGTTCTCTCCAGGGTTTTCAAAGTTCAGAACTGCTAAGTAGTCAGATATGTCTATTAGGAAAAATCCATATGAGCCAAGAACACAATGAACATCTCCAGTTAGGGATGGAGTCAGTGAATGAAGGAAGCTGGTCTCGTGTGCCATGTGGCGAACCAACCTGGGAACAGAGGGCGGAAGCCTCCCCCTCGTCGAGTGACAGAGAGTTCGATTTATACGAATGTTGCCTATTAGCAATAAGACCTGCCACGTCTCAGAAATGGATGTCCCGTATTTATTACAGGTTTCTGCCGTACTAATTATTGGGACTAGTCCTTTCAATCCACCCCAAAATCATAATAAACATGCGATATGATCTTTGCCCTTGAAGGTTTCTGTTGTAAGGCAGGGAGAATTTTCTGTGACAAAGGAGAGGTTCTCTCCCTGGTAAGGCAGCTGCTGGCCACAGGTGGCTATGAGAGGACCCGTGGTTAGTGCCCCCGAGGAGCTGGACTGTAACATTCACGTCACTGTAATTGCTTTAAATTCGAATGCCACATCCGGCTAGTGGCAGGGACAGTGTCACAATAAAGGAATCAGAGCTTCGGAAGAATAAGGGTGGTAATTAGGCCAACTTGGTGACATGGATAAGTTCCTGGGAGCCCTGGCGGTGGACCTGAATTCAGTCTCAGCTCTAACCTGCGTCCTCAACTAATTTATTCAAGCTCTTCATGCCTCAGCGTTCTTATCTCTAAAGTGGGGGTGGTATTAGCTCCTGCTCAGGGGGTGTTGTAAGTGAGCTGCTGCAGCAGTGTGCCATAGATAACAATACAGCGTGGTCGCTTAAGAAGCTGTTAAGAGGATGGATTGCAGGTTAGGTATCCTTACCTCGGTAAGTTAAAAAATACATAAAGTAATAGTAAGTGAACTAATATGGGCAGAGGGTGTAGGATAGTACCTCACGCGTAGTCAGCTCTTTGTAAATGCCATCTATAATTAGGTGGATTATTTATGGAGGGAGGGAGTTAGGCGGGGGCTACCTAGTTATCAGCTCTACCTCTGTACCAGGTAAAACCTTGAACCTGGTGCAACCCACAGCTTGTTAGCCCACATGCCTTATGGACACCCTGCTGTGTGTGCCTGGTGACAGGGTTGCCAACACACACTCAGTGCTGAAGCTACTTTTCAGGGGCCCACAGTCTGGCAGGGACAGACAGACAGTCAACGGAACAGCCCGCTTGTTCATTTCTTCTGCAGGAATTTACTGAAGGCCTACCATGGGCCAGCCCTGTCTCGTATCTGGGAATTTATTGATGAGCAAGACAGCTAAGGGCTTCACTGTCATTGTGCTTCAATTCTAATGGGAATAGCCACCAACCATCAATCAGTCAATCAATCAATCAGTCCATCAGTCCATCAATCCATCAACAAGAGTTAAGCGTTCCATGGAAAAGGTTGAAAAGAGAGATGTTGTGGAGGCCGAGGAATCAGGGAAGATGAGGTTGATGCTGAGTAATCAGCAATGAGGAGGCTCAGTAGAGCTGACTCTCGCTGGGGATCGCTTAGGTGGGAGTGAGGGGAGAGACAGTGTGCACCGGCTGGCAGCCACGGGGGTGGAGAGAGAGGGAACTTATTCCAGATATGTTTGGGGACAGAGTCAACAGAGCATGCACTGGATTCCACGTGAGCTGAGGAGGGAAGGGAGAAAGACACAGCGCAGCCTCGGGTTTCGGTCTGCTCGCTGATGCGGGGAAGACTGGGGAGAGCTGCGTGGTGTGGGGAAAGCTAGAGGCCCGCTCTGCCCCTCCGTCTGGCTGTATCCTGGCTTCCTCTCCTGCTCTTCATGTGAAACGGGCCAACGAAGATGTGGACAAGGAGTTTTTGAGGAGTTACTGCAGGCTAGGGGATGCTCAGGAATCTGAACATCCCCCCGCCCCCACCCTCTGAGCTTCCATGACCAAGAGGCTTCCCGAGATGTTCTGTGTAAAAAGTATGACCTTCTCTACAAGAGTCTGTGCATTCATAACATAAAACAAAACCACACAACAGGACAAGAAGCAGCTTCTCTCCCACTTTTAATGCCGAATGATGGATCTGACGCACTTCTCTCCTTCATAACTGAAGTTGGTTTGCCGCCATGTCAAAAACCACTTCTTGCCCAGAGAGACGACTGTGACTAAACAATTCTAAAAAAATGGAGTATGTTCCTCCTTTTAAAGGCTTCTCTGCCCTTCCACTCAGCACCCTATCACAAGCCTTTCTCCCCGTGGCCATACGGGGTAGGGATCTACCAGGATCGTGCTTCCCGGGGCCAAAGCTCTGGGTTTCCTGGAGTCACACGAGAGGGCACTTGTCTGCTAACTGCCACTCACAGGAAGTTGTTTCTGTTTCACCTCGATTCCCCTGATTATAAAATCGCTCTCTAGTTTCTGCAGAAAGCTTAGAGTGCATGCAAAGCGCCAAGAGAGCGAAACGCCGTCCATCGTCTCTCAATAGTATGATGTCATTATATTTCATGGATGGTCTGTGACATAATTTTCCATTTGAGGTGCATTTTTGAAAAAGCATTGCAAACACATGCTGTAAAAGTGAGCACCATACACAGAGAATATGGTGAGAAAGAAGTTTCTCTCCCTCTAGACCCCAGCCTGGTCACCTGCCTTGAGGTGACCTCATCACAAGTTGATCTGAAACTTCCAGGAACCTCTGCATGCTCAGCCATGCATCTTGTATCATCCATGTGAATCTTGTTCTTTTCTGTTTGTTTATACACATCCGGATATATTTTATACAGATTTTCTAATACCTGGATTTGTGCCCCCTCGATATCGGAGATCATCTCCAATAGGACACTCAGATGCATGTGACTCCTTTGACTTAACTGGGTCCATGGCGATGCCACAAGGTAACCAGCCCCTTTCAGGAAATGCCTGTGATTGACAAATTACTTCGACTCTGTGACACCCCCTGTTTCCGCAGAGAAGCCTCTCTCAATCTAAATGCCATCCTTTGAAGGCCAGGGGCCTTTCCTGTCTCATTGCTTTTAAGGTTTCCTTTCTATCCATGGCATTCTGCCGTTTCTCTGCAACACGTTCTGATGTAGACTTCTATTTATATTGCTTTGTATTCAGTTCTTCTTTCTACTTTGGAACTCACAGATTTCTTTGCACAGTATTTGGAAAGTTCTCCGCCATTGTCTCTTTCAATATTCCCCTCTACCCCGTTCTCTTCTTGTAAGCTCCGATTGGACGTAGGCAGGAGAGTCCTAAGCTTTCTTCCAAGTGTTTTGATGTCCCGCTGACACTGTCCATCTCTTCCTTTCTCTGAACCGCGTTCTGCTTAACTTCCTCAGTCTTGTATTCCATTTCACAAGTTCAGCCTCTGACTGTGTCCCATGCACTTGTCATACAGGTGTCCATTCCGTGTCCACGTGTCCCACGTCCCATGCATTGTTTTTATCACAATTCTGTATTTCCCAAGTATATGCCTTCTTGTTTAATATCTATCTATTGGCAATTAGTTTCATAGCTATCTGACAGTAATTGCTATCTTCCTATGTCCTTTAAAAAATAGTCTTGCCCTGGATGGTGTGACTCAGTTCGCTGGAGGGTTGACCCACAAATCAAAAGGCTGCGGGTTGGATTCCTGGTCAGGGCACATGCCTCAGGTGGCAGGTTAGGTCCCTGATTGGGTGCATGCAAGAGGCAGCCCCTTGATGCTTCTCTCTCACATCGATGTTTCTCTCCCTCTCTCTCTGCCTCCTTTCCCTCTCTCTAAAATCAATAAAAATGTCCTCAGGTGAGGAAAAAAATAGTCTTCTGTCTTGCTTTATATAGACTATTCATTCTTATATCATCTTTGAGAATTTATTCCTATATTTAGAGTCTTTTCCCAATTGCATAATTATTTCCATTTCCTTAAGAGAAAAACTAACCTTCCCTCAGTTGTATTTGTATAACTTTTATGATGTCAGCTTTCCCTATGTGGCTTGAAATTTGAATCTGTAAACTCTTCTTGAGTGGGGATCTTTGTCTCCGCTCTGATCTCTCCCCGAGTCACGGTTAGGATGACTTTCCCCACCTCTCTGGGGCCCTGACGCATGAACGAGGTTGCTTCTGGACCCGCTGCAGCCTCCCACGTCTGAACCTGGCGACGCGGAAGACTAAGGCGAGCTGTGCGTCCTGGACTCTGGGCTAAACGCAGTGGTGAGACTGAGCAAAGCAGATTCGGGCTGGTTTCCTGGGAGTATGGTTGAGTTTACGTATGCCAAGAAAAGTGAAATAAGTCTTTGCTGAGCGGAAAGGTAGAGTGTGCTGGGACTCAGCAGTGCCCCCCGCACTGCCCCTGGGGAGAGATGTTTCCAGCCTTCCTGGCACATGTCTGGGGCTCTGGGGGTGAGCCACTGGCAGTAGAAGGTGAGCAGAGGAGACCCGCTGCACCTCCGTAGCTCGCTCATCAAACCTGCCCCTGTGACCTCCACTGCCTTTTCCCTTCATCTGCCCACTGGACCCCACGCCCAGGAGACCTCGGGTGTCATGGGTTGAAGATGGCTGAGCCTTCCACAGCCTTGATCCCTAAGTCCTGGTTTGGGAGTGTGGCATCTTCCACTGTTGAGGACAGCCCTTTTCATGATCGAGAAAGAAACTCCCTCTGTGTTTAGGCATGAAACTGGAGGCTTAGCTGCACAGCAATGAAACTAATACATGTCTCCCTTGTTCTCGTGGGCTTCTGCCTTTCACAGTGTGACTTCACTGTCACCTGTGTGAGTGGCGGTTCAGGAAAAGCCATGTCCGAGTCACCGTGTCCAAACCGCACCCCCCACGTGCTTCCTGTCCGGGATTTCTCACTGCTGTGGCTGTCGGATGGTGTCCCCACTGTATTTTCAACTGCATGACTTCATTTGTTTGCTTTAAAAATGGCCTTACCGTCCTTCCGATGGACTGGGTGCAGGGTTCCATCTGTGCTTGGACTGACGTCTTCAAACTGCGTTAATGTGCTGCTGGAATCTGTTTGCTAATATTTTATTTAGGGTTTTTCATCAATATTCATATGCGAGATTGGTCTGTAGTTTTATTTTATCCTCTCTGTCAGGTTTAAAAATCCATGTTAGACTGGCTTCACAAAAACAGTCTAGAAGTTTCTCTGCTCCCCCTTTGTCCAAGGAGTAAAAGAACATAGAAATAATCCATTTCTTAAAGATCTGGAGTTCACCTGGGGAACCAGCTCAGCCCAGGACTTGGGAAGATTAGCTTTTCAAAAAAGGCTTCAGTTTCCGCTGTGACGCTGTTTCCGTTCGGAGAGTCTAGTTAGTCATCTGAGATCAATTCGCTCATTCGTGATTTCACAGAAGATCAGCCATTTCATCAAGAATTTCCAGTTTGTTTGCATAGCACAAAGAAATTGTTTTCTTTATTTTTCATTGCTTTTCTGGTGATTTTTGGTTCCCGTATTTTTATTTAGGTGTGTGCACTTTGAAAGCTTTTTGTCCTTGATTGGTTCACCTCAGATTTTGTTTTAAATTCTTTGTTGCTGTTAAACAAGTTCTTGGGTTCACTTATCCTTCCTGCCACTTTCTGTTTTCAAATTCATCGCTTGCACTTTTGGTTATTTGCGTTCCCATCACCGCTTCTGCTGCTTTCACGTTTTTTGCCTTGATCTTTGCTATCTCTTTTCTCATTTCTTTGTCGAATGTTCCCTATACTTTTATTCACTTTTCTGAGTAACAGAAAATTGAAAATTAATTTTAAGACAGTTTGTTTTGAACATGGCTTTAACAATAGGATATTGGTCAGGGGCTGATGGTTTACATAACTATCATCTTGTGTTAGAAAGATGCTCTGCCGTTGAGGAGAATTTCTCTCTGCAGAGGCAGTCTGTGTGGGTGAGTGCTTCATTTGCTCACTTTCCAGGTGGGGTAGATGCCTTTCCACTCCGCCAGTTTTATTTCTATTACCCCGTGTTTACAAAATGCTGGTGCCGTAGCAGTTTGACAACAATTGGTGAGGTTTCCTTTGAGGCCTACTGATAATTCACTATTTTGGTAAATATTCTGTAGGACTTTGAAAAGAAGACCTGGTTCCTTCCCCCAAGGGTCGGCTTTGGAGGACCCCAGGCAGGTGTCTACTGGGGGTCTGGCTGCCAAGAGAGGGGGTCTTCTGCCAAGGGTGACATGTGTCAGGCCCTCTGCGTCGTCTCCCCACATTGGGACTCAAAATCTCCTCCCCTGCTGATTTTCTAGGTGAAACTCAGATAGCTGACTCAGACTCCATGGCGCCAACTCACCCCCATAACGCTTTTTTGGAAGTGGGCCTCTGGTGGAACGTGAAGGAGAGAAGCAGAGTTTAGCAGTTTGAGGGATTTGAGATGAGCAGGTGGAGCACGGTCGAGGGTCTGGGACAGAAGGGGCTTTGCTGCTTGGGGAACTAGAAGTGGCAGGGAAGAAAATGTCCCCAAAAGGCTGTGTGATAATCATATTGTGGGGGGTGGTTTCCTGTAGGCATGTCAGTGAGCGTGGCTCCCAGCCTTGCCCACAACTCCTTGAACCGCTGGTCATCTTCGAAGCAAAGCCTTTTTGTGCTTAACCAGCTAGAGACGGCTCTGGTTGCTGCGGCTTCAAACCCTGACAGTTCCGCAAGCATAAAAACCAATTCTATATGCTGTGCACTTGTATATAATACATATTAAATGCCCGTATATTAGTTCTAGCTTATGTTCTTTAGGTTGCCTATATCCCAACTTCATTTATTTTTGTTTAACTTTCTAAAACCTTTTTTAATTTGAGATGATTATAGATTCATATATTTATTTTATTTCACTTTATTTTGTTGAAATTATTACCCTCATGGGTTGAGAGAGGTGTATTAATTTTCTTAATATTATTTTTTGTTTTTTGTCTTTTTCTTCTTATATTTAATACATCATTGTTCATAAATTGCCCTGTTTTCCTTGTTGCATGAATATTCAAGACTGTTACATCTCCACTGTGGTTAAAAGTGGCCGTAGGCACCTTCTTTAAGGAACCCTGTGCAGTGAGTCTGTGCTCACCAGAGGCTTTAAGTCAGTGTGTGCTGTGTGCACACCATGCGCACGGCTGTGTTTTCTTCTGATAATTTGGAAGATCTGTTGTGGGTGCACTTTCACTTCTTTCAGTGATTGTGTTTGTAATGATCAGCTACAGACAATGCACAGCCTTTACTTCCTCAGACAGCCTTTGTCGACGCTGAACCTCACGTACCACGGTGGTCTCGCTTTCCTCCCACCTACCCTCTCATTGTCCTCCCCAGACCGCCTGATTCTGGTTGCTGGCATTATTTTTATTTCTTCAAGTAAACACTTCACACATTTAAATAATATACTTAGATTTTTCTTTATTTATCAACTTTAAACTTTAGAGATGTTGATCTTCCAACCTTCCCAACAACAGATGAGGAGGAGAGAGGTTTTTGTGAAATAACCTTCCATTTTTTTTCTTCCTGTCTGTTTTTTCATAGTTTTAATGTCATGGTTGTTAGACTTTTTATTGTATTTGATGGCAATATTTTACCATAGAGGTGTTATATTTGTTTCAATTAATTCACTTAAATTAATATAATAGCAATTACCAATCTTTTACAGTCTCTTCTTTATTTCTGTATTAGTGACAGAGCCCCTTTTAATAGTTCCTTTAAGAAGAGATCATAGAAACCCTCTTTACTGAGTTGTTAATGTTTAAGAATAACGATTCGTCGCCTCATTCTAAAAGGATATTTTGGCTGGGTATAAAATTATTACCTCCCACATCCCCTGAGGACTCCAAGATGTCCTTCCTCTATTTCCTAGCACTGACTATTTCAAGGGCAAGTCTAAAGGCATGCTGATTTTTTCCCCCTTGTGGATGAGTTGACTTACTTTTCTGGCTATAGGATTTATTTTTTTATTTTTGAGGTTTAATAACCCTAATAAAATATGTCTCTCCTCTTACGCAACTGATTGAACTTGTCTGGGAACTGTTGGCCCTTTCAATATGTAGTTTCAAATCTTTATTTCAAAATTAGCTTTCCTCATCTTAGATCTTCGAATGGTTTGTAAGTTCTATTTGTTTTGGTTATTAATTCCAGTCACCTGTTTTGCATACATTGGATCTCCCTTGTCATTTTTCTTATCCATCTTTTTTCCTGTAACTTAAAACTTTTTGTTGTTTTTGTCTACTTTATTCTACTTTGTGTTCTTAACCTTGTTTTCCATATGACTGATTATTATTGTGGCTGAGTCTGTTTCCTATCTACTGCTTCGAAAATGACCTTTTCATATTTGATGCTTTTATTATCCTCTTCTACTTTTTCTCGATCTCTGTCAATTTATTTTTTATTTTATTCTGTTGTCGCTTTAAAAATAATCATCTCATTATATTCTGCTTTAATGTTTCATTGTGCAGAGGTTGTTATTCGTTTCAGGCGAGACGCTGTTAGAACACACAGTTGCCTTACTGAATACCGACGTTTTTCTGTGTTATATTCATTGTCTCTTATTCTTTTCCATGTTTCTGCTACCTCCAACCAAACATTTTGGTGGAGGGCCTTTGTTCCTTCTTGGTTTCCCCTCGTCTTTGAAGGGGACGGTTTTTTTCTGGATGAATGAGGAGAGGGAGGAGGGTGAGACCAGGGAGGCCAGGTGGAGGGCGGAGAGGGGTGAGGAGAGAGCTCGAGTGTTGGTCTGTTGTCTGCCGAGACTCTCGGCCACACGGTCCCCTCCTCACATGTAGAAGGACCTGCGGTCCCCTGGCTCTGCCGTGCTGCGTGTCTTGTTTCGACACGGTCACCTATTCTCATTCGAGACTCACTTCAACATGTCTCCCCTGCTGTTATGAGCATAGTTTTTTTCATTTCTTTTTTATTCTCCTTCATTTGTGTTTGCTTCAGAAACAGTATGGGGTCAGAAACACATTTACTAAATACTTTAAAACTTGATATTCTCCTTTCAGTGTTTAGTACCTTTGTACAAATTCATATTGTTTCCACTTTTGTACTTCAAGTAATTTGTGATGAATGTTAGGGAATAAAATTTTATCTGCTTATGTGGTTGTTTCTTGGAGGACAGACTTCTGTAGTAAAGTTATTGGGCAAGGGGTATAAACATTTATGTCTCTGGACTTATATTTAATTTTTCTATTTATAAATTCTTCTTTACAGTTCTTGACAATGTATCAGAATGCCTTCTCTGCATAACTTTCCTCTTTCAACACTGACCAATTAAAATAAAAGTATCTGATCATAGTTCATTCATTTTAATTATTTATTTATTTACTATGGGTTTGATTATTTAAAAATCTTTTTCCTCTTGTGTGCTTGAATGATCTGTCAATATTTTTCACCTAATTGTGTACTTGAATGATTATATTCTTGTCAGTTTGTAATGCCATTTTCATATTATAAGGCCATTTTCTTTGAACTTTATGGTATATTTTACTTCAGGAATTTAAATTTTTGATAATTTGAAAATTTTGATAATTATCTTTATGTATTCATTTTCAGAGAGGGACAATGGAGGGAGAAAAAGAGGGAGAGAAACATCGATCGGTTGCCTCTTGTGCGCGCTCTGACCTGGGGCAACCCAGGCATGTGCCCTGACTGGGAATCGAACCAGCGACCCTTTCCTTTGTGGCATGATGCCCAACCCACTGAGTGGCACCTGTCAGTGCTTTGTCTTTTGTTTTTAACCTTAGGAATCTCTTCCTTATTCGGAGATGAAATAAATATTCAGTAATTTCCTTCAGATTTTTGAGAGTTTGATTAAAACTATTTTTTCTTTCTGATATCACATGGGCTTGCAGTGTGTATTTGATTCCCTACTTGATCTAGTCACCTAGTGTCATATTGTGAAGGTGACCTTATTATTAAAGACACCTTTGCGATGACTATTTTCTGCACAATAGTCTGTCATCCGGGTGTGTCACGGTCCATTTGATTTTATTCCTGGTTGTATAGACTGCCTCCAGGATTCTGCTGTTTTAGAACACACTGAAATTAAAAAAAAACTTCTTCCAAATTAGTATTTTCTTCATGGTTTGCATTATTTAATACAAAATTATGCTCAATATGGCCAGAGTTGTGAATATTGTTAAGTCTCTCGATACAGGTGGCTTTCTAAGTGGGTCCTCTGATTTTTAATCTGATAAGTGGAATTGCTTGGAGAGTCTCAACAAGGAAAATTCTCGGGGGCGATCAGGCTTCTAGCCCAGCTTGTTAACTAGTAATCGCAATCCGTTACATTTTCCTGGAATGCAAAAGCTAGTCTCACGTGGCAATCATTTGTTTTCTCATCATCGAGGGTGGAAAACACGGAGGTCAAGGGGCGTCCGACACCTCCTCCCGAGATGGCAGAGCCGGGAATTAGTCCAGCCGGCTGGGCGCAGGTTTTCCGATACGTAGCCCGACATTCCTCTCTTCTCTCTCCGTGCCTCCCTGAGCACACGCACGTCGACCACGGGTTCAAGTGGAAGCGGAGCTGAAAGCGGAGAGAGAGCCCGGTGCCCGTCATTACTCAGGAGAAATGGCAGCCACCAGCCGGGGCCGTCACAGAAGCCGCCTCCTTCCTGTCCCCCAAAAGTGCCTATGATATCCGAGGAATCTTTGAGCCGTTGCTTCTGAAAATTTTGCAAGGCAAAAACCTGAGAATTTGGCCTGGCTTTAATCAAATATTTATGATGCCCTCATTAGTCTCCAGTCCAAGGGCGGCACGGGCCCTCATTTGAATTTCCGAGTGTAAGGGAGTTTTGAAAGGAAATGTCATATGATATGCACTGTTTATACAGATCAAATATGCATGTGTTGGTTTTGCAGGCTGGTGCAGGGCTGCTGTTATTTACGGGGACAGTGATAATGAGGTGCAGCAGGAGCTCCCGCTGGGGATGTCGGGGTAACGTCTGGGCTGTGGTGGGTACATGGAGGCCGCTTCCTGGCACCCAGGGCTTCCGTGGGGCCACAGGGACTTGAGGAGGTGTCCCTGTCACTGTACTGCCTGGCGAGTTTGACTGGTGTGTGATAATGAGGTGACATTCACACTGAGGCAAGCAAGGAGGAAGGGAAAGAATATTCCAGGTAGAGAAAGCCACAGAGAGCAAGGGGGTGCATTGATTGAAGGTTCGGCCTCGCTGGGGACCGTGTGATGGAGGGGTGGCTGCAGGCGAGCAGGACAGGAGGGACCCGGGATGTGAGCGGCCTGCAGGCTTGGTTATGGAACGTGGGCATCACCCTGGGGGCGGCAGAATGGGGGTAGCGGGTTTTAAGCTGGAGAGTGACCTCATCTTAAGAAGATTTCTCTGGCTGCAGTGTTGAAAATGGACAGGCAGGGGCCTCAGCTTGGACAAGAAGATGTGTGAGGAGGCTGTCTCAAGACCTGGAGGCAGGTGAGGGAGACAGGTGACGGAGACCTGGAGGAGGGCGGTGGCCACAGAGGGGGGCGCTATGGATGGTGACAGGATCTACACTACTGAGTGGCTGCTTGGCTGTTTGCACGGGTGCAGTGGGGAAGAAGGTAGCCCCCAGGCTGACCTCTGGGCTTTGGCTCAGGTGACCGTGACCCGGGGGCACTGCAGGACACCATCGGTTTGGAAGAGGGGATGGTGAGTTTGCCTTGGAGGAGCGGACAGTTGAGTGTGCTGATCTGGGACCCAGAACTGCACGTGAGGCATCCCCAGGGGCAAGGAGGTTGGGGGCTGGGCGTTGAGGGTATTGTTATCTCAGGATTTCTGTTTCCCCCGAGAGGAATAACCGGTTGGTGGGGGGTGAGCCTGGGGACTTGGAACGCACTGAGGTGTGTGGGGAGAAGAAGCTCTAGGGTGTGCCCACGAAGATGTGAGTGTCTCTCTTTTCAGGAACTTGCGGTTTGGTCGAGGACACAGGTAGGTAAGCAGACCACTTTGCTGAGGATGAGGAGGGCGGTAGAAAAGAGCGCTGTGGAGGGGTGTCCGGCCCCAGCGTGGGGCAGACGGTAAGAAAGAGGGACAGTTCTTTTTCAAAAAACCCTGGTATTCCATTTGAGATGGAATGAGCCGATTCTGTCCAGGTAGATCAGATGGGGAATGCACAGGGCGTCGAGTCTATTTGCCTCGGAAACTGTGTCTGCAAAGCAGCATCCAGCAGTGAAGAGGGGGTCAGTGCTTACTGGGAAGGAAGGAGGAAGGAAGGGAGAGAGGAAAGGAAGGAAAGAGAGAGAGAGGGAAAGAAGAAGAAGGCAGAGGAAGGAAGGAAGGGCGATGAACCCAAGGCTTATCGGGATGAGTAGGGAGTTGTGAGGGCAAGTTCATGTAGAACCTGGGAGGTCAAGGTCAGGCTTTTGGGACTTGATCTGAGGTCCAGGGGGGCCAGTTGGCTGCTTGTACCCAGAACGAGCCACGCTCCCCGCTGTAGGTGTTTGCTAGCGCTGTTGTCACAGAAGAGTGGGAGTCCCCTAGACAACTTCCTGGAGGAGGCACACGTTTGGGTTGTGCTGACCCGTGTTTCCAGGTCTTTGTGTCATGCAAGCTCGGGGAAAATAGGTGTCTGTGGAAGCCGAAGGGCCAAAGCAGCTGTCAGCAGGAGCGGGCCGGCGGGCACACAGGTGTGTGCTGGGAAGGGCTCCCTCCGGCAGTGCGGGCCGCCCCACCCCCGCCTGCCTCAGTACCCACGCCCGCCCCACTCTCAGGGAGGGCCCCCTGCCTGGAGAAGTACGACAGAAATGAGAGATTAAGAGGGTACAGAGCGGGGCACCCCTTTGGGGTTGAGAGGGGTCAGAGCGCCCACGCTGGCTGGCTGGTGTTTGCGGGGACGGTGCCTCAGCGGGAGGAGGGATGCGTTACACAGGTTCTTTCTCTCCTCTCGGTCTCTCTTCTCCTTTTCTGTGAACAGGCAGAGAGAGGGATGCAGTGGGAAGTCCTCTTGCAGGAGAAAGAACAGAAGCTTTGGAAACAGGCAGCCCTGCTTTTTCATCCCAGTTCTGCTTCCTTTTACTCACATGTGGCATGGGATGGATAATTTCAAAGTGTCAGCTTTTCTTTTCTTTCTTTTTTGGTTCTTAAATAAAAAAATATATTTCTTTTTTAATCACAGCATGGCTGTAAGGCCGCAATGCCTAGCATGGAGTAGGCATATTGTGACGGTTCATTCTTGTCCTCTCCCATCTTGGGCAGTATTTGGATCTAGGGAATCCAAGCAGATTCTGGGAGGAGGGTCCAGGGCACAGAACTTTCAAAGAGGGAGCAGCCAAGGAGACTGGCCAACCCTTTGAGCCCAGCTTACCTCTGGGAAGTGGCATTAGGAGCGAGGGAGGAAGCCACGTGCAGGAATGCAAGGTATGCATGCAGACAGAGGAGTGTGCCTGCGCGCGCGCGCGCACACACACACACACACACACACCCGGCCAGCCTTTGAGGGCTCTGTGCGGGGTGGGGGGTGGGCAGGAGGGGGAGTGGGCCTCTCTTCTTCCAACAGAAGGCAGGAAAGCCCCGCTGGACCACCCCCGCCTTCCCACAGCGTGTTGAGTTGGGTCTTGTCCTGTGGCCCCAGGTGAAGTGTCCCAGTTGTACAAAAGGAATAAAAGTTGCTGACAGATGAGCGCTGAGCTGAAGGACAGATTTATGACTGAGGCAGGGAGGCAGGGGTTGAACCCGTTCCCGTGGAGAAGGTTTGGGGGGCAGGGCCTGCGCCTGCCTGCACAGCGGATTGAGATCTGCTCTCTCTGGGCATCTGCCTTGGGAGGGGCGATTCGTACGGGGCCTCTCTGTTGGTTTCGGGATTCAGACATGCCAAGTATGTTCTGCGTGTTCCTGTGTGTAGTCATGAGTAATTCATGTATAAACTGCACAGTGATACACGTGTTATTCCCCACACCGACTCCAGCGAACCTAGCTGACGTCAGACCTATTTATCAGGGTTTTCACTACCATCTGGATGCCTGGCAACGGGGATGGACAAAATACAAACAGACAGAGAAGGGTCCATCCAGAGCCTGACCGAGGGATCTCCCCCTGCAGCTGGGAGGAGTCATAGGTGTTTCCTCCTGTGATATTTGTTGATGGCGGGATAATATAGTTCAATGTCAAGAGTATACCATAGGATGCCACTACTCTGAGGGCCCAGAGGGATAATGACTGCCATTTGCGGGCAGGTTGGGAAGGCTTCACGGTGGAAGACACCAGAGTCGCATCTTGGAGGAGGCGGGTGTTGGGGTCTGAATTCTAACAGGCTGAGTCGAGCTGGCTCCACGCCCCCAGCTCTCCCCTTGCGCGCCTCCTCTGTGGATGGGGGACCTCGCCGGTGCTCATGGATCCTTTCTCCCAACACTCCCGTTGCTCCCCAGGCAGCTGTCTCTGACCATTGGAGACTCTGGCTGGGCCCCTGGAGGTGTCCAAGGATGCAAACAATTTCAATTTTCTTTTTAGGTAAACATTCAGCACTAAATCTCCTCTGATTCCGTTGTTTCCTGGACTGTCCATGCTGATGTTGTAGGAGCCCTCCTCTTGTTCTGCTATGTCGTTGCTCTTTCTAGCAAGCCCCTTCCCTGCTGACTCACCCTCGAGTGAGGGGCGACGTCCCAGGCCCTGTGTGGACCAAAGACGAGACACACATACACTGTCCCTGTCTGTGCTCTCTCCCCTGTTTGCCAACTTATAGATTACACGTAGTCGGAGCTCCTTGATGCCAAATGTCTGTTATGCCGATGGTATAGGCACAGCAGAAATGGAGACAGAACCTGGTGTTGACAAAGGACTAGCCCAGGACAGCCAGGACGCTGAGTGCTTTACACTCAACTTGTTTTATTCTCCGAGCGCCCCTACCACTGAGCACTGCCTAGTGTGGTACCTGCCCCAGATGACGACACTGGCAGAAGGGACTGTGGTTTGACTGAGGATGGCCAAGATCGCAGAGTCTGGCCTTTGACTCACCATGTCATGTGGAGTGGGTCTGCCGGGGTCACGGATGGAAGCCCTGTCCACCCAAGATAGCCCTTTCCATAGTCCCAAGAGCCAGCTCGAACTCAGTGGCACACGGGACGTGTGCAAACCTCCTTCCAGACGAGCCACCAGGACCTTCCAAGTTCTGTTTCTGCTAGATACGCCTCAAACACAGAGACCGCACCTTCCGGGACCTGTCATGTGGTCTTTGCATGCTCTGACTTTTGACCCACTTATTTTCTGAGCGTTACAATCTCTTAAAAATTAGAAACCAGTAGATCAGCAGTAACAACAGCAATAGCTGTCTTCTCCCGAGTCTGTGATGTGCGCTGCACTGGGTGAGGCTCTTTACCTGTGTTAATCCTGTGATGACTCACAAAGCCTTGGTGCGATTAGTTAGCATCCCCATTTTACAGCTGAAACCACTGAGTCAGCGCTGCTGTCCCGATGCCTCTGCCTCTTAGAGAAACCTCAGCAGTGAGTGCTAGGTCAAGGGCAGGCCGGGAACCTCAGGCTGCAGTCCTGTCCGCTGAGTATTGCATCCAGGCTTGCTCTGGTCAGATGTTTGCACGGGCCCTTTCGGAGCTTCTGATTTTTCTCCTGTAAACGAGTAGTGTTGATAGTACTACCCTTGCGTGGTGCCTGCGGGCACCTCACAAAATTGGGCCACGCCCTTGTCACACGGTCTGCTTCAAAAATGCCAGGGCTCTCAAATATTTCTTGACCTTACCGTTATTTTTCTGTGCTCAGAATCATTGTTGCAAGTTGGAAGCTGCAAAGACTGCTAGTTCGATGCCCTTTGACAGGCCGGGCCAGCTGAGGCTGATTTAAAGAGGGAGGTGGGTGTGTGTCCATGCTGGGTCCGGGGCAGGGCTTTGCTGTTGGGGGTGCAAGCCGGCAGACCAGGCCACGTTGAAGCCTTTGGAAGTCGTGGCTCCCAGGCCCCATCTCCTGGTGTCTTTGCTGAGATGACCTTTGGAGCCACTGGTTGTCTTGGCTCACCTCATTTATCTCACGTGTGCCTCAGCCAAGGTCAACCCTTACCTAGACCTAAGCACTTTGACCTTTCTGGGCATATTTTCTAAGGGAGCTCATTCATTCGCTCTTTCATTGGACATTTACTGAGGAAGTACTATGTGCCAGGCCTGTGCTAGTGCCGTGGGTATGGATATCAACGCGGCACAGACCCCACCACCTCGGTCCAGGTGACCCTGGAGACTCAACACGGCCCACAGGACGGAATAGGCCCCAGGAACCGTAGTGCATTGAGGGGCTTGCTTCCTTGAAAAAGCAGGTGGCAGACTTCAGGTGACTTCCAAAACAGTGACACTGCCTATTCCAACTAGAAGTGTCCCCTTGCACGTGTCTTCAAAGCAGATAAAAGCGAAAAGCCCAAAGCACTCCCGTCTCTAAGTCTCAGGAGTTACGGCGTTGGCTGCATCGGCCTCTCAGCACGAAGGCTGCCTGGGCCGCGGTGGGAGCCCTCGCCAACGCCCTCGCCAACGCCCGCTGCCTCGGAGAGGCTCTGGGCCGTGCTCTCTGCAGCCCGCGCCCACCGGCTCTTCCCAGAGCGGTCTGCGTGAGCGATGACTCTGGTGTGACAAGCCCTGTCAGAGGGTAGGTGTTTGTAAAGACTGTCAGGATCCCGCCGGCAGCCCTTTCTCGGGAACAAAGTTGGGCACACACACCTTTCTGGCGCGCGGCCTGCCCTGACAGAGAGTGTGCTATTATGCCTCCAGGAGGTTAACTTCCCACCGGGTTTTCAAGTCCATTCATTACTTTCTCCACGACTCGGATTTATTTTTCAGCACCTGTGAAAAAACACATTGATATTTCAATACCCGCTATCATCAACTGCCTGTTGTGTGTAAGCACTTGAAGGCGATATTTTTTTCAGAAATAAAAAAGTTATTTACAAGTTTGAAATCAAAAGCGAGTTTATATCGGTCCTTTTAGCATCTGACTTAAACGGGGTTTTTATTTTTTTAAAACCTTCATCCCAATCCAGAGTCTGGATTTAAATAGTCCAACGATGTTATTTTGAATTTAAATACAAAATACTGGAGGTTGGATTCGATAGATTTGAAAGAAACTGGCTCCCCCCGAGCCACGGGCCAGCTTCGTGTCCGGAGCATCTGCTGGGACTCTCCACCTGCAAGTTCCGCAGACCAGGCCGACCCAGCACAGCAACAGAACTGTGATTTCCTTTTCCTCCTGGCCCTGTCCTCCCCACTGTGTCCCCTCAGTCCTCACATTTGCATTAACAGCCTCTCCCACTTACTTTCCAGGGGCAGACACATCTGGGATTCATTTGCAAGCTCTTCCCTCCTTCGCATGGAGTTTCTTCACCACGACACCCCGTCATTCTGCCCTCCTCTGCCTCAGGAGCCCAGGGTTTTCAACATGCCGCTGGTCTGTCCTGTTTGGGGGTCTGGGGTGGGGCCCGGTGACAGATGTTTCCAGTGCACGTCCAGGGTTTTCCTGATGCGCCCCAGAGCGTGAGATCTCTCTAGTCTCCCGTCGGGGATCTGGTCTAAGCACTCCTAGTTTTTGATTTTATTTTTCTAGGGATCTGCCTGGTCTCCTTGCTCCCCACCCTGATTTCTCCAGTTCGTCTCTGCACTCTGCCCAAGATTCGACTGTGTTATTACTCTGCTGTTACCAAAGTCCCTGGAACCCCCACTGCGTCTTTAGGATAACGTCCAGACAACTCAGGGTGATATCGTAGGAGCTCTGACAGCAGTGTCCAGCTCTCCCCCCATCGTTTTCTTTCATTACCCTCTATTTCTTGATATAACACTCCTGTGCTTCCAAGAATACATAACTGAGGTCAGGTTGCGAGGATGCAAACCGAGTTTCTAAAGAGGAAGACCGTTGTCTTGCTGTGTTGAGGAAACATCAAGATCCCTGTCTTCAGGGTGGGTCTTTTCAAGGAGACGTGGCCAACAGCAGTTCCCTGGAGAGTCACAGAAACAGTGATAGGACCTGCAGGAAAGTTTATGCCGTCACTGGGGGCAGCTGACATGGAGAGAAGTCTGGGAGGAGACCTGGGAGCTGCCTTCACATGCGTGGAGTAAGATCATAGGAAAAGAGCTCTGTTCTTAGGGACAGAACTAGGGTTGGTGGGTGGAAGCCAGAGGACATTGTTTTCAGCTTGATGTCCAGCTGTCCGGCCAGAGGTCTCCAGTGATGAACGGACCTCCTCTGGGGGTGATGGGCTCCTTGCTGTTGATCATATGCGAGTGGACTAAATGGCCTCTTGGCCAGGACATTGAGGGAATGGAGAGCACCTAGTACCTGGTACATTGCCATTTGTGTTACATTGCGATTGGTGTCATCATCATCATCATCGGCAACATCACCATCCATCATCATCATCACCATTGCTGTCATCATCATCTTCATTGACTTAGTTCAAATGTTAGCAGAGTTTGAGGGATCCTGTGACATTGAGGATGTCCTCTGACACTGGGGTTTTGTACCTCTGGACCCCGATGCTTGCAGTCACAGTTTTGGACATCATTCCTACTGGAATGTCTCGAAACCAGCCACGGGGCTCTGTGTGCCGTGCTCCCCCCAGACACGCTCTCCCTGTTCAGACTGATTTTTTTTTCAAGACTGGAAATAGCTTTTACATAATCTCCCCACGTCATTTCATTCCAGAGATTTACCTCTTCCCTGCATTATCTTTGTGGTCCTGGAAACATTGGTGATCAACCTTTGCAACAGCAGGCACCCAATTCTGCTTTGAAGCCAAGTAATGAGAACAATTCAAAGAGAGGCACAGCCTGGCACGGAGGCCGTGATAGACAGGGACCCAACCACGCGCCTCCCAGGGCTGATGCCACTTGCAAAATTGCACAGAGATTCTTGCCAGGAGCCGGACCTGCCCTTTCCGGTGCATGGAGATGCCACAGGTCTTTTATTTTCTTCTGAACTTAAATCTTCACACCCCACCTTTTAGCAACAATTTTTATTAAAGGTGCAACTAGCTTATTAAAGAGTTATACACCTGAGCCTTGCTAAGTAGTGTCCATCATTGTGGCTTCTAATATTTTCCCCAAATTATGTCAGGATTATTGAGAAACAGGATGGCAGACCAATAAACTTTGCCCATTCATTTTCATTTTCTTTTTTTCCCTTATGATTCTGGAACTTAAAAAAGCTCTAGGTTATAGTTTAAGTGTAGTCTTAAAGTTAAGAAACTATTGCCACAGGGATGATCTTCTTGAAACACTTGAGAAATAAAAATACATGCATACATCTACATATATATACACCCATACATATGAACACACACTCATTTCACATTTTGAAAATGGTAATAAACCACACATATAGAATTCTGTGTATCCCATCTTTCTCGCTCTCTCCTTTTCTATGTATTTGAAAAATGTACAAGCATATGAACTGAGGTCCCTTTTTCATCCTGCAGAACTTCATTCCCTTCCTCCTTCCCCAAAGTTAACAACTACCAGGCATTTTGGGGGGAGTTATTTTAGTCCCCACATTAACGTGTCATTGCATGTAAATCTAAGGAAATTTTTTTTTTTTACAGTAAATACTCAGCAGCATCGTTTTGTGGCACATATTTTTAGTTCATGTTCATGGGAGAATCCCGTGATTTTCTCTGGTTTTGACCTTGCCTTTCATGCTCAGCAGAGTGCTTGAAAGCCCTCTACACTTCACCTGTTGTCTGCTGTGCAGCACCCCAGTCTGTGAGTGCACTGCGTGCTGCTCACCCAGCGTGCTCTGCTGGCCGTTTTGCTGTCACAAACGGCACCGGAACGCACACCCTCGAGCGCGTCTTTTTGCAAACACGTGGGGGGACTTTCAGTAGGGCAGGTTATTGACTTCAGGGCTTTGGGACTCGAAAGAGAAAAATGTTAATTTTCACTGTTACTGAGCTTTGCCTGAAATTCAGCATTTTCTTTGCGTTGAATGTAGACAACACTCCAGTAACATAAGCAGCACTGTGGCTGTGACACCCTGGGGGTCAGTGTCAGGTCACACTGTGGCTGCAGAAGGGGCCTCAACATAGACTGTTGACAGGCATCAGCACTCCAAAGTCACAGTGCGTACGAGACTATCCCTGGGTTTTTATTTGAATGAGTTAAGAAAAAAACACGGGTTACAACCTCAAAACTTTGTTTTCTAAACACTTATAGATTTTTTTCAATAGAATTGCTTTCCTCTGCAATCCTTGCATATATTTATATTATATACTGTAATTTATATATATAGTGCAATACGGAGTGATATGATGTAATTTATATAATGAGACTGTCCACAATAAAAATACTGACTGACCTTCTCTTAGGCGTGTAGCAACGTAATTGTGAGGGCACGTGGTGTTCACAATTTCAGCGTCGGTCGAAACTGACAGGTGTTCTATTAAAGACGTTTCCATGCTTTTGACACACCCACTAATGACATCTGGGAATTCCCGTCTCCTGAGCCCATGTGGGCACTTGGTGTTTGAGGATTTTTTTTTCATATTTTTCAATATGATGATTTAGAAAGAAAATCTCATTGTTTTAATGAGCATGTCCCTGATTCCTAATGTGATTGAACTTTTTTCACATGTTTATTGGTCATTTTAACTTTTCCTCTGTGATTTGGGCAATCCTTTCATTTCCAAAATACTCCTGAGAGAATTATGAAAAGCATGGGATTTTGGAAAGCATTTTTTCCTGGGAAATTGCACTCACAAATTACCTTGAAACCCACAATTTTGACCAATGATCTTCAAAGTGAGGTGTTTGCTCAGAGGCGTACCCCAAATTATTTGTTGAGCTGTGGGAAACCATATTAGAGCTTCTATTTCTATTTATTTTTTTATCTAAAAGTGTAACAGAACATTAAACTTTATTAAAACTATAGGCAGTGAAAGACAAATACCATATGATCTAGCCTTTAACAGGAACCTAAACAACCAAACAAAGCAACAAGTAAAATATAACAAAAGACACTGAAATAGAGGACAGGTAGTCAGTGACCATAGGGGAGAGGGGAGGGAATTTCAGGGGAATTTCAGGGGAGAAGGGAAGGGTTTACAGGAACAAATATAGAGGACACATGGACAAAACTAAGGGGGTTGAAAATGGGAGGGAGAAGGGGAGGGATGGGTGGATGGGCTAGAATGGGAATAAAGGATAGAAACTGTACTGAATAATCTAAAATAAAAAAATAAAAAAGAAAACTATGTACATTTTTTGCTGATATTTATACATGTGTAGTTTATAACAGACTTACGAATGAATGGGCATGTATTGGGAAGATAAGCTTATTATTTCCAAAAAATGGTTCAGTGCCTCTATTTAAGAAAATGGCCACAATGATAAGAATACTTGCATTTAATGATCTCCTACTATGTGCCAATTGCCTTGCAAGCTTTATTCACTTTAATCTTCATGAAAATCCCGCAAAGGAGGCACAACTATTTTTAGTTTACGCAGAACTTGAGAATGATGGATTTTATGCAACTAGTTCAAAGTTTCTTTGTGTGAATTGTGGAATTAGGAACTGCCTTTACAGTCCTTTTGTTCTGAGCCCACAGCACAACTTCTTTTTCTCACACCCTCTGCCAATCTTCGGTTCAGGAGGGCAGAGCACCTCTGCCCGGTTCCTCACCCCAGTTCACTGCCCCCGGGGTGCCTCACACGCAGTAGGGAGCAGTCTCTGTTCGTTTACTGAATGGTAGAAGGGAAGAGAGAGAGAGCGTGAGGAACTAGCTCACAAGCCAGCATGGGCACTCGGCAGGCAGCTGGTAAGGAGGGCACTCCGGCGTGTGCCCGTGGCACGGTGGAAGCGTGGAGATAGGGGTGTGGATGTGGGCCAGCTATCTTGGCATGGGTGGGAGTGGGTGAGGACGTGCAAGTGGGCAGGGTGGGCGGTCTGTTCCATCACGAAAGCTAACCTTCACTCGGTGCTCCTGTGCAACCAGGGAGGGAGCGCACTGGGAGAGGAGGCGCGGGTCAGCCGCAGTCTGAGTCTCGGGTGCCGGGGCTTTCACTCGGGGGGTGTGTGCCTTTAAGGAGCAATGATGGGTGTGGCCTCACGTTCCCTGTGGCTCTGGAATACCTTTGGTCTTTTTTAAAAATTGAATTAACTGAGGTGATGTTGTTTAACAAAATGAAATAGGTTTCAAGCATACAAATCTATGATACGTCACCTGTATATTGCATTGTGTGTTTGCTTTATTTACCCTTCTGGGTGGGGGACCCCCGTGACACTTCTGGGGAAACACACATGAAAACGTTCTGCTCCACTTCTGTTTCCGTGTTGGATATGAGTTGGCATGACCATGGGCACTGAACTCACTCTCTAAGCAAGCAGGTGGGGGGGATATTAGGGATCTTAGCCAGCAAGTGTCAGGCTATGCATGTCATCTTCTGTGTGGGCTGGGATGAAGGGACATGATCTCCCATCCTCTCAGGCTCGAACCCTTTTCTGTTCAGAAAGCATCTAAGGCATCCCTCCCCTTGTCGCGGTAAGCTGAGGTGAGGGACAGGGCAAAGGGTACTGATGAGACAGGTGGGAGCCCTCCCTCCCTTGGCCAACGATCCACCGGCAGGGGAACTTCCATAGACTGTAAGGGGGTGAGCGCCCTCCAGAGAAAATGCCCCTTGAAAACAGGACACTTTCAACATGAGTGGACACAAATGGTTCTGGATGTTTCGTGGAACCAGGATGGAGGACCCTGACCCACGGTAAGAGCATGTTGGTGCAGAAGGCATGGGACGTGGCCCTTGATGGCTCCAGCAGAGATACAACAGGACATGCCCCCTGACAGAAATCCTGATATTGACCCAGTTGAGTCCCCTGATGATGCAGCTCAAGAACGAAGGGCAGGAGGAAGTCCTTTGGAGCCCGTGGTCCACCTCTTGGTTGGGTCTGTGTTGGGTGACCAGCAGGGAGAAGACACTCTGAGCGATGAATTTACTCATCTGCAAGCTGCAAGCTGATGCTATGCTCCTGAGTTCTCTATCAAAGTTCCCCGCAGGGCGTTCTGATCGCTATATTTCACCCAACCTAAAAAGGGCATCAGACGTTCACGCTTAGATTCCACAGAAGAGGGGCGGGTCTGTTGGAGCAACTGTGGGCTGTAGAGGTGAGGACGCTCACGACGACTCCCTTCGCCCCTCGGCACTGTTTTGATCTCCAGGTTGAACTGCATGTTGCATTTTGGGTAGGAAACACCTGTGTGGACCTTGGGTCCCACTGTCTTCATGGTATCAAGTTGGCACTCAAGAGTTAAGAAGTAGGAGCTTCATTTAAAAAAACAACAACAACAACAGAGATAATTCCCCTCCCCAAATCTTTGATGGTCATAGGTGCTGCTGCAGTGGCAAAGCCCTGAACCAGACGACCTTGACACTGCGTGATCTTGAAAAGCCTGCCTGAGCTGGATTCCCTGTCAGAATGAGGTCCGGGTGCTTTTTCTGTTCCCTTTAAGAACAGGGATCGTGAACGGGGAGCTTGTATTGGTTTTTGTTGGTGGAAGGCTAAAGATGACAGGATTCTTTTATGATGAAATTTGCCAAAAGAAATGAGCTTCTTGCTCATTAGAAAGGCTTTGAAACCTGGAACTGCTCTCAGTGGAAGTATTTGGTTCAATAAATAATGCTAACCTCTTAGCGTGTCAAGAAGGATGTTTGTTTTCCCGTCATTCCATACTTGCAATTTATTTCCCCCCATTTGGTGCTAATTGGGCTGTAATTGAAAAAATTGCGATGACCCATTATCATGTACCCTTGGTCTCAGAGACATGTGAGGGACTTCAGAGAAAAAGGAGGTGAGAGCCAGTCTTATTTTTTAACTTTTCACTTTTATTGTTGACACTGTCACAGATGTCCCTATTCACCCCTGACATTTTGCTCACCTCCACCCAGCCACCACGCTCCCCTTCTTGATTTTTTTAATGCTCATAAAACTGGAAGTGAAATAATCTGGTTCCATCCTAGAGAGGGACTTAAAATAGGGCTCTTTTTTTTTAGGACTTCTAGTGCGAGCAACTAGCTTTCGCTGTTCTTTCTGGCTTTTGTTATTCTTTTCTTTCTTTCCTTCTCTTTGTCTTTAAAAATGTACCTGCAGACTACTAAGCAGCTGCTGTCGACTATTTTGAGAAAGATGCTAATATTCTCCATCCAGTAGCATCATTTAGCATTTTAACAAATGTTCACTTAGCTTTAAAAATGTGGTTTGGTTGAAAAGGGTTATATTTGTTTCATGATTTTATAGCAGCCAGTGCAAGCAAGACAGCAGTTGGGAGAAGGAGTGATTTGTTTCTCTGTGTGGTGTGTTTATTATCACATCTCATTACGTTATATTTGGAGATAAGGCATCGGCTGTCGAGGCCACAGCAGGGACTCGGCTCACCTCATCCCTCACAGGTGCCCTTAGAGCTACCACGTTATCAGCGGCTTCGCCGGCTCGGTCCTATCTCACTGGGTCAGGGCTGATGGGGACTGTCTCTGGAATGAGGACACCGGGAGGACCCCCTGCTCCAGAACGTGTAATGGGCTGGAAAAAGCCTCCTCATCACTGAGAACACACGTGAAGACATTAACAGATGAAGGATTTTATGATCTTATAGAGACAAAGAGTATTGTTGGGGCCTTGTACACATTCGTGCTCATTGTTCAATAGAGATTCTGAGCTTCTGTTTCTGCCAGTCGCTGGGTGGGATGCTGAGGACAGAGAAACCAGCAAGATTTGGTCTCTGTGTTCAACACATCACAGTCTAGATGGGAGAGAGGGGAGGCGAAGAGACAGCCAGGTAAATTCGGTAGCCCGTAGGGTAGAAATAGAAGAGGATGCTGTGGGGGCTCAGAGGAGGTGTCTTATCCAGGGTGGGAACGGGGGCAAGTCATTCATTGGTTCAGTATCAATCTACTGCCGAAAACGTATCAAGGTGCTGGGGAATCTAAGATGTTAAAAATAGACGTGTGTGTGTGTGTGTGTGTGTGTGTGTGTGTGTGTGTGTAGCTGAAACAAAAGGCTTCTCTGGGGCAGTGGTGTCTCAGCTGATGGCTGATCAAGAGGTATTTTGTTTCCAGGAGACAGGGACGAAGAACCCTCCTGACCTGGGATGGGCAGCAGTGGTAGAGGCCTCGATGCTGTTCGGAGAGTCTGAAACTCAGTGGTTGCCAACAGTGAACAGGAAAATGGAGGTGCAGAGGCCAGCGTGGCCCGCTCGTGAGCACATTTGAAGACAGAGAAACCAAGAAGACATGGTCTCTCCTCAAGGTGCTCCTGGTCTAGATGGGAGAGAGATGAGGTGAAAAGACAGCCAGGTAAATCTGTGCTGGGGAAGCACTGGATGGAGACTTTTAGGGCAGAGGTGTGGTTAGATCAGATACCTGAGTTGGAATTGTCACTGTAGACAGCTAACTATTAATAAGAAAGGGAGCAAAGGGAATTAGATGCTGAGTTTGATAACCTGGGGAGCATACGCCTGCTTGCTTAGCCAGGGAGCTATGGCACTTACAGACTCACTCACACACTGCTGGGGCCTGCTGTGGAGGGGACGGGCTCCTGCGAGCACAAGAAGTCTCCTCTGGAGCTCGGTCTGCCCTCCAGTACCAGACTGTTGGGAGATGCAGATGGAGGTGCTTGACCATAGAGGTCTGTCAGGCTAATCTGGGAAAGGAATCACTGGTCAGGGCATGGGTCCATCAGACTGGGCTTGTAAAGCTTATTTTGAATGGAAGAAACCGAGGCTCAGGTGCTCAGAGATGAGCCAGGCTCCTTCTGCTGGGAGTGGCAGAGTAGGCCTGGGACAGCCAGAGGACACAGCACCGCATGACTAAATAATGAGTTGTATGTGCTGATGAGAGTGAGATGCCTGAGGAACTGAGTCATTCAGATTTGAAGGATGGGAATCTTCCAGAAGGAAGAGGATCTAAAAATGGCTGCTGGAACTTTGGCACCCGAGTACCTTGGGCAAGATGCTCCTATCTTCTGTTTCCTGAGTTGTGAAATGAGTCACCAGGTGACTCCTAAGATCAATGGAACTCACACTGGAGGTCATTTGCTGTGTGGTTTTCCCCTTCTTCTTTAGGTTTGTACATCCTCCAAGGTGCAGAGAGATGGAGGGCTTCCTAGAAGAGGAGGCAAATAGCCATGGAAATAGGGTCTCTTCCTCCCGCTCAAGCACACAGCTAAGCCTGCTTCAACAATATTTTAAAATTCCTCTTTCACTATTCTGCTAACAATTTTCTACTCCCAAGTGTGACTCTGGTTAAAAGCTACAGACGTTTGGGTTCAACGGTAGACAGGTGAAAGTCAAGTTCATACATATTTGCCTATTAAAACAGGACCCTTAAATCTCCAGGCTGGGCGGGGGGAAATGAAGTCTGTAAAGGCACATGTACAAACTCTCTCATAGAGCTGGGGTTTTCTGTCGCTCTGTTTCTTATTTATGGATTTCTGCAGTTTACTTTGGACAGGGGGATTATTTTTCTCTGTGGACTCCGGCTGATTGATTCAAGGTGCCTGCTTACTTTCAGATATGGCTGGGGAAGCTGCAGCATAAGTTTGCATCTGTGTTTAAAATTGAGGAGACAAAATGGGTTTTGTGTTTGAATATTAAACTTGAATATTTGAAATTTTGAACTTGACTATTTTGTTGAGACACTGTGTTTTACAAGTAATTTATTTTAGAAATACAGGCTTCTGCCTGTGTAATGTAGGTTTTCAGTAACTCAATGTTCAGACTGAGTTCTGAATATTAATGTCATTTGGGCTGTGCACACTTGGAGATTTCATATAAACGTATCAGTGGAAGATACTTAAGTAGCCAAGAAGGGGGTAAAGTGGAAGCTTTTCTCAATATCTATATCAGGATGTTGGTTTTCCATACGTTGACTTTAATATAATCTCAGATAATAAGAACAACAACAGTTAGAACAGAAAACAATTCCGTTATTCAGAGAAGATGTCGGATTTAGGACAATCACTTTTAAGGCCACAAAAGTTATACATGGTAAGCAAACATAAGGTTTTTCTTTTCTTATCAGTTTACAAAATAAATATCTTGCTTCAGAAATAAGGTTAGCAAAGACTTGGTCACGCCCAATTCCACTTCTCATCAATACATTCCAATCTGGAAGATGAAACTTGTTAAGTTCTGAAAAAAAAAATCTTTAGGCTTGGTGGATTGGAGGAAGGGGAGCTGGTTCCCACTGGAACCCTGACAGTCTGGGACCCTTTCACCAGGGATTAATTTCCCCTTCTATCATCTTCAAACACTTTCTAATTCTCAGCAGAAAGGTGACTCTTCCATCGAATGAGACAGAGGGAAGCTGGCACGTGGGGAGGAGGAAGACCATGGGTGGTGTGTAGGTTGAACTGGGTCTCCCAAGAGATGATCAAAGGTCTAGCCTGTGGACACCCTGAAAGTGACCTTGTTTGGAATCAGGGTCTTTGCGGATGTGGTCAAGGGAAGACGAAGTCCTACTGACCCAGGCTGGCTTCCAACCCAGCACCACGGGTGTCTTCACAAGGAGAGGAGATTAGGACACAGACACACACAGAGGGGAGATGGCCGTGTGAAGATGGGACAGAAATTGAAGTTCCTGGGCCCACAAACCAAGGAACCACTAAAGCTGAAGAAGGCAGGAAGCAGCCTTCCCTGGAGCCGCCAGAGGGAGGAGGGCCCTGCGGACACCTGGATCTGGGACTTCTGAACTTCAGCACCGTGAGACTAAATTTCTGTTGTTCAAAGTCACCCAGTTGAGGTACTTTGTTGTGGAGGCCAGAGGACGGGGACACAGATATAAATAGCCTTGTGCTTCCAGCTCTGGAGACAGAACAGCCAAGGATCAGGTTCTTGGACCCTGACGAGTGTGCGCCTAGACAGGGCACTTCCTCTCTGTAAGCCTCCGTAAAGTGCGGCGAGGACAGTGTTCACCGCAGGAGTGTGTGCAGGTCAAAGAGATGATCTGTGCAGAGGGTTTAGCACAGAAACCAACTGTGTGTGTGATGCTGTCACCGCACGCTGATGATTTTGCTTGCCAATTTTTAAAAACAGATTTCATTTATTTCTTTTTTAGAGGAAGGGTAGGGGAGGGAGAAAGAGAGGGAGTGAAACATCAGTGTGAGAGAGAAACACTAATTGGTTGCCTCTTGTACCTGCGCCGACTGGGGACTGAATCTGCAATGCAGGCATGTGCTCTGACAGGGAATCGAACCCACGACCCACTGCTTGGCAGGACGAAGCCCAACCAACTGAGCCACACTGGCCAGGGCTTGTTTGTCAATTTTAAGTGCTACAACCCTGGTGGAAATGAGCTGGATAAGATCAATGCGGACTGATGCGAGTCAATGAAAATATTTCTGTAATTTTTTTGTGATTTTTAAAATTGTTTTCTATTACAGTTGTCCCAATTTCCCTCTATGTCTGTAATATTTAAACAAAATATTGGTCTTTCAATTGCCTGATGTCTCCATATCCACCCCGGGAGCCTGGTGTGGAGGAAGGGGTCTGTGATTGAAAATCTGAAAACTTGGCTTCAAGCCCTCTTTCTACCATTTCAATAGCAGTGTGACCCCGAGAAAGTTACTCGGTGTCTCTGAGCCTCTCTGTCCTCTGTCAAATGACTTTAATAATTAGAATCTCCCAGGTTTGTGGCATAAATCAATAAGAGAATGGTTGTGAAAGGCTTACTGAATTGTAGCGTCTCAGATGTTACTGGTTGTTATTGTCACTAGAACTTGGTATGCACTGTCCTGCATGAGTTTCTAAACAGAGGGTCCTCAATCAATGCTTATCAGACTGAACTGAATTTGTTGGAGCACGCCCTCCATCTGATCATCATGGACCCTTTGGCATGTGATTTTCTTGAATGCAGTTCCCACTGGTTCTGGTGAGAATAGGCTCGCCACGATGATGCTGGTCTAACCGTGCTGTGAGGTGAGTGTTTGCAGGTAAACGCACATATTTCTGGTGGGAGGTCTGAAGGGAAGTGAGTTCCTTGCAGCAGGTAGACTGGGGGGTGAGATTGCTAAGCCTTTTCATTGGGTCACGTTCTGGATTAGCCCGGGAGGGAATATGGCGGCACCATGGCTGGGGTGGAGGGCGGTACAGTAAACCTCTCAAAGCTCCAGTTAGCTGCGGGAGGCTGCCTGCCAGAACTTTCTCAGAGCAGAAAGCATTTTCTGTCCTTCCCTGGTCTTCCTCCCCCTCCGCCTCCCTCCCAAGCTGCCCCTCTTAAGGCCCAGGGATTGAGGCCATTTAGTCTTTGTAAATAGTAGTGTCGTCATTTTAACCTCCGAGAGATTATGTTTTTTCAGCAAAATAACTGAAGCAGAAATCTTGGAAACTTTAATTATGATGGACTCGCACTGCTTGCATTGTTCAAGACCAGATCCCCAAGGCAGGGAATCTCTGTGGCAATTTCGAGAGTGTGGGCGGTGGGTGCGCAGCTTTTGTTGACTCCTGGGCTCCCGGAGTCGACACCGGCCACGGCAAGCCCGAGGGCTGCACGGCGATGGAGCTGCCGCCCCATCTGGCTGTGCTCTGGAAGTGGTTCAGAGTGCGACGGAAGGCTGGCAAGCAGGCAGGACTCTGACACAGGTGGGGCTCACACCCTGGCATTTTCCAGGATGGCAGTTGACAGATACACACGAGACATATCATATCTTCCCATTAGAAGGGGGTCTAGGTATCACCCATAAAAATCCCATCGAGAAAGCCACCTCTGATGTGAGGACCCCGAAATAAATTTGGAGCTGGGCAGTTATCCCCCCCGGAAACGTCCGAGTTTCCTCTTGTCCAAGATTCCACAGCAGGACCCCGCCGCGCCTGCCAGGGAGTCGGCCTGACCCAGACGGCTGTGGTAACCGCTTCATCCAGAGCCTCCCTGGGCTCCTCTCCCCGCTCCCCCACCCCCCAGATGATCTCTGATCATTTTTTCCAGCGTTATTTTCACAAATCAATTCCATGTGTATCTAAATGTCATCAGCTGTGGCACACAGATGTAGAAGTGGCGAGATCAAGCCTCAGGAAGCCAGGCTCCTAGAAGGAGAAAGAGTTCACACGCCGGCCTGGTGCTTTAACCCACTCTTGACCCCAGAACCTGCGTTGTCCACACAAGGACTCCGTGTCACTGACCAGTTCCTGGCCAGCGGCCCTCCCACGTGGGTCTGTTCTGGTAGCCGTGCTTGTGACTGTGGACTGACCCTTGGCTGACCACAGACTCTGGCGCTCTGGCCTCAGTTCCATTGGATTCCACTCCTGTCAGTTGTCCCCAGGTTCTACACAGGAATGCTGTCCCTGGTCACATGCGCACCTGCCTCCTCTGCTGGGCTCTGCAGAAACCTCACGGCTCCCAAGTTCTAGATTTTTAAAACGGACTTCATCATACCTCCCCTGCCACCTTGTTTTTTGGGGGGCCATGTGCATCAGTGATAGTGGTTCGAGGTACTTGTGTGCATGCCTGGCTCCTTCGACTGGAGGCCTCTCTCTCTGGAAGTCTCTGTGCTTGAGTCAGGGTACAGCTCCCCTCTTCTCGTCACCTGGAAGCTGCTTGATTGACACCTCCTCAGAGAAGCGCTCACTGAGCTCAGTCCCCGATATCCCAAATCAGAACTCCTGCCCTACCTTCCAATGCTGCTTCCTTGATTTCTGGAACTGTGGTCACTACGTCAAGCCACTCTATCTACAGATTTGTGTTAGAGTCCCTCAACCCTGACTGTTTCTGCTCACCCCTGTACCCAGAATTCCCAGATTGCTGCCCAGAACAGAGCGGCTGCTCCACCAACCTATGGTAAACGCACTGTCAAAGGGTGACTGGGCATGGTGACCATAAGGCCCAAGAGCCAGCGTGGCAAGTGACGATTGCACGAGGCCAATTTCTCCTGACGTCCCGTTGGAGGCCGCCGTGCTGGTGGGTGACGGGCCCTCTCTGCACCACCCCTCACTCCAGGTCTTCCTTCAGGGTGGCACACGCCGCTGTTTCTTCAGCAGAACACCAGGGGCAGGGCTAGACCCATGCTGCAGATCCACCTTGCATTAGACATGCCCATTTTTAAATCCTGGGATTGCGTTCTCCGTGGTGAGATGTTCACTCGTGTTGGAACGGGGACCATGTTGGTAAAAACATCCAAAAGTCACAGTTCCCAAGTCACGCTCACAGCGGCCTGTGGTCTCTGTGAGCAGAGTAGCAGACAGGGATCTCCACGCTGCTCAAATGATTCCGCCTGATAGAACGAGTGGTCTAGAATGAGAATTATTTTTTAGCAGGCGACCTTTCCATTTTAATGTTTCTGAAGTTTTTTAATATGAACATGGTGTTGGAAAGGGAGGGAAAGAAAAAGAACATCTACTGAAGAGCAGTGTCTACTCTTCCTTTTTGCACGTGTGTGTTCATGGTTGAACGAAAAGAAGAGAGGCTCTTGGGTTCTCTGTTGTCGTGTTGAGTGTGGGGAGCGGTGCTTGGCAGCTTGCTGGGTGAAGTCAGAGCAAGTGTGTCCCCTTCCGGCTATGAGGAAGCTTCAGTTCAAAGCCAAGCCCCTAACGGATCGGCGGTGGATCGCATGGGAACTAACCACAAGATGGAGGGAGGTGCTGGCTGGGTGACGGCGTGGGCTGTCCCTCCACCAAAGGGACGCAGCAGCTTAGCTTAGCATTCGCCTAGGTTTCTGGATTTGAAACCGACCCTTTCCCCACGTTACCCCACACACCTGCCATTGTCTGTTTTCTGATCAGACCGAAGAACAAAGACAAAAAATTGAAATAAAAATAAAACACTTTCTCCTGCCCCCACCTGCCTCCAAGCCCGGGGACTTCTGGTGACCTTGTGTGTGACGTCACATGTCACCTCCACCTGGTCTCCTAGTTTTGGTAGATGGCACGGCCTGGGGATGCTGCTTTTGGAAGAAGGCCTTCGGCTGACCGCAGATGTTGGCACAGAGACCAACAAATAGCACGGCTTCAGGTAGTGACCACAGATCCAGAAAACAATGACTCATGTCTACGCCTCTGAAACCCGTCCTCGGGGAGACAGGGGACATCCTTCATTAGCGCAGGAGTCTCAGTCTCATGCCCGAGCTTCCCCACACATCCAAAATGAATCATCCATCATCACTGACTTATTTAGAGCTATTTTTCTGTTTTTTTTCCACCCTCAAATTGCGACCTCTGCTGAAAAGACCCCCGGGCACAGAGACAATAACATCATTCATTAAAATATTTAAATGAGCCTCAGCAGCAGTAATGACCAAGATGAAATCTTGAAGCACAAATTGCCGGTAACACAGGCACCTATTTTGCCAAAGGGGCTTAAAACAATCTGGATTTGGGGTTCTGGTAACAGCTAAACTCTTGTCAATGGAAAGCATCTGAGATTAGCATGAGATCCCACATTTGCAAGCTGGTGTCCCCATTCTTAGAAGCTTCCCAAGGACCAGTGATCCCGAGACTGCATGTGACCTTTCTGGCTTTCGGTGCTGGGAACATCACTCTCATAATAAGACACAAAACTATTCCTTAAGACCGAGACTATTTCCATTCAATTATCTCACAGAGATATCACAGATAATATTTTTCTTTACAAAAAGAATAACATTTTGCCATACTTTGTGAAAGCGAGGAGTTGCCGGGATCAGAACAAAGGCCCTGGGAAGTTTGGTTGAGAAGTAGGTCCAGTGTGAAAGGTAGGAACTCTGAAAATATCTGGGTGATGAGGTAATGAGCGAAGTTCAGAGTGAAGGCTCAGCAGCCCAAGGCAGTGTTGTTAAGAAGGGCTGAGAGCAAAGTCTTTGGGGACAGAGAGACCCCGCTCCTGCCTTCCCAGCCCTGTAACCTTAGGGTCCCTGAGTCTGAGACTCTTGCCTTCACAGCGGGGACAGCACCGCACGCTGCCACCCCTGTGAGGGGTTGACCCACTCGGGCTCTGAGCGCCTTGGCCCAGCTGTCCCCCAGCTTCTGGTGGTGGTAACACCACCTCCGTTCTCTGTGCCGGCGGTGGCTTCCCACTGTGACTCATCCCTGGGCCCCCTCCCTCATTCCTCAACCGGCTCCAGCTCCCAGAGCTGGACTACCAGTTCCGGACACGGGACTCTGGGGGTGGAGCCCCAGGAGCAGCTGACTGGGGCCTCTGAGTGCATCTGGCCCCCTCCCTTTCTTCCTCCCTCCTTCCCAGCCTCCCTCCGCTTCCTCTCATTATTTAAATTCCTGTTGGACCCTAATCAATCAGGTGGCCTTTTCATTGTATTTGGAGGCCCAGGTCAAATCTAGCTTGAACGAAGCTCTCTTGGTCCTCTCTGGCAGAAATCACGATTCCTTCCTCTCTCCCACAATGCCCTCTATTTAACATGTCTGTTTTCTACAAACCACATAAATTACAGTGGTTGAACATATTTTTTTCTTCTTCTGACTTCTTCTCCTGACTGCGTTTCGCTCACCTTTGTGTCCTGAGTTCCCGGTGCAGAGTAGCGATTGGCTTATTTGTGTTGAGTTAATCAACTCACTTTACACGAATGACCACGGCAGGTGTCCTGTGCAGCTCCGAGCATGCTAAGGCATCTCCCGTCTCATAGCAACCGAGGGAGCCCCGAGCGTGGTCAGAGGCTTGGTCGCAGAGCCCCGGCTGGAGCTGCCTCAGGCACACCTCCACCTCGCCAGCTACGCCCCTGCCAGCCGCCGGGGCTTCTCTCGTCCTGTGTGGAGCAGGACCAGGAGGCAGAGCGGCCGGCCCCAGGGCTGGTGGCCTGGTCACACACTGGCAATCTGACCCGCCCCTGCCAGGTGTAGCCTGACTCTCACGTCTGCGATGAGGGGCTGGCTACAGCAGGACCCCTGAGTGAGGTCCAAGGACCTCCAGGGTGGTCTGGGCGGGCTTCAAGGAGCCTCTGCACACCGAAAACTCCGGGAAACACGGGTGTGTATGCTCACGCTCAGGTTCCTGGGAGAAGACCCACAGCATGCCTCGTATTCCTAGACCGGCTGTTTCAGTTCTGCTGCGTGGTGAGGCCAGGGGTCTGTGACTGCTGTGGCACAGGCCGAGGGTGGCTCAGGGTGGCGGGTGAGGTGGGGGGTGATTGCCTCCCCGGCAGGACTTGGTCGTTTGGTTGCGATGGAACCCGGGGAAGCAGCCGGGATGCTCTGAGTCCTCCCCTGCCCCCCCCGTAACAAGCACTGTATAATTTATCAACTATCTGCCTAAACAAATGTTTGTCCAAACACTGGGCCAGGAGCCTGAGTGTCTCCATGGAAAACAAATCATGTTCTAACCTGTGATGAATTATTATTTATGGGACTCAAACAAGCCAATGTATCTACCCTTCTCTCCTCCCCACCTGTCCCTTTCCCCTTGAGAAAAAAACAAAACGTATCTCCCACTGTCCATCAGGGCTGGATCCTAGAAACTGGGGTTCAGGTGTGGCAGCTTTGGTGTCAACTGACAAACCCTGTAGCGGAATGAACTCAGGCCAAACCTGGGGAGAATCGGCGAGGTCCACGTCTCTCCTCCCTATATTCTGTGTGGTCAGGCTTCCTTCCGGGTGTCCCGGGCTGTGGGTGGCCCATAGTGGCATGTCCCTGCTTGCCACATGGCTCATCCCTGGAACAAATCAGATATCAAATGCCTTGATTGTCTTTTTCTACTGCCATCCCCCCTCATTTGGAAGAAATAACCAACATCAAGAAGTGTTTCTGACCCCGAAGCACAAACAACTCAGGGATTTGAGAAAAGAGGAAACTACAGTTTTGCCTTCCACGGTTTCAGTTACCCATGGTCCACCATGTTCTGAAAATGTGACATGAAAAAGTCCAGACACAGACAACTCGTCGGTCTGAAACTACGCGCCGTGGGGCAGCGTGGCGAAATCGCGTGCTGTCCTGCTCCGCCCCACTGGCGTGCGTCCTCCCTCCGTGCGCGTCTCCGTGCGCGTCTCCGTGCGCATCTCCGTGCGGTAGACACAGCCCGTGAGCACTCAGGAGCACGGCTGCGGGCTGCGCACCGTGGCATTGCCTGCCGGCTGGTAGGAGACTTGTGGGCTCCAGGTATCAGCTCCCGGTGGACATCAGCAGGCTTTCAGCGGTCTGTGTAATTCCGACCCTTCTGGACCCCAAGTCCCTCCATTTCTAAAGTGGTGTGAATGAACCCCACTTTTCTTCTCCCATTCCTCCTCCAGAACCAGTGCTGTAGTGAGAGGAGAGAGAGAAGAACCATGGACGCCTTGAGGAGAGCATCTGGACCCTGAGTTGTATTCGTTGTGACCCCTGCAGGCAGAGGGGCAGGCAGGGGACGGCGGGGTGAATGCAGGTGCCCCATGCTTTGGTGCCGCACTAGATGGCTGCGGCCCCTGAGCCCAGGGCCTTCTGGAGGGAAGCCCCTTCCTCTGGGTCTGGAGGCCGCTGCCTCCCCTCCTCCTCCAACTCACTTGGCTGTGGGAGCCTCCTCACCCATGCACACAAAAGGTATTTGCTGTGCTTTTCACTGGACGGTACCCATTACCATTTCATGGCTTAGAAACTTTGTTGTTTACAAAATAATCCTTGCGGGGTGAAGTTAGGGCGTGCGAGACTCCAGGTGCTCAAGCCTTTCCCCCATTCATGTGCACTCGGGGGGAGTGCGTTCAAGGCTCCATCTCAGTGCCGGCCCCGGAGCGCCCGGGTCCCTTTGCCGAGGAGAGGAAAGGCAGGTCCTTTCTGGCAACACCCCGTTTGTTCTCAGTGTGCAGGCCGTATCTTGGTTAACCCTCGATGCTTAAAAGCACCTTCATTTGAAGTGATTCAGTGTATGAACAAGTTATGTTAGGGTCCTCTCTTTTGAGGTTCATGCTGACGTCCACCTGAGCCTGCCCGCCGCCCCACCCAGATGCAGGCGGGTGTGCTGGGCTACACTGGGACCAAGCTGAAGGCGCACCCCGCACCAGAGCCTCCTTCCCTGGTCAATGACCGTGGCTGTCGGCAGGCTGCTCCTATTCTCTGCCTTCCAGAACTTTCTCTCTCTCAAAGTGCTACGGGCAGTCGGGGGCTCAGGGAAGGGTCCCTGGAGTCAGCAGAGACTGACTTTAGTCCTGGAGGAGTGGGCAGGGTTTGGGTCGGCCTTGAGGAGGGAGAAAGCCTTTGGGCGGAAGTCGCTGGTATGAACACGACTGACTGGTAACCCAGGCCCCTTCGATTGGGAAACCAGCGGTTCAGCTGGATTGGCCTTGCCCTGCTCCTTTAGAGAAGTCGCTCGGGGCAATCCAGGCTGGTTCTAGCCCAGATTTGCAAGTGACTGTCAGGACAACACCCAGTGGCAATGGGAGTGTCCACGGATGACCCATGGCCGTAGCTTCTCTGCCCGGGACCCCTGAAGGGCAGTAGGGGAAGGAGCCTGACCAGGGAGAGTGGCTTCATCCAGAAGTGAGCTGTCCAGGTTCGGCGGGGGGCCTCGGCTGAGGCCTTCCTTGGCCTTCATTCTGCTTCTTGCTGGAAGGGATCTCCTTGGTAGGACAGGTTTTCCAGCTCAAGGGTCCCACGCTTCATCCTGGGACCTGCAGCCATCTTGTCCCACTGACTTCTAGCTCAGGCCTCGTCTGCTCAAACACGTTCGTTAAGTGACAGTGAGTCGACCGGGATAGAACGCCACCCTGCCTGCCCGTCCCTGAATGGGGGCACACTGGCCTGAGGTAGCCTGCAAGTAGGCACCCCTGGGAAGCTGGCCTGTACCACCCGGTGGGTGGGTGCGGGGCGACTCTGACATCTCAGAGCTGACGTCCCACCCTGCTTCCAGGCTCTCACTGACAGCCCCTCCAGAGTCACCAGGTACCCCGTGGATACAGGGACACAGACTCCTTGTGTGTGTCCAATGACATATACTTCTCATCTTGACCTGATTTCATCCTCTAGAACACTATGCAAATGCAAGCTCGCCAGCGCCCTTGTCCATATGTGAGGCAAACAATGTGTTCTTCTTTTTTTTCCATCTGGAAATTATTCCTTTCTGATTGAGAGGCTCGAGTCCCTTCGGCTTGTAATAATATTATTATTTAGAATTTATGTTCTTAATTTTTATAAATAGTGCTCAGTCACTATGGCAACAGAATCTCCACAAATCATTAAATTAAATAATGACTAATCATGATGCTTTGCACTTATGTTCATTTTCTTATTTAAAAATATAACGCTCTGAATTCTTTAAAGATGCTAATTAACTGGGCTTGTGGCTTCACCGGCTTTTCCAAAGGTGGATGAAGAGGTGAAAGCTTCGTGCCTTTCTGCCAGCTCTCTCTTGGAGTCAGGAGGCTATGGGGTACGGGGACCTCCAAGGTCGTCGGGTGCGAAGTTGCTTAGAGTTGGGCCCAGATTCCCACCGAGGGTACCGGGGGTGCTTGTTAACATGAACCCTGTTTCTGAGCCCTCCAAAGCCCACATCTTCAAGAACAGGAACCCGAGGGCACACGCTTTTAACCAGCTTTCCTGGCGATTCTTGGGCTCTTCTCCCGACCTGTTTCCCGTCCAATCCCTGTCCGCTTGCGAGGACTCGTGTCAGTCATGGCCGACCCCCAGGACACGGTCCGGCCCGGGTTTGCGTCCCCCAGGGCGGCGTTTCCCACGTCGGCACCGTCGAGATCCTTTCCGTGGGGCTGTCCTGTGTGCTGCAGGGGTGTCTCCGAGTCACAGCCCGTCCCTACTGGATGCCAGTAACGGCTGCCCCCACCCCAAGGTGACGACCCAATGTCTCTAGACATTGTTGGATGTCTCTTGGGGGGCAAAGTCACCCTGGCTGGGAAGCACGGCCCTAGGTTTGGAGGACACCTTCTGGGCGGGACACGGGACCTTCTTGCATTAGTTTATCTTGTTACGTGTGCTACTTTATTTTACTCCTTTAACTGACATTTGACAGTTCTGTGAGGAACTCCCCCCATGGGGCACTAAACCTCATTCCCTGCTGATGCTGCGTGTGGGTGCTGTTGTCACCCCCGGAACTCGGGGTCACGTCCCTGCCTCTGCCCCGGCACAGCTCTTCCGACTGGAGCCAGTGAGCCGGGCCTTCTGAGCCGCCTCTTCCCGAGGCTGAGCGCTGGGGGTCCTCGTGGCGGTTCTCCCTCTGGCCGGGTGTGAGTTCTCTCTCTCTCTCTCTGACTTTGGTGACGCTGCTGCTCTCCATCAGCTCCTCTATATTTCCCAGTTCGCCTTCTGAGGGCCGGCACTCAGGCGTGCACACGGTTCTCGGGCGATCTTTATTCAGAGCCCGTTTGCAAGGCCCGCCTATGCCTGGTGCTGGGACGTGGACACGGCCCTGCTAGACGGACTGGAAACTAACTCCAACTCGACGTGGTTCTGTGAGCAAGGCAGACTGAAGGTGGAAGCAAGAAGAGGAGGAGCCTGGACAGTTCTGATGCAGTCTGTGTGGAAACCGAACAAAGTCACGTGTAGCGAAGAATGAAAGCTGAGGAAGCATTTGTTCTGCCTGTGGGTGTAGGGTGGGGACCCCTAAGGAGAGAGGTGGCATTTGGTGGCTCTGGAAGGCAGAGGTGTAGCCTGAGCAGTAGCCCAGGGACATGCTGATGGGAGCATATTGATGGCACGGATTCTAGGGCGGTAGCTTGCCCTTGAACTTCGGATCCTGTTAAAAACTAAAGTCCCTGAAGGGGTACTAGCTTCTTGGTCATTCAGAGGATGTGGCCGATGCTTTCCCAAAACACAGCCTCAGACTTCCCAGGGGCCACCTGGGGCAGGGAGAGCGATGTTGGGCATGTGACAGTCTAGCGAAGTCCCTTCATCTCCAGCCCTCGGCCTGCCTGGCCTCCTTCGTTTCTAGAGAGACCACCTGTTGACCAAGAGAGAGTCCGACCACTGCAGTGGCCAGGGAGGCGTGGGTTAGAATGGCTGGGTCAGACACTCCCTCTGGGACCTGCCCCACGCTGCCTCTCTGAGGTCACATCATTACCTGAGAAATGGAAAGGTGATGCCTGCTGTCATAGGCTGAATGGCGACCCTCTGAGTTCATAGGTTGAGGCCCTAAAACAAGGTCAGAAGGCGACGTTGTTTGGGGATAGCATCCTTGCAGATGTAATTAAGTTAACATGAGCTTCCTGCTGAAGTAGGGTGGGCCCCTCACCCCCTAGGACTGGTGTTCTTATGAAAAGGAAGGTTTGGATGCAGAGAAGCACCAAGAGGAGCCTCATGTGATGACAGAGGCAGAGACCGGGGTGATTCTTGGACCAGCAGAGGCACAGCAAAGATTCCAGCCAACCACCAGAAACGGGGAGAGAAGATAGGAGAAGTCTTCCTCCCAGTTCTCGGGAGGAACCAGCCCTGCCGATGCCTTGATCTTGGACTTCCCGCCCCCTGGAACTGTGAGATGATATATTTCTGCTGTTCAAGCCACTCAGTGTGTGGCGGTTTGTTACAGCAGCCCTAGGGCACTGGTACACCCGCTTGATGCAGTTGTGTGCAAATAAGACGTAACACCGTGAAGGCCCGTGGGGGGAATCACTGAGTGTGGAGCCTGCTGTGTGAGGCCAGGGTACCAGCTGAGGGCAGAAGATGGTTCTGAAGGGACAGCGTGAGGGACAGTCTCTACGTCCCTCTGGGAAGGGACCTCAGAGAGCAAGTCATCTGGAGCCGGAGCAAGAAGCTGACCAGGGGCTGCGAAGGGGCCCCCAGGAACAGCAGTCCTGCGTGAGTGGGGCTTGTCCCTGTGTCTCAGGAGGTGAGCCACGGACCTGGGCTCCAACTAGGAATAGCTGCCGCCCTTAGCCCCTACTAACCGACGCTGTCTGTCAGTCTGATCGCAGTCCTTCCGGGTCAATAGCCTTGTCCCCACTGCACAGAGAGGTTCACTACAGACGTCAGTCCTGCGTGTTCATCTGGGCAACGGGAGGCCTGCGCCAGTCACGGTTGGCTCGCTTGCACCTTCTCAGTGCCTGGGACCAGCCAGATGCTTGGCTCATGTTTGTTGAATGTTGGATGAGATTAAAAAATTGGAGGAACTTGGATTCACACCGAGGATCTTCCCCTCCTGAGCCCACTGCCTTTTCATTCCTCTTTGCCACCCTGCAGGACAGACGCCTTGTGTGGCAGCATAGTGAGGGACAGCAGCCGTGCCGACTGTCCAGACCCTCAGCCGCCCCATTCGTGAGTGGGGAGGCAGGCAATGCGCCCCAAGGGCTCTATCTAAGTGAGTGCGCCCCAAACTGTAAATGCCGTAGAAAGACAAGGTGATGAAACAGGCAGCGCACCTGTCCACCTGTGCTCTTACTCTGAACACAACTTCCGCTGCTAAGACATCGGTTCACTCCCAGAAAATCCACACTGTGTCCCGGAGCAGCTTCACCCACAAACAGCCGCTCAATTAACAAGCCCCATCACCCTGCAGAAACCGCCAAACAAACAGAAAGCCATTTTCTAGTACCCAAACAACAGGATTTTTGACTTAAAACACAATGCCAGCCTAATTAACTAATTAGACAACAAAATACATAATTATCCTGAGAATCAGATGCATTAAAAGGTTGCTCAGAGGCCTCGCTTCTTCTGGAAAGGAGTCGAGCTGGCTTCTCCAGGAACTGGAGAGTTTCATGTGTGGGTTTCTGCCAGAGACCGCTCCGGAGCCGTCAGGGGATGACCGAATCTCTGCGGAGTGGTGGAGCCGGTGCACGCAGACTTTTGGGGAGACGAGCAGCTCCTGGTGCTCCTACCTTTTGCATTATGCAAGTCTGTCCCAATTCTCCTCCCGAAAAAAATGACGAGAGCTGTAACATCTACAGAGGGACAGAGGCTGGTGCTGCTGGTCAAACGAGCCCCATGCACATTTGGGTTGGTGGCACATGTGATAAAAAGGAGGGGTTTGGCCCCTCCTTGGTAATCGTTAAGCAAATTTCTTTTCCATCATTGCAAATGAGCTCCCAGGAATGCGATTGGGGCTGAGGGCTGAGAAGCCCGAGGCCCCATATTTCTGCAAGAGCAGAATCCGTGCCAGCTACCCAGAGCCATTTGGAAGAGTAGTGGCAGAGAAGCATGCACCCAGCCCTGTGGGGATGACACCACCTCTCGGTCTGGCGGTTCTTTCTGACACCCCTGATGTCTGTCCTGTGGGTGGGATTGATGAGTGATGCCCCACAGACACGGACCCCACCTCTAGGACCAGGGGGTTTGATAGTGTTGTCAAATAATAAAAATTAAAAAAAATCACAAATGGAGGAATGGATCTCATTCTCCAAAGACTACAATTCGAAATCTCGAGGGCACTCAAGCTTGGCTGCAGGGAACATGACCCTGGACGTGGGGCTTATAGATGGGATGGGACTGCTGTCCTCTTGAAAGGAGCTTTGAGATGGATCTTGGGTGAGTTAATGAATTTCCAGCCACAGCAATGCACTTGGCCATGCAAGGACCTTACCTCTCACTCCTATCCCGAAGGAGGAGTCTCTCCTTCCCAGCCTCCCCTCTTCTCTCTCTCTCTCTGTGAGGAACCACGGAGGGGTTGTCTCTCTGCAGACGCCATGTAGGCACTGAGCAAGAAAGCAAGGGGAACAACTCCATCTCTGTTCCCATGAAACTTACATTCTTGCTGGGGAGACACACATGACCCCAGGTAGCAATGACTTGCTTGATTAAAATGGGGATAGATGCAACAAAGGACAAGTGTAGGAACTTCAGTAGTATGTGACAATGAAGACCTGGATAGTGGGGGGAGGAGGAAATGGATTTGGAACTGACATCTAAATGGAGTGGGGAGGGCAGCAGGGATCACCCATGCTTAGAGCAGGGTTCTGACCCGCAGAACAGCTGGGCGCTGGTGAAACATGTAAAGCAGGGCAGGTCATCACCACCCATCAGAGACCACGCCGGCTGCAGTGGGGACAGTGTGTTGGAAGCGGTCAGGATCCGATGAGCAGAGACTCGGTGGAAAGTTCTGAGGTTCCAGGGGGAGAGGGTGTGAGCTTGGGCTGCCGAGGTGGCTGTGGCAACGGAGAGAGGCAGGAAGGTATCGGAGGTCTGCAGGCAAATCTGCAGGGTTGAGTGACTGATTAGATTGGGGTGAGGGTGAGGGGCAGAGCGTTATCTCAACTTGGCTCCTATCCTTTAGCTTCTGCTGCTGGCTAAACAGTGGTGCTTTCACCGGGATGGTTGGTGCAAAACTTCCTACAGCTACCTAGAGAGACTGCCTCAGTTCGCTCAGCTCTGGGAAGCAATTCAGGAAGTGTAAGACATATCACTTAAGGACAGGGGGCCCACAAGGCCATCAGAAGCAGGGCTGAGACACATCATCCATGCTGGAACGGGAAACTCTAGGCTAAGTACAATCATGGGCCGTGAGATTGGAGACAGGAGTACACCGAGCCCAGGTGGGCTGCGGCAGAGCCGTGGAGGTCAGGTAGGCTCAGCGGCAGCTGGTTACAAGCAGCACGGCTCTGTGTGGAGACAGGCAGCGTGGCCATATATCTGCAGAGGTCTGAGGAGAGACCATGCTAGGCTTGGATCCTGAGCTCTCCAGGTAAGTGCCCCCCTGAGCCTCTAACGTATGGAATGAAGGTAATGATAGCATCTACCTCCACGTGAAGACTGGATGGGACGATGGGGTAACGAACCGAATAGGACAACTCAAGACATGACAAGAAGTCAATAAACGGCTACAGTCACTATTTCCAGCAGTAGAGTAAAAATTAAACTCCATACCCAAGTGGGGCAAAGGGTAGGCGCAGCCCTTGGCAGAATGGCCCCAGGACAAGTGGCATCGGGAGAAGGGACAGGCAGAGGCCTCACTCAGCCAGGGGCTGGCACTGCATCCACCCAGCCACTGTTGCTTTCTTAAACTCTCCGATTTCTGAGTCAATAACCAACACCCACTTTGCATAATTACAAAAACACAAGGGCCAATACATACTCCACGGAGCAGCGATTGTTAAACTGCCCCACGATTCTGAATTTGCAGTAATAGCCCAACCTTGGCTACAGCCACAGCCGGCAGCCCTCGTCAGGTCTGGCTTACAGATGTGTTTTGTTTGGCTCACACGCTGTTTCAGGAAAGGAAAAAAAAGCAATCAATCAACACTCACAACTTGGATTTGCCATGCTAAAAACCAGAGTCTCCAGGCTCTGCTGAGAGACCAGAAGATCTGACGAACCTTGGGTTCACATCTGACAGGGCCACAGCCACCAGAACCCAAGGAGTGGACATGAACTTGAAGGAGACACCTGCTTTCCTGAATCCTGGGGTGACGTTTGACGGCCCCTGTGTTTTCTTACACCAGTCTCACCTCCCTGACTCATCAGGCCTTATGGACTTTAGAATCTGTGGACTCCTTCCCTAAAACAATGCTTTCCTGTGTCCCAACAGGGAACACTGCTTCCTTTAAGCTGGAGAAAGGGGTCCACTATTAATACTGATCACTGACGGTCTTTCCCAGACTCACACAGCCACGTCCAAGGGCGCTTATGTGCTTACACGCAGCACAGCTCTTTGTTGGGAGTTTTGTGACTTCTCCTCCAGAAGTGTTCCTTAAAGTCTTGAGCTTGTCTGTACTGGAATCTGGCCTCCTTATCAGATGTAGGTCACACTTTCACCTTTGTTGTTTTTACATGGAAAGCATCTCTATTTCACAGTTTTTCTCCAGGTGTTTTGCCACCTGAATGCTTCTGAGACACACTTGGCCAGGCGTTCTGGTTCAAAAGAATCAAAACTCTCCTCGGCCCCGAGGGAGATGTCTTTGATAATTCCTCTCCTCTGTCTTCCCTTGATGAACTCCTGAGATGGTGAAGAGACAGGTAGGAAGAGCCCGCCTGTCTCAGGAAAACAAAACAGAAAAGGCAATAAAAAAGTAGACAGGGAAGGTATTTGCCCCAGTAGTAAAATCAGCTACTTGCAGAATTTCACTAACCCGGGGATAGCGTGTTTTCTCAAATATTCCATAGTGATTATCTGGCAAAATCTCAAAATGTTTTTTAATGCAAGTTGTCTTTGGTCAATAAATACCAGAACTGAAATGTCCTGGGGGTGGAGATTTATGATCTAAGCATGACAAACACACCCATAAATCAGGCCAAGAGCACTCTCTCTGCCGAGCTTTGCAGAGGCTGCGAGTGAGCCCAGTGTGTGGGGTCCTGGCAGGGCCCGGCTCTCCTCAAAGTGCGGGGGGCAGAGGGGTGGGCAGTGGTGGCGGTGCTGGCCTTCAAAGGCCCCATTTATTCAGCCACAAAGGAATGGATACTTTCAACTTTGCATAGGTGGACTTTTCTATCTCCAGTCTACACTCACTGGGGATTCACCCCTTTCGGTGGCTCACTAACCTTGTCAAAGACAGGCGTGTGGCTAAGAACCTGGAAACTGGGCTAGAATCCCAGCTTTGATCTGTTGGCTGTGTGAGGACATCTCTTAAATGCTCTGGAATTTCACATCCTTGCCTGAAACTTGAGGATGAAAATATCCACTGCATGAGGCTGCTGTTAGGATTAAATGCAATGATTTGCATGAAATACTTAGCACAGTGCCTTGCAAACATAAAGCACCAGATACAGTTTCATTTTATGGCTGGTGTGTACGAAGTGGTTGGGGAGGAAAAATTTCTCCTCTACCTGTATATGTTCCTCTGGTAGCTCTGAGAGTTACATTGACACGAGACAGATTCACAGGAGAAACACAATTTCATTGTCTACCTACAGAGGCTTCTATAAGAACAGGGGGCCCACAGACAGCCAGACAGCCAGGCTTGTATGTCATGCTGAACCAAGGAGAGGGGGTAGGAGTCTGGGACCTCAAAGGGGGAAAGGCAGTTCACATAGGCATGGGAAAACAAATGTTTGGTAAACGAGTGTTTGCCATGTCACCAGGGACTACTGGACACAGAGAGGACTCTGGTCTCCAGGCCCTGCTGAGGTCCCCTGGCCACAACTGGCCTGTATTCTTTGTAGTTATCTTTGCCAATAGTGCTCCTCCTGGGCTAGGTTCTTAATTTTTTTTTAGGCACTTAAGGGGAAGGTAACAAGCCCTTTCTGAGCCTTTTGTATCTTAAAAATAGCCAGCCCACAATAATGTTTGTGCCACGGAGACACATTTTTGGGTGGCGAACTCTTGCTCTCCCAGAAGGTGCATGGCACAATGTAGGTCTTCTAGAAAGAGTCCTCCATCCTTTCAGGGGTGCTAATAAGAGATGCTCCAGAATAAGTAATGGCTTCCTCCAGGTGCCATGTCCAGCTAAAGCTTTGGTGCCAATTATCTTGCCGTGGAGTCCAGTTCTGAAGACTGGGTTTCCCTTGGCCCTGGGATCCAAGTCACCCAGACCTTCAGTGTGTTTGCTGTCTGTTACCAGCTGCTACCAGCTCAAGACTCTCCAGCTTCCTGCTTCGCCCCGCCGGGCCACATTTCCACACTGGGGCCTCTTTACCCAGATTCCATGCTCTCCTCCCATCCCTACTCCCTGCCCTCTTTCTTTATGCCTTTCCTGCCTTCCTGCCTTTCTACCAGTGGACGCTCTGCAATCGTCTTCAATGCCTCCCTGGGTTCGGTTGCTGTTCACACGGGTCTTTGCTTCCACATGGTGGCAGTTCTCCCAGACCTCTCTTCTGGATTCCAGGTACCCACATCTGTGCAGAATCTCCCCCAACATTTCCACGGAGGGGTCTCAGACTCAACATTTCCCAGACACTCCCCTAAATCCTCCTCCATGGATTTGACAGCTCCTTCCAGCCTTGAATGTGTCTAGGCTGCGTGCAGGTGCTGAGGAGGCAGCAGCGAGAGGCAGACAAAGTCCGAGCCTGCAGAACTCACACCTGCTCAGTGCCTGACCCCAGTGAACATCACCGACCACACACCAGTTGCCCAGGTCAAATATCTAGGAGTAACTCGGACACCTA
>CM052538.1:190766601-190784567 GCA_028533065.1 Trachops cirrhosus | reverse complement strand
GGGGTCATACAAATGGGTATGAGGGAACTTTCGGGGGTGATGCATATAGTTTACCTCTTGATTGCGACTAGGTACATGTGTCAAAACTTATCAAATTTAAAACTAGTGAGTTTCATTTTATGTAAAGTATAACTTAATAAAGCTGATTAAAAAAACAGCATAAATACAGAGAATATAATTGCAACATACTTCTCTTTCTCTCTGCAGATCGGGGAAATGCCAATGAAAACAACTCAGGACATAAGTTTACTACTGTCCGAGGGTCCGAAATTAAAAAGTCAGCCCTGCCAACACCAAACGCACTGTTTTAGGAGAATCGTGTTTCTCCCAGCTGCAGATAGGGAGTGGGTGTCCTGCCTGGCTTCCTGGCAGGTGGAGAATGGGCAAGCTTTGAGTTTAAACCACCACTCGCGTCGCCAAAGTTCTGCTGGGGGCATGGAGTCCTGTGAGTGTCTGCGGTTATAGAGATAATGTGGGTGCTGGTGTGAATGCAGCTATGATCTGTCTTCCCGCCTGGAGAGCAAGACCTCTGAGGACAAATACTTAGTCTTACACAGGCTCTGTTCTCGGGTGCAGAAGAGCGCTTACAAAAGGATCGTTCTGTGCTGTTGGTGGTGTTGGTGGCGATGGCTGTGTGGCACTCACTACGGGTCCAGAGGCACCAGCAGCGTCCCCAGCCGCACTTCCATTGCTAAGAATGCAACTGTGATGTCAGTTGCCTGGCCTCTCCCCAGCTGTCCTTTTCCTGAAGTTTCTTCAGAATTCCTGTCTGTTTCTTCTGTCAATCCCCAACATCCTTCTCATTAAATCCTTTCCTGCTTAATTTAATTAGAGGCAGTTTCTGTTGTTTGCAGCGGAGACCCCTGACGATTGCAGATGCACAGCTGTTAAAACGAGTGAACCGGATCTGTGCGAATCGACGGGACAGATCTTAAGGACAAGTGTGAGCGAACAGCAGAGTGTTGCAGGAGGGTGATACGGTATGATACCTTTCCCTTACTATTAAACACACGCCTAACAATAAATACTGTTCATTATTTATAAATAAAAAAACACGTAGTTTCAGTGCTAAACATTTGGGCAGGACTGATAGGCAACGACTTTCAAAACCTGATGACCTCTTGGGGAAAAAGAGAGGGAAGGACACAGTTAGAAAGGAGAATTCTACTTGATCTCGGCTGTTAGTTGAAAAGGGCAGAGCAGATATGGTGATGTATGGGTTTATTTGTATTATCAGGGTGCAGTAGCTTGGACATTGATGAACTGATTTGACTCCCACATATACCCAAATACTGTATAAGAGCACAGACACTTCTTGTCCCTGCCTGTTCTCTCTCCCCTCTCTCTCTCTCTCCCCCACAAGCCTCCCTCTCTCCCCACAGTGAGCCCCAGTCCCCACTTCAGGGCCCAGGGTTCTTCCTGAGCTGGGCTTCGCATCGCCGGGCCCAGGTTAAGGCTTTTTTCCCTCTTTGGAAAATGTGGCCATTGTAGTTACAGCCACGGCTGCCTCCTTTGTCAAAATAATCAGGTCTTTCATAAAAATGTTAATGGTGCTTAGTGATAGGAAATTTGCCCCCCAAATTGGATTAAGGACATTATAAAATAGATTTGAATCTTTAATGTGTAGCTTAAACCTTGTTGCACTGAAGTAATATAAAGAGGTCCTTATAAATGCTATTAAATAATAGAATACGATGAATCTTTAATTTACTGTTTAAATAGTTGTTATATTCTTCAAATAAAAAAGGACAGTCTTGGTCTCATCATTTTTTAAGTAATTTCTTAGCAAAGAATACCTGACAACTGAAAATAATATAATTGATATATGATTAACATATATATTATACATTAATATATAAATACATAATTAACCTATAATATACTGTATATATTATATATTTATATACACATGTGTGTGTGTGTGTATATATATATATATAGAGAGAGAGATTCGCTGTGCTGTACATACAAAAATCTCCTCACCCCCTCACAAGAACACCAATGCTACAAAATGGACCCTGATGCTTCCCCAAAAGGCTGAGGCTTGCGGTGGACTCAGTAAAAGCAAACCCTGTGCAGTGCTCATCCTTGTGTTTTTAGACCAGTTGTCACTTTCCACATTTGTTCCCCTTTTTTAAAATTCAAAGCTTCCAAATAGATACGGAGGCCAGGAATGATGCCCATGCAGTAAATGGAAAGACTGATGTTCAGAAAGAACTAGCCACCAGTGGTCTCACACTGCTTTAGGAATGAGGAAAGACAAGACTCAGGTTCTTTGGCTCTTTTTCTCACAATAATTTCATTTAATGTTGTTGACCTAAGCCAGATCCCAGGTCTGTGACCTCCAGGTTACTAAGACGACTTTGCAGTTTAACTGAACAAACATTTCAGGAACATTTTGTATATGAAAGACTCTACGTTAGGCATTGAAAAACCCAAGACAAACGAAACACTGTCCCTATGCTCGTAGCGTAATGGGTAAGACAAACTCATTGGTCAGGTCGATGGAAATCGATTGAGATTTGAAAGGCTTGTCTAAGATGTAGACACAAGTAATTATGGGAAACTCACCCAGACAGGAAGGTCAAAAAAGCTCCTGTACTAAAGGTCTTGCATGAGCTACGTGTTAGTTAATGAACAGGTGTTAACCAAGATGAGAAGAGAACCCAGGACATTAAAACAGAGGGGGCAACATAGACTAAGGTGTGACATGGCATGTGAGAGCTGACATTGGCTCTCACAAGGGCAGAGCGGCCAAGAATAGGCCTTTGGGGTCTGGCTGTGGCCTGGATTCTGCAGGAGCATTCTGCTGCATCCCTTTCCCAAAACACTCTGGAGGAACTACAGGGTAAAGAGAGAAAAGACTATGAGAAAAACCCTAGAAAAATGTTAATAAGAGGCAGTAAAGAGTATTTAAATAAAGGGAGAAATATACCATGTTCATAGACAGGATAGCTTAATATCATAAAGATATCAATTTTACCTAAGAGGTCAAATATCAGTTGATCTCTCTATTTCATGTAGTTCCAGTTATGGAAATTGAAGAGTGACATCTAAAATATATACCAGAGAATAAAGATTAAACCTCTCAGCTTAGCCGGGACCCCTCTGAAGGAGAAAAGTAGGAAATGGTGATACTGGATATTAGCATCGATTATGAAACTATAGACATCACAGGAGTGTGGAAGTGGAACAGAGGAAGACACGGTGACCGATGGGGTGTATGGGGGAAGACTGTCTGCATGTGCAAGGGATTTTGGCACACATCAGAGCCACATGCGAGATGACGGAGGGGAGAAAAGACTTACGAACCAATTGGAAAAGTAGTTATCTGTACGTAAAAATGGAGTATTGGACCCCTACCTCGTGCCACGTACAAAAATTAATTCTAGATGGATTAAAGCCTCAAACAAAAAGCAAAACACTAAAAGTCTTCTCAAAAATAAGTGGGAATATGCTTTAGATCTTGAGAATTGAATAGACCTTTAAACAAGACACTGAAGTATTGACAAAGGATAAAAAACTTCAACTCACTAAAACTGACCACACCACCCTTAAAAAATGAAAAGACAATTTATAAACCAGGAGAAGATATCTTGATTACACATAACTAATGAAGGATTAATATAAAAATCAAGTAATCATTTAAAAAAACGGACAAAATACATACAAATAAAAAGGTCAATAAACATATAAGGAAATGTTCAACATGCTTGGTGATAGGAAACTTTAAATTAAGACCATGAAGACATACTTTATGTAGTTTAATTGGCAATATTTAAAAATTTTGAAAATTCCAAATGGTATATTAAAGAATTCACAGGATCTTCTATATGTCACTGGTGAGAGGGAAAACTGATGCATATACCTTGAAAATCAATTTGGCATTATCTCTTAAAGTTGAGTTCTCACAAAACCAGTAGCTGTAGTAATTCTTTTTCTAGGAATATTCTTAAAAAACATTCTCACACATATACAATGACAGACATATGCAAGCCTACCGTAGCTGTACCGCTCACAGTCGCAGAACTTTAGGAGTAACAACATTGCCTATCAGTGGGAGAGTCAAAGCACAAACTATGGTACAGTCACAAAATGAAATACTAGACAGCAATCAAAATTAACTGCAATGGCTCATTACTAAAGGCTGAATATCAGCAATACGATATTTCATGAAAAAAGTCCAAAATATGTTTAGCAGCATGACACTTTAAAAATAATGTTTAAAATCAGCAAATTAAAAGTACTTTTTAGGAATACACATGGATGCTCTAAATCTGTGAGACAAAGAACAAGTTTGTGATAAACAGAGGATTGAGGATGCTGATCACCGTGGGGAGGAGGAAGTAGAGAACTGGATGGCATATGGGGGCATATGATTAGAGGAAGTTATTGTTGAGAACCAGATTTCATTTGGAAAGGTGGGTTTATGGTTGTATGGTTTTAAAAGAAAGGAAGGAAAGAAAGAAGGAACAAAGGAAGGAGGGACGGGAGGGAGGAAGGAAGGAAGGCAGGCAGGAAGGAAGGAAGGCAGGCAGGAAGAAAGGAAGGAAGGGTACAATATACATTATTGTGTATTGTGTACACTAATATACATTAAAAACACTGTCTGAACATAAAAGATGTTGTGACTTGCCCAAGGGCACTCTCAAATATACAGAATAATTTTGACAATAAACATTATTTCACTTCCTTTTCTTGGCTTCTGGGTTGCCACACCCCTTGCTTTACAGGCTTTTTCAGGGGCTGCACCTTCTCAGGGTCCTGTTTTGGCCACTTTTCTTCTTGCTCTCTACACGCTGACCCGTCCTTCAGCTCTCATGCTTTTATCTACGCTGACAGCCTAGGTCCTCTCGTCTAGTCTCAGGACTTCAAACAACACCCATACCCAGCTGGTGGCCAAACATACATACAGGGACCCATGGGTCTAACTGCCTACCCCACACCCCCACTCACCTGACTAAGGAGTCTCTCAAAGTTGACAAAGTCAAAACTGGACTCTTAATTTCCCTCTCCAACACACCCCAATCCACCATCCATGTTCAGCAATGCTCAGCCCCAAACCTGGATGTTATCCTCTGACCTGTCTTTTCCTGGTGACCACGTGTCCAATCCACCCACAAATCCTGTCACTACTCTCTCCAACTGCTTCTAAGTCAACGACTTTGTGGCTCCCTTCTGCATATGTGTAGAGAGAACTGTCATTGGTGCTCACCAGAATTATTGCAATAGATTCCTTACTGTTCCCCTATATGCACTTTTGTATTTTAATGACCAATTTTCTGCACAGGGGCCAGCAGGATATTAAAAAAAAAAAACACAGAACAACATATCATGCTTCAGCTATTTCTAGGAGCTTAATTCGGAGCTAGAACAAATCCCAAACTCTCAGGATATATACTCCCCTCCTTCCTCTTTCTCATCAGCTGCGAAGCTCTCCCTTACTTTCTCTGTGCCTGAATTCTGGCTGTTTCGTAAACTCACTCAACTCTCCCTTCGGATCCCTTGCGTCAGCTCTCAGGAACATTCTCCTCTCGGTTCATGCTTGGACATGCTTTCATGCACCCCCTTATCTGAAACACACACACAACCCCCCCATGCTACAGTTTTTTCTCTTGCTTTATTTTTCCTCATGTTCTTTATGGCATTCAAACCACAGTGTTTATTGCTTCCTGGTTAACTGTATTTCTCTCCAAATGGAACGGAAGTCCCATGGAAGCAGGCAATTCATCCATCACGTGCACTGTGCTGCCTCTGGTGACTGGGACCGTGCCCAGACACTTTTTTGTTCTGGATTATGAATAAATGAATGAATGGCCTCACAGAAACTTGTCCAGAGAGCTTTTCTTATTACCTGCATTTTACAAATGAAATACTGAGACGTCCGTTTAGCAATTTGGTGAAATCCAAGTAGGCACTAAGACGTAGAACCAAGACTCAGTCAAAAGCAGGTTGACCGATTCTCCACACAGGAGCCCGGGGGATATTTAAAAAACACAATAATAACTCAACATATTGTGCTTCAACATTTCTAGGAGCTCATGGGCTTGATTATTATGTTAGATTTCTTCTTGGTTTGTGGAGGTCTACATGAGGGACCTGCTGACGTGGATGGAGAAGAAACACATAGTTAAAATACTACTTCATGCTTCAGAATTGCCTGCCAAACTTGAAGAAATAATTTAAGCATGTCTCCTCATTAATTCTTACTTACACAATTGATTTGCTTAGTGAACCCTTATTAGAGAAACATTAATATGAATAACTATCTGAGTTCTTTCCAATTTTGGACAGGTGGCTTTAAGTCAGTCAGGTTTCAGCTGATGTTTAGTTTCATCAGTGACTGAAAAACTCAACACAAATCCTATTTAATCAAGTGGTGAGACTCCAGTGATGGCTGGATGAGGTGTGGCACCTGGAGACATAATTTGCAGATGGTGGACCTCACCTCCAACGGGTAGCTAAGGTAGCTTCTGATCATTATATTCTTTGATAGAAATGAATATAAATGAATCTTTTCTGTTTATCAAAGTAATGCATGGTAATTTTTAAAAAGTTGGAAATAGTAAAAAGGTACATAGATGACTATTTTAGGGGGAGCGTTGGTAATAGTGTGTTTAAATGTATAAGCCTCATCATACTGACATTGATAATATGTAGTTTTGTGCCCTGCTTGTCTCATTTTATGTCAATCATAACCATTTTTCTAGGTGAGTAAATACCGTGAGTATGTGATTTTTGGTGACTGCATAACTTCCCATAAAAAATGTCCCGATATTTATTCCCCCATTTTCCCAATGTTTGCAGTGTCGAGAGCTGCTTTGTGTGTGTGAAGAACACGGCAAGGAGCGACCTTCTCTATAAATCTTTTCTTGCACCTCTGATGATTTCCTGTTACTGAAAGGTGATTTCAAGTGACTGAAAGGAGGCTCACAGGGATGAAATCAGAGCTATTTAAAAACACGGATCACTGGTGTGAAGGCTGTGTCTTCTTTTCAGCTCACAGGGAGAAGGTGTTGGATGTTCTATAAATGTTTGTGTTGGGTTATGGATTTTCTAACTTGTTAATAAATTGCACACCATCAGGGGAAAATCTAGTGGCTGTTGCAGAGCAAAACTGTGAGTCTATGGATTGACACATACCTATCCCTTAACTGGACATTTGTCTAGGGGTCCAGACACACGAAGACCTTTTGTGGAATAGGTTTTATTGGCCTGTGTTAAATGGTCCTGTGTAGTATGTGTCCAGAAAGGTGGATGGTGATGATAGGAGGTGGTAGCTTGTGTGTTTGTGAATGCCTAATTTAGCAAAATGTCAAAACTGTCAATCTTAAGGTAGTCTAAAAAACTTTTCATGAAACTTTACAGGCCTATGAAATGCCCAGGCCTGGGACCAATGGACCCACATGCAATGAGCAGGAAGGGATTCAGTTGCATTCTGTGTTCTTGCTGCTGCCTGGGGGTTATTTGATGATGTCACACAGGAAGTATCATCACACGGTCTAGTGGTGAATGTGTTCTCAGCATGGGCTCCACACAGAAAGGGACTCTTACTCTGAAAGGGACTCACAGTGCCCCCTTTATCACCACAGCAACCAGTGTGTTGATGACAACAGAGTCTATAGGCAGAGCAGCACATGCAGGTTACAGGGAAATCTGCCAGATCAGGCATCAGATAAAAGCCACTTCTAAGTTAGCGTTAAGCAGGCAGCCGGCATTTTTGTCCAGCGTATTGGAAGGAAGCAGAACAAGCTGAATTTAAATTTAGCTTTGAGCATTTGCAGGTGTAAAGACTAAGAATTCAGAAGTGCAGGTAATGAAATGGGAAAGCAGTGCCAGAGCCTTAACAACTAGGAATGAGAATGGCACAGGGACAAAGAGAGCACATTTGAACTTGAACTTGAACCTGAACCCAGCCAAAACACACACACACACACACACACACACAATCAGAGATATGTCAGTGAGGGTTCCTTGTGTCTGTTTAGGGAGGGAACAGGGAAGAAGTTTACAAAGCTCAGCTCAGAGTATAATAATTGTTTATTTTATGTCTAAGCTGATTGTGGGGGAAACTGAATTCAATTCTGAGGGTCAAATAATCAACTCATTACCATTATTTTTAGTATGTTAGACCTACAACAAACTCCTGGAGAGTCATAATCTCTTATCAGCAATACCAAAATCCGAAAAGTTCTGTAAACCATGTCATTCCAAAAAATTTGTGACCAACCCCTTTGGCGCCAGACCCTGATCTGAACTGAAGTGAGGCTGTTCATGATCGTGATCACATACCTCTTGTGTGAGTATTCGTGTCTTGCACATCAGGGACAGTCAGTGGTTAATTACAGGGTTCTGCCTCAGATCCTGTTGGGGCTCCATTAGGTCACATCCCACACGTCCATCACATCACTTTCCTAAAACCGCAAAGACTTTTGAGTTATGAAGTCATCCACCCCCCCAGATTTCAGCCAAGAGATTACGGACTTGTATATTAATGCCCTATACTTTATCAAACCTAACAGATTTTAAGAAATTAAATATTACAGAAATAGTTTAAATCTCATAGTTTAATCTGATAGTTTAAGTCTACTATCACAATAATTTCCCATTTTAAATATCAGTATCTATTATTTCTATACAAGTTCTTATGATAATATATATGTTAATGTAGAGATCCACAGATAGTCTATTGTTATTAATTATTCATATATATGCATGTATTTGTAAGTGTATTTCTATATGTTTATGTTGCTAGAACTTCGTATATATAATTTTACCTATGACATTCTTTGCATGTTCCTAAATGTTATGAATAGAATCATTCTGCAATTATTTTTACTTTTGATGATAACTATTAGTGTTAAAAGCTTCTTCTTAAGTGCTTATTGGCCATTAATATATCTTCTTTGGTAAAGTGCCTGTTCAAATGTCTCCCCAATTTTTCAAATATGTTTTCTTGTTTTTGAGTGATAAGGCTCTTTTGATAATCTGCCCGAAGCTCCCTGCCAGATATATGGCTCGCGAACATTTCCTCCCAGTTTGTGGCGTCGCTTTTCATTTTCTTAACCGTGTGTCTCAAAGATCAAAGGTTTCTAATTTAGATGAAGACATCTTTAATTTTTTCTTTCTTGGCTTGTGCTTTTGCTGTCCTGTTTAAGACATCATTGCTCGGCTTATTGTTGCAAAAATTTTCTCCCAGGTTTTCTTCTAGATACTTAATAGTTTCAGCTCTTATATTTTAGTCTACAGTGTATATAAAGTTAATTTTTCTCTACTGTGAAATGTGTCAATATAATTTTATTCATACAGATAACCTAGTTGTTCCTGTCATTGAAAGACTATATTATTTCTTCATTGCATAACCTTAACATCTTTGGAAAAAAATGAAGTAACCATATAGGTGTGGGCTTATTTTTAGATTCTTCATTCTGTTTAATTTTTTACACACCCAGTCTTACACCGGTATCACCCTGTGTTTATCACTGTGCTTTTTTGGCATGTGTTGAAATTGGGAAAAGTAAATACTTTGCCTATGTCCTTCTTTTCAAATTATTTTGGCTATTCTAGGTCCTCTGAGTTTTTATTTGCATTTTACAAGTGGTTTGGACATTTCTTTTTCTTAATAAAACAATCTGAAAAGACTTGTCTTGAGCTAGCATTGAATGTCTCATGTTTATTCAAATCACCTTTTATTTCTCTTTGCAGTTTTGTAGTTTTCAGTGTTTTATTCCTAGCATGCGTTCATTGTTTATTCCTAGTGTCTCGGTGTGTTTGGGCTGTAATAGCGGAATGCCGCGGACTGGCTGGCTCACGGACAACAGGAACGGATTTCTCCCAGTGCTGGGGGCTGGAAGTCCAAGATCAAGGTACTGGCAGACTGGGTGTCTGGGGAGGCCCGGCTTCCTGGTTCATAGACAACCCTCTTCTCACTATGTCCTCACAGGGCTGAAGGGGGTATGTGGGCCCTCCAGACTCTTTTCTATGGGAACACTAGCCCTACGTGTTCGGGTTTTACCCTAAGTACTTCTCAAAGGCTTGACCTCCAATACCATCATTGTATTGGGGATGAGGATTTCAACATACAAATTTTTGGAAGACATAAACTTACAGTCAACAACACATAGTATATTGAAATACATGATATGTACTTTTATATCGACCCTGTACTACTAAATTTAACTTATTGATTGTGGTATTTTTAATAGATTCCTTAAGATTTCCAAGGTATATACTTCCATCGTCTGTGATTGGCGTTCTGATCTCATCCTCTGTGAGTTTTTGTAGATGCCTTTGGTTAGGTGGAGGGTGTTTCCTTTAACTCCCAGTTTGCTGTTGGTTTTGCCCCTGTGTGTGTTTTGAATTTTGTTAGGTGATTCCACATTTCTTGTTCACTTGAACACATTTCTCATGGGTATATCCTCAGAAGTGAACGTTCCGGATTGAGAGATATTAACGTGTTACCCTTTCTCAGAGAAGGCCTGCATCATTCTCCAGACGCATCCCTCCACGGCCCACCTCACCGACAGCACACGGATTCGCTCCTCAGGTTCCCACTCGTCAGACACTGGGGTGTTTGCCAATGTTACGGGTGCGGAATGGCTTCTTGCTGCTCTTTTTATTTGTATATTTGAGGTCATTAGTGAGGCTGAACACATTTTCTGTGTTGAACTCTGAAATATTTTTTTTTGTAATTTTCCTTTTCGAATCTTTTGTCAATTTCTTTATCAGATTGTTTTCTTTCTTTCTTGCTGATCAATTTATGGATGTGTGTTGTGTACTCTGGATACTTTTCTTATGTCAGCTAGATGCTCCATAAACATCTTTTCTCCATCTGGCCTTACTTTTAAAAAATGTTTTTAATTACATCCCTTGGAGTGAACTTGGTTGATCACACTACATACATAAGTTTCAAGTGTACAGTTCTGAAGCACATCATCTGTACACACTGCGCTGTGCGCTCACCACCCAAAGTCTAGCTTCCCTCCGACACCAGGTGTTTGACCTCTTGCCCTCTTCCTCTTCCCCTGCAGTCCCCTCCCCCCATGCCCCCTTCCCTGGGCAGTGGCCACACTTCTGTTTGCATCTATGAGTTTGTTTGTTTATGGGTTTGTTGCTTACTCTTTTATATCCCACCTATGAGTAAAGACCTTACTTTTTCTTTCTTGTAGTTAACACTTTCTTTTGTTATGCAGAAATGCTTACTTATAAGGAGTTAAATTTTACCCCCAGGTCCACTGGATTTGGTTTCTTATTAGCTTAGGTTTCTGTTTTAAAATTTTTTCACTATCCTTATAGCATGAAGATACTTCCTGATGTGGTCTCCTAAAACTGAGAGTTTTTCTTTTTATATGAAAATACTTACTATGTTGGAATTTCTTCTTCGAGGACATTATGAAGTAGGTTTCTGATATTTTATTTTCTATGACATGAAGAAGCAATTTGCTCAGAAATTTGATTGTGTGATTTTTTTCCAGGCTGTTTTTTAAAGCCACCCGTCCCTGTACCATGTCAGATTACTAAGTTACCATAAGTCAGTTTTGGTGTTTTTGTTTTAATTTTTTAGTCTTTTTTTTCAATATCCCACGTGGAACACATAGTTTTAATTATCAGAAGTTTATAATACATCTTGATACCTGTAGGGCAATATCCAATCTTTAATTCTTCAAAATTGTCTCAATATTACTGACTTCATGCTCTTTTGTGTTAGTTTTATGACACCCAGGCAGGCTCCCTGAGAAACCAAACCATTTGGGTTGTAATTGGATTGAATTTATAGAGCAACTTGGAGGAAATTGGCATCTTTGTGATATTAATTCTTCTAAAGTAAAAGCTTATCATATTTTATTTGGGTTTTCTTCTAAGTACTTAAATAAAATTTTTATATTTGTCCTCATAGTCATATAATAAGATTATGACTATACTTAATAGAACTGTTTTCAGTATGAATACATTATTTTTCTATCAGATTTTTAAGTAGTTGATTATTACTGGTAAATAAGACTGCAACTTTGTTAAATGTCGATTCTTTATCCAACAACTTTGCTTAATTCTCTTATTAACTTTAATAAGTTGTTTACAGATTTTTAATTATATTAATTGTTAAAATTATGTTGTTTTAGGTAACTTCAATTAAAGCTACACATTTGTTTCTATATATTGACTTAGTATCATCACATAAATTTTGATATGCTGGCATTTATTTCTAATTCATTTTAAATAGAAGTAAATTTTTTTAAAAGAGGACTAAATGGCAAAGGGAAAAATACAAAAAAAGTTAAAAAAGAGAAACTCTTAAAAAATAAAAAATAAAAAAATTCATTGTGATTTTTAGCCCATTATATTTCCAATAATGTCAGGGGGAAGGACATTAACTTCCCTTTATTGCTGATTAGCAAAATTTACTTGCATTATAGTCCTAGAACATGAGCTACATTATATTTTTTCTTTGAAATGAATTATAAACTAATGTATTATATAGTAATATATTATTATATATTATATATGTATGTATACAGTCAGTTCTTAACATTGTTGATAAGTTTTGTGACTTTGAGCAAAAGAAGATGTAATGGAACCAATTTTATCATGGGCTAAGTGACATAAACAAGAGCTAAGTTTGCATAGCGTCTCATCCAAGTTATAACTAAATAATGTTATTGAGGACCTTCTGTACACCCACATATGTAACCTCATCTATATGAGTGTGTGTATATATATATATGTATGTATATATGTATATATAAAGTTTGTAACCTTACATTAGGTTACTAATACATCTGCTGATGTTTCGTAGGACTTGGAAAAAACTGAATGTTCTCTTATTCTACACATAAGGCGTAGGGTTATTAATTTCTCATGTGTGTATATATGTAGCACACTGTGATGTATGTATATCCAAATAAGAATATTCCTTTAAGCACATTGCATTTTGTTCTAGTCATCTTATTCTTTGTCATTTTCGTCTTCTCGGTTTATTATTTATGATAGAGGCACATAAAATATTTTTCTCCAATTTGGATTTTATAATTTCTCTTTATAATTCTCTCATTGGAATTCATCTTTGTAGATATTTACAATAAGATGTGCACTTTATAATTTTCTAGTTTCTTCTCTTCCCTACTGATAAAGTTGGCATGGATTTCATTTTCTCTGCAGTAATATCTTACCCCAGCTGACTAGACTGTGACGTCCTTGACGGCAGGGTTAGCAGAGTCATCCCCGGCCCTCAGCGCCCAGGTCTGGGGGTGATGCAGAGGCTGGAGCACAGGAAGTGATTCAAGGGCCAATAGAACTTTATATACAAAGCACGTGGTGGGCCGAATTTGCCAACTCTGTTCTACAGTGGTAGGGTTTTTTTTCAAAATGTCTATACAATATTCCAGTCTGTGAGTCATTCCTAACATGTAAAACATTGCTGTTTGTTGTACATTTAGACAATTTTTCTATTATTATAAACAACATTGTAATGTGATTTTCTAGATATGAATGTGTCCGCTTATTTGATTGTCTCATGAATTGTGTTTACCAGGCTCATTGTAAATGCTCAACAATATGAATGAATTAACCAACTTCCATTGTAGTGAAATCACGTCACTGAGTACTGTGGATGGGGGCTGAAATGAAGAATGGGCTTTCTCTCTGCCTAGAGAAATTTACCCTGGAGAGATGAAGCAAACTTGTTGCTTTCCAGCTAGGTGACATCACTTCTCAGTGAGCTCCAACTGTGTTTCTGGTCGGGCCATGTATGGAGGAGACAAGGGTGTAAAGTGTGTCTTCTACATTGAAAGGTCTTCTAGGGCAGGGATGGGGATAGGTATGTAAATAAACACTGTATTCAGATCCCACTGTAAGCATTTCTCAAATATTAAAATATCAATTTATTCAATCTCCATGCCAACCCAGCAAGGCAGCCACCCATGACCCCAGTTCCAGGTGCTGAAACAGGAAGGGCATTTTGGTAACTGACAGACATCTCCTGGCTTGTGTGTGGTGAGCCAGGTTTGTGAACCTGTGCCATCCAGCTCCTGAGTCCAGGCTCCGTGGGCCATGGTACAAACACCCATCACAGCGATAACCTTGAAAGCTGATGGTATTGTACAAGATATGGCAATCAAATATTGTCTGATCACACAAATATATAGGTGAGGCCGACTAACTCTCCTGTGAAGTGGAGAATTGTCAGATCACACACACTGGAGCTGAGCATGCAAATTGGGTGGGATTTTTCAGCTATACTTCTGAGCAGATATAATTTTCCAGTTGGAGGTTAAAGTGTTTGCAAACACACAGGGATGAGAAGATAACGGCAGGTTTTGAATGGCTGCGTAGGCAAGTTACCTTTGGCTGGATGAAGACAAACAGAGGATTTGAGTGTAGCAAGGGTAGGCATGGCTTAACATTCTTTCTTGGGTGCTGCGACTTCCAAACTCTCCTCCTGCATTTGACAGTGGGAGTGAAACACTTTAGACTGATGCTAACGGATCCATGCGATCGTGTCATTCCAGGAATTCCCGTGTGCATTAAAGAGCCGGCACATCTGGGTATGTCATTCCTGATGCGAGCTACAAATACCATGAAATGTGTGAGTGGGCGGTTGGGAGGAGGTGAAGCCCTTGATGTTGATTTTTTTTTGCTACTTAATGCTACCCTAAGTAAGACAAATTTGATCAGAAAATGGGTCGACCCATCAGTGATTGGGATACATATGTTCCGCAGTTGGAGAGATGAACATAAAAGAATAACAGATAATTGATTCAAGTGCACCAGTGTGGGGAGTGATAGCAGGAGCATGGCACCTGAACATAATTTTACATATTTTAAAGACTATTGTATTATTTCTACATTTGCAAGCGGCCCCAAGAAAATTGTGCATGAAAAATCAATGAGGACCTAATGCACCAAGTGGGAGAGCTTATGATAATATGGGACGATCCTCTGGCATGGGGTAGAATTAGCATTCTGAAAGGGCTTCTGTATTTTGTTATCTCTAGCTGTCTTTCTGTTTGTCTGTGTTTCTTTCTTTCTATCTATCTTTCTATCTATCATCATCTATCATCTTCTATTCTATCAATCATCTTATCTAGATGTAACTTTTATTGTGAAATAATTCAAGCATTCAGAAAGATGTAGAAGATATTCTATTCTAACAACGAGATTTTTAAAAACAACAAGGAAACATTAACCACATGTGAATACTAAGCAGATTCCGAGCTAAAATGTGAATGCTTTAGAACATCGGTGGTCAGTTCTCTGGCTGGCATCTGTTCTCCAAGTGCGAATGCACAGCAGTTGCAGGAAGAACATGTCCTTACCCACTCGGTTCCATCGGAACCCTCAAGGTCCCCCAGGCACCATTCCTTCCTGACTCGAACAGCGACGGTCCAGGAATACCATCTCATCTTCCTACGTCAGAACCCTGCTGATCTGCTCCCCTGCAGAAGACCCTGCAGTTGCTCCTCATCGTTATCAGATAGTTTCACATCCTGTGGTCTTGAAAGCCAATGTCTTCTCATGGCCTCTCCTCTAAGTACACGGATCTTCCCCCGACTTCTCCCACGCTCCAATAGCCCCTCTGACCACAGGGTTTCCTGATCGTGGAAGAGACAGAAAATGAACTCATGCCTCTTTGGATCATGAAATCTGCAGGAAAGGTAGACTTTACCTAGGAGAAGCCTGGGGGACACATTCCTAACCACCGTCCTGGGACAGCACTGTCCTGCGGAAGTATAGAGTGACCCACACAGGTCATTTATCATCTTCTAGAAGTCTCATTTAAAAAAGAAATATGAAGAACTTAAATTAATTTTAATAATATTTTTTAACCTAATATATCCATACTGTCATAATTTCCACATGTGACCAATATGAAATTATTGAGAGATTTTCTTTTTTTCTACTGTCACCCTTTCGTTATTGTCTTCACAGCATTCATGTTGATCTGGAATTATTGTGGTTATTTGCTTCCGTGTATATTTCTGCCTCCCTCCACTAGAACAGGAGATTCATAGGACCAGGAGCCTTTGCTAACTTCCATTTCAGATGGAGGGATCACTTGGTTCATGACAAGCTCTGGTTACACGTTTGCTGAACAGTGAATGAGCAGCAGGTAAGCAGGTCTGGGAGTGGGAAAAGCCTGGGCCTGTTTGGATGCCTGCAGCATGGGGGGCAAGGGGCCTGTGGTGAGCAGCCAGAAGGCAGAGGCCAGGAATCCTTAAAGGTGCTGGCCATGCCTCTGGGCTGCTCCCTACAGGGAAGAGCCTCAGTCTTTTCTTCACTGATAAACTTCCTCATTCTTCAACATCCTACTTAACACCAGGTTAAATCAGTAGCTCTCTCATGAATGTTCTCTGAACGAGGCGTCTTTCAGCTTCAGTGTTCACCATTTGGGACTAGTTTTCGTCCTGCTTACAAGCTGATCTTTCCTATGAAAATGTGTGGTCCTTGAGAGCATCACCAAGGTCATGGTCACTTCTGTGTTTATTCTTTCTGTGCTCGGAAAAAGGACTGTAAGAATCACTCACATTGTTGCAGGTCGTACTCATTTATTTCTTCTGAGTGCTGAGCAATATTCCACTGTGTGGCTATCACATATTTATTTGCATAAATGTTTGAGTTGACTCAGGTTTGGAGCTATGACAAAAAAGTCTTCTATGACCATTTCTGTATACAATTTTGTGTGGACACATGTTTTCCTTTGTTTTGGGTAAATAGATAGAAGTAAAATTGCCAGGTCATATAGTAACAGCAGTTCAAAATTTACATAAAATGCAAAATTTTTCCAAAGCATCCATACCATTTTAGATTTCCCTCAGCAATATATCAGAATTCCAGGTGTTCCCTTATCCTTTGTCAAATAGAATTGCCCTCCTTTGAATTGTTTTGGTACATTTTTCCAAACATTCTATTCATGACAATATTGTACTATGTTGGTGACAGTAGTTTCATAACAAGTCTTAAAATCAAGGATATCACTCATCTGACTGTGTTCCTCTCCAGATTTATTGGCTATTCTAGGTTAATTGCATTCCCATGTAAATATTAGAAGTAGCTTGTCAATTTCTACAAGATAGCTTACTGGGATTTTGTTTGAATTGTGTTGAATCCATAAACCAATTTTAAAAGGAACTGATATTGTCATAAACATAGCATCATTTTCCATTTATTCCACTTCATTATTCTTCTCAGCAGTATTTTATAGTTTTTAGTGGATAAGTCTTGCATGTATTTTGTTAAAGTTCTCTCTATTTATTTTGTGGTTTGGAATGATGTTAAGAATAGTATTTTTATGTGAATTTCTAATAATTTGTTGTTATTATATAGAAATAAATGAATTTTTGTAAATTAACCTTTCTGCACTTTCTTATCTACAACAGTTTTTTTGTAGGTACCATAGGATTTTCTATGGTGCTATTGGCAAATAAAGACAGTTTAATATTTCGTTTACAACTTGTACACATTTTATTTTTTCCTTCCATTATCGCACTAGAAACAATATCTAGTACAATGTTGAGTGAAATGGTGAGAGTGGGCATTGCTGCTTTGTTCCCTATCATAGAGAAAAAAATCAGTCTTTTAGGGTTAGTTATAATTTAGCTATAGGTGCCTTTTATCAAATTGAGAATATTCCCTTCAGTGGCTAGTTTAATAAAAAGTTTTTATCCTAAATGAGTACTGAAATGTCACAAATTTTTTTCTACATTGAGTGATTGCATTTTTTATGCTTAGTCAATTGATATAGTCAATTTTATTCTTTGATTTTACTGTTAAACCAACGTTGCATTTTTTGGGTTTACTGTATTTTGTGATGTTTTCCATAGATAATTTATGCATATACAATATAATGTAATAATATAAATATACTACTACATATGCATTTTATTATATGTGTGTGAATATATTTTCTAATATTTTGTGAATGATTATTTTATCTATAATCAAGAGATGTTAATCTATAGTAATGTCTGTTT
>CM052538.1:190744315-190766501 GCA_028533065.1 Trachops cirrhosus | reverse complement strand
TTAAAGATTTTATTTATTTATCTTCAGAGGGGAAGGGAAGGAGAGAGGGAGAGAAATATCAATGTATGGTTGCTTCCTGTGCATTCCCTGCTGGGAACTGGCCTGCAACCCAGGCATGTGCCCTGACTGGGAATCGAACCGTGATCTCTTGGTTCACAGGCCCGCACTTAATCCACTAAGCTACACCAGCCAGGGCTCAAATTTATACTTTTAAATAGATATAGGACTATTTGTATTTTCTATTTTATCTTGGGTCAATTTTGGTAATTTGTGTCACTCAAGAAATTTATAAGCATAATATTGTTTATAATACTCCTTTTTTATCTTTTTAATGTCTGTTGAATCTGTAGTAAATTCTCCTTTTTCATTTCTGAAATTTGTCAATTCATTTGTGCCTTTGCTTTTTTATGTTGCTCAAACTAGCTAGAGTTTTCTCAATTTTATTAATTTTTTGTTTCACTGATTTATTTTATTGTTTGTCTATATTCTATTTTGTTGATTTTTGCAGTCTTTTATTATTTCTCACTTTAACTCATTTGTTTTTCACTTTCTTACACTTTCTTCTTCTACATTCTTACTATGGAAATTTAGAACACTAGTTTTGGATCTTTTTTGCAAGATTAAATATTTAATGCTGTGCACTTTTTCTCTAAGATTTCTTTAAACTGAATCCCAGAAGTTTTTATATGCTGTGATTTTATTTTAGTATTTTAAAATATTTTCTAATTATCTATGATTAGTTTTTGACCAGTTTTTTCTATTTTATTAAGTATTTTATTGTTATTCTATTATAGTTGTCCCAATTGTTCCCCTTTGCCCTCCTCTGCCCATCCCACCCACCACTCCCAGTCATTCCCCATCCTGTTGTCCACGTCCATGGGTTATTCATATATGCTCCTTGACTAGTCCCTTCCCCTTTTTTCCATCATTATCTCCCTCCTCTCTGGTTCTGTCATGTTCCTTGTTTCCATGCCTCTGGTTCTATTTTGCTTGCTAGTTTATATTGCTCATTAGGTTCCTCTTATAGGTGAGATCATATGGTATTTGTCTTTCATGGACCGGCTTATTTCACTTAGCAAAATATTCTGTAGTTCTATCCATGCTGTTGTGAATGATAGGAGTTCCTTCTTTCTGCTGTGTAGTATTTGATTGTGTAAATGTACCACAGTATTTTGATCCACTCATTTGCTGATGGACACTTAGGCTGTTTCTAGCACTTGGCTATTGTAAATAACACTGCTATGAATATAGGAGTGCATAAGTTCTTTTGAATTGGTGTCTTATGATTCTTAGGGTATATTCTCATTGCTGGAATCACTGGGCCAAAAGGCAGTTCCATTTTTAGTTTTTGGAGGCATCTCCATACTGTTTTCCACAGTGGCTGCATCCATCTGCATTCCCACCAGAAGTGCACTAGGATTCCCGTTTTTCCACATTCTCACTTGTCATTTGTTGATTAATGATGGTCGTTCTGACTGGTGTGAGGTGATATCTCATTGTGGTTTTAATTTGCATCTCTCTGATGGCTAGTGATATTGAGCATCCTTTCATTTTGTCTATGGGTGATCTGTATGTCCTCCTTGAAGTGTCTATTCAGGTCCTTTGCTCATTTTTAAATTGGATTGTTTGTCTTCCTGGTGTTGAGTTATATGAGTTCTTTATAAATTTTTGAGATCAAACTCTTGTCTGAGGTATCATTGGTATCATATGATCATGTGATTTTTGTCTTTTGTTTTGTTTATGTGGTGTATTACATTTATTGATTTGCAAATATTATTCCATCCTTGCATCCTTGGGATGAATCCCACTTGATCACGATGTATGATATTTTTTAACTGTATTGCTGAATCTGGATTGCCAATATTTTGTTGAGGATTTTAACATCTATGTTCATTAGAGATATTAGCCTGTAGTTTTCTTTCTTTGTTGTGTCTTTACCTGGTTTTGAGATTCAGATAATACTGGCCTCATAAAAAGAGTTTGGGAGTTTTCCTTCTTGAATTTTCTGGATAGTTTGAGAAAGATAGAGTTAGTTTGATCCATGTTTTATTTCAAAATGTTTTGTTTAACTTTGACTTATTTGAATTATTTTAAGATATCTTGCCAGTAATGTTTCTAACTTAATTTTATTTATTTATTTTTAAAATATTTTATTTATTTATTTAGAGAGAGGAGGAGGGAGGGAGAAAAAGATGGATAGAAACATCAATGTGTTGTTGCCTCTCATGTGGCCCCCACTGGGGACCTGGCCTGCAACCCAGGCATGTGTCCTGACCGGGAATCAACCTGGCGACCCTTTTGTTTGCAGTCCATGCTCAGTCCACTGAGCTACACCAGCCGGGGTCTAACTAAATTTTATTGTGATTAGATAGAAAACTCTAAATTTATAGAGGCTTGTTTTATGGCCCCAGCATACAACCTATCTTGGTGGACATTTCTTGTTTACTTGAAGATAAAGAAGTGTATTCTGCTGTTGTTGATTGAAATGTTCTATAATAATTAACAATATAAAGTGAGTTGCTGGTGTCATTTAAGTTTTCTATATGCTTACCAATTTTTTAAACTTGTTTTATCTATTAGTGAGAGTTCAGTGTTAAAGATTTCAACTATGCTTATGGGTTTAACCATTTCTAGTTACAATTCTGTGAGATTTTGGTTCATTTGATTGAGGCTCTGTTACTAGCTTCATACACAGTATTGAGGAAATGAGTAGCTCATCTATTTTAGGGAAATTAAACCTAATTAAAATCTACTATCATCAATATCCAAAGTCCTTGAAAGTACCCAGAAACAAATGTATTTGTAGTAAACTTGGCAGAACTATGATAAATGTCAGTGTTACATAAAGAGTTTATGAAAGTTAATAAATTAGTAAAACATTGAAATCTCAATATATGAAAGTGTGACAACCTGAAGAACCATTCACCAAAGAGAAAAATTCAACTGCTAAAGAAGCATAAAGATAAATGCTAACAAAGCCTTCCTAGTAACCAAAAAAGTAATGTAAAATAAGTATGCATTTTTCTTGTCTATTAATTGACTATTTGTTAAAGTTTTAATACTCAATGCTGGAAAAGGTACAGTATAATTACACTATCACACAATGACAGTGGCATTGATAAGTGGTTTTAATAATGTACAAATAAATGCAGTCTGAAAACCACATCAATTAAGAACAAGAAAAAATTAACTTATTTATTCATTCACAATAGTTTTTTTTAGTGTATATCATATGTTAGGCACTGTGCTGGAGCTGCAACTTTGATTATGGAAACAATTTCTGTTCTCATGGAACTTAATCATACTTTTGTTATATACATATCCTAAGAAAATAATATGCAAGTGGCTCATGTTATATGAGTGAGTACATTTATTGTGTCATATGTAACTACCAAATGAATTAGAAACAAATCAACTGTTTATTAGGTAAGTTAAACATGGTATATTCACTATTGAAGTATTATTCATGCTCTAAAATAACTGTATTTTTTCACTTGAAAAGTACTGGACATGGGGGTAGGCATTCTGGATATAAAAGTACACAAGATAGACAAAGTCGTTACCCCCATGAGATTCTGGTTCTAAAGCAAAAATACAATGTCATAAACTCTAACATTTCACACACACATACACACAAATAGTATCCATATAGAAAACATTTTCTGGCATCATGATTCTAATTTTCAGATAAAAAACCATGATTGGAACCAAAAACCCCCTATGCATAACAATGCTTTTATTGTTAAAGAGTTAGCAACTTAAAACATCACACACACTTATCTCCGCAGGTCTGTGAGTCAAGAGTCCAGGCACAGCTAGCTTGCTTGGCCCTCTGGAATCGGGTGCTGGGTAGGGGTGAATTCTCATCTGGAGGCTTCGCTGGAGACGGGTCTGGTTCAAAGCTCAGTCAGCTGTGGCAGAATGCATTTTCCTTGCTTCGGGAGGGCTCGAAACAGGTTGCGTCTTTAGAGCCCTCTAGGAGAGAGAGTGACAGCAGAGTGAGTGTTCTAGTAAAACAGGGTCTTAAATGACATGATGTGTTCATGGGAGTGACTTTCCACCACTTTTGCCATCGAATGTAACATAATCATACAAATGGCATCTCTTCACCGTTGCCATGGAATGTAAGCGTAATCATGGGCGTGACACCCTGTTCTTTTGCCAAATTCCATCGATTAGAAGCAAGTCACAGGTCCTGACCACCCTTGACAACAAGACAGAAAGAGCTCTGCAAGGGTGTGAACCACAGGGTGGGGGAGTGGGGACCACCTTAAAGTCTTTCCACTGCGCCGAGCAAATAACTGCCATTGTGTTAAGTTGGGGAGCATTATGTGTAACTTTCCTGTCTCTGCTTTTTAAATACTCATTGAAAAGTTGCTATACCTTTTATAATTTAACATATTTTAATTTTCAAGCAGCAGAGTTAGCCATCGACTCCCTAACTTGTTCAGTGATTCCTTTTACAACAACAATTTATCCTTGAACATGGTTATTTTTTAAATGATCTCTTAGACAATATAACAATAGTTCTATTTTCTGTTTCCTTCATTGCAAAAATTCATTATTTCTGTTATAATTCATTATTAGCATTTTTCTAGGATAGCCTTGGAAAATGACCACTGTTTATAATTTCTTATCTAGGTTGATGATTCTTCTTCGGTCACTTATAGCCTAATGCATGCCTGGTACCTAAACACACAGAGAGACAGGGATGGCAAAGTCAGTAGACTTACTTCGCCATGCCTTCCCCAGGTGAGAAGCCAAGGGACTTTGCATCGGGAAGCTGTGTTGGTACCAAGATGGAGCCATGAGCCAGAAGCAGAGGGGTCTGTGTACCAGGAAGTGGGGGTGACGTGAGAGTGGCTAACAGAAGAGTCCCATAATTCTTCACCTTTCCTCCTTGACAAAGACCTCAAGAGCAAATGCGAAGTGGACCTATCTAAATCCCGATTATTAAATTACACTTGCTAGACACTGAGGGTGTGGTAATTGTTGTCATTTTTACAGTATTGTGGTGTTAATCTTATGGAATATTGAATCTCCAAATAGCCCATGACATAAAGAGACCTTTATGGCTCCGAAGGAGCTATTATATTTTATTATCTCACGAATCTTCAGATTTAAAGAGTCCTCAATGAGACCTTGACATAATTAAGCCTAATGAGTCCAAAGGAGTTACAGTGGTCTATTGTGTCAGTAATTTAGGCATGACAGGGCTTTGGTGTAAGGAGGCTGTGGCATCCCGGTGAAGCCTGGGACCATGTGGGTAAGACTGACAGCTAAGTTAGTGAACTGAAGCTGTTCAAAAGGCACTTCATCTTTCAAATGTATAGTCTAAATTTTCAATAAAGATTTTACTATGTTGAAGCTGTATTTTAGTGCTTCCTGGAGCATCAGTTTACTCATTCATTTATGTGCAACATTTGTGCCTGCCTGCTCATTTGTGTGCCGTGCTAGGTATAGGGACTCAAAGGCAAATAAGGCAGTCCAGCTATCAAGGAGTTCAGCATCCAAAGGCTTTAGGGAGTGCATAGTAGGACAGCGGTGAGCAAACGGCCCACAGAGCAGCCACCTGTTTTTGTAAATGAAGTTTTATTAGAACACAGCCATACTCTCTCATTTACGTTTTGTTTATGGCTGCCTTTTGTGCCGTAGTGGCAGAGTTGAGTAGCTGTGACACAGAGTGTGTGGACCACAAAACAGAAAATATTCACTCTCTGGCTCTTTAAGATTAACTTGGCCAGCCCTTGGTCTAGAATTTCAAAAGTCTTGGAGCTCCCTCAGTAAACTCCCAATAGGCATGAATTAGCATTTTCAGTTCACACAGCTTTGGAGTAATTTGGAGAGGAGGTCCCATTTTTCTCATCATTGCATATTTATTCTACTTTATCATAAACAAATGTTATAGTTAATTCTTCAGACCTTTACTTGGTGCTACCTCTATGCCAGGTCCTCTGATAATCTCCTCCTATAATTCCTAGAGTATAGAAGATGCCTAATTAATGTTTATGCAAATGAATACAGTTTGTCTGCACAATGAAGAACAGTATGTGGCTTTAAAGATATGTCCTCAAACTCTTTGATACTTATCACCTCAAGAGTTGAGTATTTCCCCTCTCCTTGTACATGGGTTGGACTCTGACTCCATTTATGAAGTAGAACATGCCAGATGTGGTGGGATGTCATAAAGGTATATATGAGCATATATAAAAAGCCTACTGCTGAGTTGTTGAGTTTCATCTCCTCTCTCTCTCTTTCCTTCCTTCCTTACCCTAGAATAAGCCATCTGTCATAGAGAAGGAAGTCCAGGTATCATGTAAGCCATCCTCTATGTTATAAGAATACTCAGGTAGCCAATAGAGGAGCCCATGTGGCCAGAAACTGAGGCTTTCCGTCCATGACAGGATGGAATTTGAAGCAGACCTTCTGAGGCTGGCCAATAGCCAATGAGTTGGTTTGAACATGAATTCTTCCCCATTCAAACCTTGAAGGGGCCACAGCCCCAGCTGATCATTCCTTAAAATCTCATGAAAGATCCTGGAGTCTTAACCCACAGAAACTGTGATATAATAAATGTTATTGTTTTAAGTGACAAGATTGGGGGGATTTGTTACACAGCAAGACATAACTTACACAGGAGCTGGTCAACCATAAGTTGCAGGAGATGGTAATAATTGTCCCATGCTCTGAATTCCTATCAATATCTCCGCAAAAGCATTGGCCCCTTGGTCAAGGTCTTGAGATGGCTCAAAAGGTCTTCTCCTTGATAGACAAATGACAATACCCTCCTCCTTGCCATGTTGTCATTCCTGAAGGCAGTATGAGCTGGTCTAGAAACCCTTTAGGCATATATTGCTATCAGCCTCATGCAATTTTGGTCTTAACGATGCTGTCTTGGAGATTCCCATGGTTCAATGTTCCCTTCCTTCCAGGAAGAAAGGAAGTTCTCCCTACCAGAGTTGTCGTTACTTTACAAGAATGACAACTAGGATGGTAGCTCACATACTTTTAAGTCTTTTGTGGGACTTGCTTTCAGGTTTTGTATATCCATCTTGCTTTTCACCCTGATGTCAAAGATGTCTTCTTCATCATTGTTTGGATGATGCCACTCAGGATAATAGACATGCCTACCTCATCAGAGCTGTGTTTACAAAGAATTGGTATTTTATTGGATGTGTTTCCATGCCTCCTTCCTGGACAGACGCATACACTCTCGTCTACACATGCTCTGTACCTCTTCTCGGGTGACTTGAAGTTGCTTTGAGCTTACTTCTGGGAGACCTCCTCTGTCCCCTATAGAATGGCACAGTGCCATGCCACTGTCCTTTCTGTGTGCTTACCACGTGTTCAAATTACAGCTCCTCCTCTTCTTTGCACAATATTTCCTTGAGGTAGATGCCTACCTTGTTGGTCTGGGCATCTTCAGGGCCAAGTGTATGTTGGGTTCCCAATATTTTTGTTGAAGGAATGAATTGATGGATACATAAATGTTGGGGTTCTTCAGGAAAAAACAAGCTACTGTGAGCCACTTTTGCATAGAGTTAAGAGATCTGCCTGGCTTTCAGTGGATAAGGATTATTAATTAAAATGAACACACATTGGGTCCAAGCTGACCTCACAGGGACCTTTGGGAAAGCCTTTGGGATTACAATCAGGTGAAGGAGAAGCAGAAGTGGGTCTTGCTGTTTTCAGGGAACTGGGGAGAGGAGGCCACTGGTGAGTCTGGCCAGCTCTCCAGGGGCACTCACCTGCACAGTGTCTGCAGCCCAGCTGTCAGTCACTGAACAGTGCCTGTGCAGATTCACATCCACAGTCGTCATGTAGAAGATGGATGTCTTTAAAGTCCCCCCTCGCTCTAAGGTATCAGACAACCCAGCAGTCAGTAACTCACAAGGATCACTGCTGGCTGCATCCAAATGTACCTCTTTAAAAAGCTGGCCTTAAGAATTGAGACATTGCTTTTCTCCAAAGCATGTGTATCTTTTCAAAGATCCCCCCAGAATGCCCTCGTTTTCCTTGACAGATGACCTGCTGTGTTTTTTTGGTGGCTGATCTGCAAATCAGAAGACATCGTGCTTCCTTTTCATCTCTCCTTGTCACCCCAACATGGCTTCGTGGTCTCTCTTCAAATGCAAAGCTTAGTGAGTCTCGTGGGATGAAGGAGTTGGTGGTCGAACTGGCCGTCACTGAGCCTACCAAGGAGTTATCGCTGTGACTGATAACCGTGCTGTGTCAGGGACATGCATATTTAAGACCCCTCTGAATTTTGGGGTGGACATATCTGAAAGACACCCTGGACTTCTGCTGCAGGGAGGGGAAGAGCAAGGTGGGGCACTGCTGTGTAACATTCTCCAATAGAAATCCTGGTTCATTTTCTGATGTTTCAGTGTGCAAATGGCAGGTTTGTGGCTGGAGGAAGAGGGTCTCGAGGCTCCTTTCCTTTTCTTTCTTTTTCATATAATAGGACCCTCTTCCCCATTCTTTCTTCATCCAAAGCACACATTAAGGTTTCCCTTTTGGGGAGGTGGCAGACAAAGCGAGATTATTGAAAATGACTGGCCACAGAAGCCCTGTCGGTAGAAGACACGAGACCTGAGTATTTCCGAGGACAAACGCAGGCAGGGAAGTGACTTCTGGGGAGGAGCAGAGCCCGTGGAGGCTGGGGTGAACCCCCGTCTGGGAGCGGCTGTCCTGTGCGGCACTGCCTGGATTCTGCACTGCTTCTTTCTGAGGGGCGGCCCTGGCCCCAGACCACCACCAGGTGCCACTGACCAGGTCAGGACGTGAAAACGTGCCCTTGGACACCCAGTGTAGCCTGCAAGGCTGGGAGCCATGGGAACCTGAGAAAGTACTTCACAGCAATTTCAAAGGCATGAGCTCTCAAGCCAGGTGAACCCTCCAGATCCTCATGTTCAGCTCACCAACTGGGTGAGGCTGCAGTGACACCTCTGAACTCGGTAAATCCCGGCCACTTCTCATCTGCACAACATCTGCAACCTTTATAGGGTAGCACGGAAAGTTAAAGGAGAAACGTGCTTATCCCAGGGCCTGGCAAAAAGTACAAACACATCAGACACTAGCTCTTATCATCATCATCATTGTCATGGTCATGGTCATCTATTCCATGAGAGATGGGGTCACCCCCCCATATCCTGTGGCTATTTGTGCAAATGGCCAGAGCTGTCCAATTCTTTGATTTTTCCCTTGCTCCTTATTAACTCTTCTTTGACATCCTGAATATACCCTGCAAGAAACCTCAGACCTGAGTAGATGCGATTTTTCTCTTCTTCTTAAAGGGGCGCCAAACACAGTGTCCCCTCTGTCAATAGATGGCTGTTTGGACAACCTCCACCCCAGGCCGGTTCGGTTTCTGTTCTGAGCATAACTTTATTTTCCCCTATTGAAGGATGCAGCAAAACCCCTCTTTGTGCCTGGCCCATTAAGACTGCCCATTCTTAAATTAGCTTAGCAAAAAAAAAAGTGCATTTTATAGTCAAGCCAGCAGTAATTGGACACTGTGACTAAGAGTGGCCCTTGCGGTGCTTGGATGCGGGCCAAATGTACCTTCTGTCTGTCTCTGACACAGGCAGACAATAGCGGTATTATTTACTGCACTGGCTCTGAGCAATTCCAAAGGCCAGCTGCGAGAACAAAAGAATCTATAACACGGTGCCCAGCCCTGGACCCGACTGGAGCTCTATCTATGTTTCGTAAGCCATTCACCCCTCCACCCCAAGTGGTGGTGGATCAGCTATTCTTGGCCTCTTTCTCTTTGCACTGACCATGGCTGCAGGGAAAATACACACCACTCCTCTGAATCCTTGGAGAGAGGGATGGTCAACAACAATTCCTTGTTTCCATTGCTTGAGGGTCCAGAGTCATCATGAGAGACCAGCAGTGAGGACAGCAGCAGAGCCAGTGTCTGGAGAAACGTTGGCAAGGATTAGTCCCCTCTGAAGAGTTGCACTTCCAAGGAAAGTCATTCTGAGTTCAGTCCGTGGAGTTTCATAAGGGAGCTGGATGTTTTCTCGGTATAGTCTGGCCTGTCCCACCTAGTACAAGAAGGGGGTTGACGTCAGCACTGAGCCAGGGGCTGGGATAAAATATTTAACAAGGTAGAAACACCCCCGCCCTCTTGGAGCTGGTGGTCCAGTTCAGTTCCTGACAAATAGAAAGTGTTCAATAAATGATAACTATTAAAATTTGTGCATCAGAATGTTAAGTTTCTGATTATCTAATCAAAACCATGATGGGGTTGCCCTTCAAGCCCTTCAGAATGGTTACCACTAAAAAAGACAAGAGATAAACAAGAGTTGACGAGGATGCGGAGCACAGGGAACCCCCGTGCACTGTGGATGGAAAAGTAATTGGTGCAGCCACTGTGGAAACAGCACGGAGGACCCTCAAACAATGTAAAATAGAACTGCCCTCGGATACAGCACTCCCACTTTCGGGTATTTATCTAAAGAAAATAAAATCACTGTCTCAAAGACATCCACTGCAGCGTTTTTCTCAAGAGCCAAGACATGGAAGCGACCCAAGTGCCCACTGCTGGATGACTTGATAAGGAAAATGCGGTAAATGCAGGTTCCTCTATGCTGTTGCAACAGTAGGATTTCCTTTTTTAATAACTAATATTTCATAGGCCTTGAGAGCATCACGCTACGTGAGTGAAGGAAGTCAGACAGGGCAAGACCAATACTGTGTGATCGCAAGTATAAGTGGGGTCTAAAAAGTCTTAACTCCCAGTTCTAGAGAGCAGACTGGTTGTTGCCAGAATCAGTGGGTGCAGACAGGAGAAACGGGGGACAACGGTACAAACTTTCAGTTATGAGATAAATAAGTCCTGGGGTGTAATGTACAATATTGTGACTACAGTTAACGATAACGCATATTTGAAATTTGCCGAGAGGGTGGATCTTAGAAGTTCTCATCACGGGAAAATAATTATCACTATGCGATAAGATGAATGTTAACTACACTTACGATGGTAATCATTTCACACTATATACATATATCAAATCATTATGTGGTCCACCCAAACTAATGCATCGTTATATGTGAATTAGAAAAACAATCTGGTTTTCAAGATGGATAAAACAAGATTCCTCCCTTGGAGAAATCATTGTGTAGTGGGGTGGGCAGAAAAGGAAACAGGTTTGTAATATAACAAGATATTTAAAATGTAGCAAGATACCTGATTGACTTGATGCTGTTATTTTTGGCTCAGGGAAGTGAGTCTTCGAGTTTCCCCAGACAGGGACTGTTGGGGGTGAGGGTGTGGAGGGTGGGAGGTGGAGAGGGGCTATCCCAGAGGCCACGGCGTGCCCAGGTGCACCGTTGAATGCCGGAATCCTTGAATGTACAGCAGCATGAATAGGTCTGTCTTTGGTAGGAACAAGATGCATGGACCCTCCCCACCTAGGCTATTGAAACAGCCACTTCACTGCTTACCTGCCTTGGGGATTACCTCTTTCTGTTTTCTGTTCCACAGTGACTGCTCCATGACCCAATCTTTAACAGGGTCACATCCCTTTTAAAACCTTTCAAAGCTTCCCATTGCCTGTGGGGTAAAGAAAGGGCTAGCTCCCTGAATCCCTCTCAATTCTCCATAGTGCAGCTCATTACTGATCCCTCACGAGCCCTTTCCTGGCCCATTCATTTGGACTTTGCATTGCCCTATACTGTTACACTATTGTATATAACCAACATACGTGTGTGTGTATGTGCACATTTAAACTAATTCAATAAAATACTGAGTGTTGCCACAGGGGCCGCATCCTGGGCATAATGAACCAGGTTCATAAAAATAATTCTCCCTCCCCCCAGACTTCCCTCCATACCAATTGCTGCATGAAATGCCCTTCTCCATCTCTTCCCTGGGCCCACTCCTTCAGTTTTCCCATCACTGACAGAGGGAGGTGGAGAAGGCAGCCAGGGTGCATTGCTCTGACAAGTGACGGGCTCTGCACAGAGTTACTCCCACTGTGTCGGTTAGCTGTGGCCATCACAACGCAGCCACCAAGTTTCCTGCTTTCCGGGGTGCAAAGCAGCAGTTATGCCGTGGGTCTGCAGGTAAACTCGGCCAGCCCTGTGGGCTGCCGCCGTCTAGGTCTGGGCCTGCTCCACACGATTTCCATCTTTCTGACACCAGAAAGATGGGTCAGGTGGGGCTTGTTCTTGTCACAGTGGGGGCTGAGGCCCCAGAGCACCCGTGGAAGCAACAAGATGAGGTGCCTTGTTGACTTGACTTGGCAAAAGCAGTCACATGACCAAACTCAAAGTCAAGAGTTGTGGATACTGGGAAAGACGGAAGGTGGAGTCAAACATTTACTCGACGGCCCTCTAAAAACGGAGTTGACTCACTGTATGGAGGAGGACACTGAGGTTGGAGGAGTGAAACGCCTTTCCCGACATCAAAACGCTTGTAAATGGCAGGACCTCGAATAAGGTTTCAGTCTAGGGAACTCAGTGGTCCTCAGCCAGGGAAACTTCCACCCCCAGGGAACGTTCGCATGCGGCCATGTCCAGAGACAGTTTTTGGTTGTCGCAGCTCCGGGGCGGGGAGTTCTACCAGCATCTAGTGGGAAGAGGCCAAGGATGCTGCTAAACCTCCTAGAGCGTGCGGGTCAGTCGCCCCCAACAAAGACTCATTCAGCCCAGAGTCTCGACAGTGCCAAGTCTGGGGAACCTTTATCCAAAGCCAGTCTTCCCCTTGTCTCATCTAACCACCTTCTCCATCTGCGGAGGTCTGGTTGGGTATGCCCCAAGCTCAGACGATGATCCTTACGGCACCAGAGGGTCGATGTTCTCGTTTGGGTGTTTTGCATGTTTATCACAACTCTTATCTGTGTCCAATCACTTATTCGCTCAGTAAGCACTTCTGAGCGCTTGTTATGCACAGGGTTCCACGTTGTCTATGTTCCCATCGGGACCACCCTGTGTCCCGGTGCTCGGCACCAACTCTTTCTACGAGTCTCTCAGTGTGTGCCACAGTGCCTGTGACTGAATCCCGGTCCCCGATGGTTTAATTAGCACAGTGCTGGGCACGTGGGAAGCTGTCACTCTGAGACACCCGTTGTAGCTGTAACCTCAACTACTGAATGCACAGCAGCTCACCAGCTTTCCCCTCACCTTGTCACACACACTCCCTGTCCCCCACATAACGTCATGTAACCCCCTTCTTCTACACAACATTTAATTATCTTCCATATCGAAAACACTTCTTACTGAATAAAATATTCAGACGCTTCCTGTGACAAGGGAAGCAAACAGTAATATGTAGCATTTCATTTGTTTTTTCATTAAGTCGGGCGTGACCGCTGTTGGCGCCGGGGGAGTTTACGACCGCGGGCCTGACACTCTGACATCACTCATCTATTCACAGTCGGTTTGAACGGCCTGGAAGTGCCTCATTTTCTGTCTATTTACGTTAGTCGAGTAAATTCATCTTTTACTTCATTGAGCTGAATGCCCCCATCTGTGGGGCTGCTCATAAGTCCCATGATTTTATTTTTTAGATTTATTACTAATTTCTCTTTTTTTTTCTGCTGTGCCTTCTCATCAGATTGTCTTTTAGGTTTTAGATGTGAAGGCAGAACAAGATTAATTAAAGTCTCCCTGCCTCTCGGATTGCGCCACGTGGAGAAACGTCAGATGCGCCCTTTCAGCCAGTTGCGAACTAGAACGAGGGCCCGCTGGAGCCCTGTCGCGGCTGGAAGGCCAAGTCCCATCCGAGACAAAGTCAGTAACTCGGACACGTGGGTGAGGCCAACCCCGCAGGCTGCTCCCCGGCCCTCCCCTGGGATGTGGGGACCGATGGGGAGAGTTTATGGAGCCCAGCCTGCTAGGCTTCCAGAGGCGGCTGCGCTCCGAGTGGGCACGCTGTCTCAGGAATAGCCCTTGCTGGAGCTGTTGTCTCCGCAGACGGACTTCAGGACGTGGCTTCCAGTTCTCCCATTGGCACTCCTAGTGCCTAAGAGACCTAGCTCACTGGTGGAATCTCTACCTCTCAGAACACTGAGAGGTAGGGCCTCAAATAGGTGGGGCTTTGGGGGGGTCGTAATTACATACGATGAAACGCACACATTTTAGGTATAAAGTTCTGTGAGTTTTGACAAATTGACATCACCACTGTCAAGTTATTGAATAGTCTTACCACCCCAGAAGGCTCGCCCGGGCTCCCTCCCAGGTAAATGTTGTTAACCCCCTCCACTCCAGCGCCAAACATTTTCAGTTTTTCAGCTTTACGGAGGCATAATTAGCAAATGCAGTTGTATATGTTTAAGGTGTCCAACATGATGTTTTGATACAGGTGTACCTTGTCAAATAATTACCATACGAAGCTAATTACAATATCTATTACCCATAGATAATGTGTAATTATCTTGTTTCTTTCTTTTTGTGATAACTCTTGAGGTTTACTCTCTCAAGAAATTTAAGCATACTAGACAGTACTGTCAACCCGTCACGTACGGTACTTCACATTCTCAGAGTTTATTCATCCTGCATACCTTAAAATTGCATCCTCTGACCAGCATCTCCTCACCTCCCGCTCCTTCACCCCGGGCCACCCCCGCTCTGCTCCCTGCCTCTAAGAGTTCCACTGTCTTAGGTCGCGTATACAATATAGTGAGGTTACAAGGTATTTGTCTCTGTGGGTCTCATTTCACTTAGCATAATGTCCTCTAGGTCCATCCATGTTGTGGTAAATTATAGGATTTCCCTTTTTTTTTTTTAAAAAAAAAGGCTTAACAATATTTCAAATATATCGTACACACATGCTGCTAATATGTAACATAAATATAAAGAGAATGTGTATATATCCCATTTTCCTTATCTATTCATCTGCTGATGGACGTTTAGGTCGTTTCCATAGCTCAGCTGCTGTGAAGAATGCTGCGGTGAGCTTGGGGGTGCAGATGCATCCTTGAGACAGCGGTTGAATTTCCTTGGAATAAACAATCTGATTTTAAAAACAGGCAAAGGCCCCGAATAGATATTCCTCAAAAGAGGACACACAAATGGCCAACAGGTGCAAGAAAACGTGCTCAACGTCACTGATTATTGGGGAACTGCAAATCGAGACCCAATGAGACGTCACGTCACACCTGTTAGAATGGCTACCGTCAAAAAGACAGAGCGAATCGGGTCTGGAGAGGACGTGGGGAGAGAGGGGACCCTGCACACTGCTGGCGGGATGGCGGGATGGCGGGATGGCGGGATGGCGGGATGGTGGGCTGGTGCAGCCGTGGGGAAAAGAGTGCAGAGGCTCCTCGGAAAACTGGAAGTAAAAGTACCCCAGGGCCCCGCGATCCCAGCAGCCCCTGGGTTTCTCCCACTGCTGGTCCTGCGGATGGAGGATTTCAACCCAGTGGAATCCCACAGCGCATGCTCTTGGTGTCTGGGTTGTATCGCTCAACACAAGGGGTTTGCGTTGGATTCAGCGTCTTGCTTTGTGTCAGTGGCTCATTTATTTCTTTATTGCCGAGTCCTAATCCACGGTATGAGAATAGTGTGATTTATTCATTTTTCTTCCTTTGGACATTTCCAAAGCTAGTTGTTTACAGTTTCTGGTTATTATGAATAAAGACGAACATGGTCGTGTTGTAAATTAGTGCTGGGTAAACACTTCGGGGTGTTGTTACCCAGCTGTTAGGTGGTGCCGTGGATCGAATGTTCGTGTCGCGGGTTTGTGAATCCCTGACCCCTGTGCGATGGTATGTGGAGGTGATAAGGTCACAGGGTGGAGCCCTGTTCATCAGGTTGGTTCCCTTCCGAGACACACGACAGGTGATCTGTGCCTGCCATGCGAGAATATAGCAGGAAAGCAAGCATCGGAAAACCGAGAAGACAGCTGTCAGCCGCCGTCAGACCTGCCGGGACCTTGAGTTTGGACTTCTCAGCCTCCAGACCTGTGAGAAATAAATGTTTGTACTTTTAACCCACCTAGTCTGTGGTCATGGGTTACAACAGCCTGAGCTAAGACAGGTAGTGTCTGATTAATTCATAAGCAACTGCCAGGTAGTTTTCCAAATCTGTGCCATTTTATCCTTCCGCCAACAACGGATGGGCTTCTGTTCGCTGTATATTCTTACCAAAAACCTTGTGGTTTTGTTTGTAACTCGGCGGCAGTTAGTAACGTGGAACACTTTTTCACGTGTCTTCTGACGGTCCGTATACCTTCTGTCGTCAAAGGCAAGTTCAAGTGTTTTGCTCGCTCGTCTTCCACTACTGAGCTGCAGGGCTTCTGTGTGTGTCCTGGATGCAGAACTTTGTCAGGCACACACACTGCTTGTGCACACTGTCGGGTGTGTTTCCCAGTCCGTCCCTTGGCTATTTATTTGCTTAATCGTATTTTCTGTTGAAGAGAAGTTTTTGATTTTGTGGAAGTTCAGGTTTTAATTTTTTCTGGTTAGTACTTCTTATATATTAAGAAATCATGGCTGACCCCAAAGTCAGAGCTATTTTCTTGTTTTCTTTCATGTGCTCTGTAGTTTTAGCTTTCATGTATGTTTCATCACACGATTGATCTCGATTTTTGTGCATGAAAGACGGCGAAGTGAAGGCTTATTTTGGGGCCATTGTTTAAAAGACTTTTTACAAAAGCAAACAAAAAAGACTTTCAAGACGTTCCTTTCTGAGGTATAGGCAGTATTTGTTGTCAACCCCTTCTTTTTGAACAGATGGGAACACTGAGGGACAAACAGTCATGTGACTTTTCTAAGCTCACACAGGTAGCATGTGACGGAGCCTGGGTTAGAGTGAAGAACTTACTGTTGCCTCACATGCCAACGGAATGACGTCATTGTTCCTCCCTTCTTCTGCCAAGAGACTTGGAGCTAGTGCGTCTGGTGCCTTAGAAATTTTGACTAAATGCACCGGTCAAGTAATCGGCTGGGTTGAAGTTTGCTCTCAGTTTCATTCATCTGGTTTGAACTGATGGAATCAGGTTATGTATTTGAGGGTGTGTATGGACTCATTGTAAATTAGGTCTTGATTTATACACAACTGTTCGCTCCGTCTGGTTCACTCTGACCCACAATTGATGTTGGTTCTGTTTATGCCCCCCTATCACTTGGATTAAAAATAAAAGTTCTATTGCAAACGTATGAAGCACCTACTGTGTGCAAAGAGCTGGGTGAATGTGATTTTCCCTCAAGGGCTTCTGTGGTCAGGAAGTGGGGTACCCTGGGCTCTACCCAGGGACATCTAGGAAGAATTGGGAAGGGGAAATCCGTGAATGAGTGGGTAGCAGCATGACAGAATCACAGAGGAAAATCTGATGGGGATGGGCAGGACTTGGTTAGAATATGGATTCCAGGTAATTCATTTGTGAACCTTCCTGGAGAGAATTTCATCGGGCCTCAGCGGCATTCTGCATTTTTGCCAGCACATTCCCGGCGAAAGTGTTTTCACCCGCCGTGTGCTGTCACGAGGAGCATCCACCCAAAACAATTAGGCCTTTGTATCGCTAGTGACACTTCTGACCCCACCCCAGGTGTTTATTTGTTCGACTCCCCACATTTGGGGAGCAGGCAGCTGTGTTTGGTCTTATTTGGCTGCATGGCCGCCGTCGGTATGTTCTGGTTAGAATCTGAGAGTTGAGTCGCTTCGATGACTCGTGGATTAGTGGTAGATGGTGTCACTTTAGAACGTCTATTCCACCCCCCCACAGTGTATCAGGGCTTCAGACGGATCTGGGTGACCCGCCCTGACCAGTAAGCCCTGATCAGCTGCCCGCACCTCGAAGACTGGGATGTCCGTAGGGTCCCGATGAGGTCGGCAGCCAGCACGGCAGGAACACGAGGGGCCGAGGGGAGAACCTGCAGGAAGGCTGGGCCTCCCGTGGCCTGAGCAGGTTCCCCAGCTGACAGGCGTGCGCTGAGACGGCTTCATTCACTGCTCTTCCCGGCCCACCCCGTCCTGGTGCTGCTTCCTCGTCTGCCGCCTTCTCCTGGGGCAGGAGAGGGTTTTGGACTTCACCTCCAAAGCCACGACCCCTGAATGTGAATACAGTGGTATTTGGAGGGAACAGCCCCCATGGGGCTGTAGCAGGCTAGGCCTGGGAGGGATCTCAGAAGTCACCCTTCTGGAAGCCGGAAGCGGCATCTGATACCTCAGACCCCGGGTGGCTCTGAGCCACGTGGCTCGCTTTCCTGTTCAGCCTGGAGGGAGCTCGTGTCACCTGCAGGACAGTCGCTGCCATTTTTGGCAGATCCAAGCCTGGCCGGCCCTATGTCCTGCTGACCTCTGCTGCCTGGACGTTTCACCTGGTGGCCTGGAGCCGGCCGGCCACCTGGGGTTACTGAGAGCCACCCCTGCTCGGCTCCCTGTGTGTTTGAAGACGGCTTTGACGTCCCTCGGGGTCCCTGTTTTCCCAGCCACAACCCAGCCCATTCTCCTGTTTCTGCCCCTCTCCAGCCCCTCTCCAGCGTTCCCTGACACCTGTCCTCAGGCCCCCTCATGCTCGGGCCTCTCCAGTCCACCCGGCACCCCCTTTATTATTTTGATGTATCCTTTCCAAAGTGGCCGTTTCGCAAATATAGTCCCATTCTGAAGATTCCAATGACTGAGATGAATGAACCCTTCTGCTGTCCCGGGGGTCGGTGTATGAAGAGATGGGAGAGGGGTACCATCTGGCACAGACTGCCCACCCCCAGCAGGCCTAGCCCAGGGGACCTGCTCCGCGACCCTGCTGAGCCCTTAGCCTCAGCTTCCTGAGCTGAAAGATGGGGCCATATATCAGATACATACCGGAGCATTCTGAAGCTATTACACTTGGCATATAATATACCTCAATAAATGCATGTTTTTATAACTATTCTTTTGCATATTTTCCTGTGCTTTTGCACATATGCTTAAATAAAAATACTTCTTGGTGTAAACTGGGTCACCCTTTAGTTATTGTGCTGTGTCTTTTTATCTCGCTTATCTTACAAATCTTTCCATGTGAACAGCTGGTGCTTTCCACCCGTAGTTGGGAATCCACAGACGCGGACGGCCAGCTGTAGTGATATTTGGATTTTCAGCTGTGTGGGGGCTCAGTGTCTCTAACTGCCGTGCTGTTCAGGGGTGCACAGCCCCGCATCGTTTTCACCAGCTACATGGTAGTTTATGTGGACGCTCCATACTTCACTTGATGGACACTTTTTTTTTCTAATGCTTTTGTTTGTTCCATTCAACAGAAAGAAGTCAACTCTACTGACAGAAAAATGGACATGGGATATGCACATGAAAGGTAATTCACGACAGAAGACCTGCGAGTGTCCAAAACCAGGACAAATATAATCAATTTAATAGTGATTAGGGAAATCGAGACCAAACTTTTATAACGAGCTGTGGAATTCCTTTGTTTGGTGTGGCCCCCACGATTAGTGATGTTAACAAAGACTGAAGCTGGTATAGAGTAATACTGAATCTAAACCCTAACTGAAAAAAAGTAAAAATAAAAATGTGAATGATTGAATAAAAGACTGCAGCGTCCATTGTTGAAGAGCATGTGGTCAGGCGGGTGCTGCTCTACACGCCTGGTGGGAATGTTAATTGTCACCGTCTTTCTACATGCCATTGAATACTTTTCTTATTGATTTGTAGGAGCTCTTTACATAATGTGAATATTGAGAGTATATTATTTGTGTTGAAAACATTTTTTTACTCTTAAATTTGCCTTTTAATTATGTGAGTGCTGAGTTTTATTTTAAATAAATTTTCATTTCAATTGTAGTAATATGTACCGGTGTTTAGGTGATGAGTTCTAGTTTTGAGGTCTTATTTAAGAAGCTTCTCAGCATCCCAGTCTTGCGAAAATATGATTCTCTACTAATGCTTTATAGCTTATCCCCACATATTTGGCTTTCTGATCCATTAATTACTTGTTTGATGGATGAGGTAGACAGTGATCTGACACTGTTTGTTCAGTGGGTAGCGATCATCCCCCATCCCTGCGCCATTTGTTCAGTATTGCATTGTTTTACTATTAATTTGAAATATCATTTTTATTGCATCAGTAAATCTTGCACAGGCATGCATTCTATTAAATATTCACACATAGATTCACAAGTGCTATCAGTCAACAGTTTTATGATCTTCTGTGTAGTTGCTTTCCATTTCTGATTTTGATGCAGCGTTCTATGCTGGCCTCAGAGAAGGAGCTGGGGTTGTGCCCTCAGCCGCTCCGTTGTTCTGGCAGGGTGAATAAACCACAGGAACTGCCTCTGCTTCGAAGAGAGGAACTCGTCACCCATGGACCATTGGGCAAGGTGATGTCTTTTTAATCAGCTTCATCCAGGTGTAATTTACGTACGTGTGTTTTGTTCACTGAGTCTTGAAATACCTAAATACTCATATAAACACCAATGCAGTCAAGATGAAAGTTAAAATACAACTTTCCTTTACCCCGGGAAGTCTTTTTCAGACCCCTCTGTAGCTGATCTACCAAACCCTGGCCGTTCTCATTCAGCGCTCTGCTTCTGCTCATTATAGCTTGGTTTTACATTTTAAAGAGCTTTAAATAATGACATAATAAAAAGTGTGCTAGTGTGTGTCTGGTTTCTTTCGCTCAGCATATTAGCATTTAAATTCATTGGTGCCGTTGCTCATATCAGTAATTTCGTTGCATTGCTGAATGTTCTTCTACCGCACGAATATATCGCAGTTTGTTTATTGATTTACCTGTTGATGGATGTTTGGGTTGTTGCCAGTCTCAGGTATCATGAATAGAGATGTGCTGAATATTGGTATGGAAGTCTTTGTGTGCACATGCGTTTCCATTTCTTTTGGGAAAGTACCCGGAAGTTGGACTGCTGGGTCGTAAGGTAAGTTGAATGCTTTACTTTGTATGAAAATGCCAAACTGTTTTTCAAAGTTTTCGACACTTTGTATTTCCATCAGCAATGCGTGTGAGTTCCAGTTGCTCCATATTCTTGCCCGTAATTGATATTGTAGGTCACTGTAGCCGTCCTGTTTGGTATGCAGGACGATAATATTGTGGCAGTTCCTTGGTGACTAATGACATTTATTGAATATTCTGCTTACGTTTATTATAGGCCAATGGTACAGCATTTAAAAAATATTTCTTTAAAGAGTTTGCTATTGTTTTCCTGTGGTGTTTATTTGTTTTCTTAATAGGGTAAAAGTTCTTTGTATATTCTGGATAGCAGACATTTATCAAATATGTGTATTTAGAATATTTTCTCCAAGTCTATCATTTGCCTTTTTATTTCCTTAATTGTTGTCCAAAGAGCAAAAGGTTTTAATTTCCGTAAAGACAGCTCTGCTTGAGGGACATTATTTTACTATATTTTTAGCTCTTCTAATAATTTCTTTCACTTCCTAAATTCATTTTGCAATTTATATATTTTTTGTAACTATCTATTGCATTAAAATTTGCAAATTTATTAAATTACCATATAATCTAATTTTAAAATTGCCCTCTAATTTTATACTTCTGTACAATTTTGTATTTTTGATGTCCCTTGTTTTTGTACTTTTTTCTTCATTTTGCATGTCTCTTTAAGCCATTAGCTATTTTATTGGTATTTTCAAATAATCCAATTTGGATATATGATTATATTCTAATTTTTATTTGTTCCTTATATAAGATATTTCTGCTTTAATATTGACTCATTCTTTTCTTTTAATTTATGTAGATAATTTTATTATCTTTTTTGGATTTTAAATAAAAATATCAATTCACCTTTTTTTAGTTTTATAATAAATGCAATTATAGCTAGAAGTTTTTATTCTGAATATATCTCTTTGGAACGTATACCTATCTCTTGAAATGTATCATGCAGTTTTTTCATTTTTGCTCATTTCTAATATAATTTTTTCTGTTTTAATGTCTTCTTTAAGTGATATGTAGAGAGATCTTTATATGTGAGAACATTTTAGTTGTTTTCTTTTTATCATTCTTACTTTTTAAAACATACTATGGGCATGTTATTTTTCTTCCTTTGAAGATATTAATATCTTATTGACAAACCCTCCATCTTTAATGTTGTTGTCTGTGTCAGAGGATTTTAAAGAGACTTGTATTTCCTATTTGGCACTGAATATTAATGGTGTGTTCAATTTTTCTATATTTATCCTTATTTTTTGTTTACTTGATGTGACATTTGATCTGAGAGGAATGTGTTAAAATCTTATATTATTATTGTGGATTTATTAGTTTTCTTTGCATCTC
>CM052538.1:190703853-190743815 GCA_028533065.1 Trachops cirrhosus | reverse complement strand
TCCATCTTTAATGTTGTTGTCTGTGTCAGAGGATTTTAAAGAGACTTGTATTTCCTATTTGGCACTGAATATTAATGGTGTGTTCAATTTTTCTATATTTATCCTTATTTTTTGTTTACTTGATGTGACATTTGATCTGAGAGGAATGTGTTAAAATCTTATATTATTATTGTGGATTTATTAGTTTTCTTTGCATCTCCAACAGGTTTTGTTTTATGTAGTTGGAATTTTGTTGCTAAATGTGTGAATATTCTTCTTGATGGGGTATAATATTTAATAATATTGAAATCCCATTTTGTCCTAGTTAATATTTTTGCTTGGATTATTATGTTGTCTGATATATATTTTTCTTCACCTCTTTTATTTAAGCATTTGCGAGTTTCTCTTTCTCCATCTGTCTGTTTTCAGGCTTTCCCTGTCATTTTTGTTTTAGGGGCATGTCTCATAAACATAACATTGCTGGATTTTCCTTAACGTTTTTCTTTTTAAAAGCCCGGTCAGAAAAATCTCTATCTTTTCACAGGGGGATTTGACCCATTCACATTTATTGTGGTTAGTGCTCTTGTTATGTGCTGCAATGCTCTTCATTTCCGTTTACCTCGCTTTTGGCTTCCTCGTCCTTTCCAAAACGTGAGGTGCTGGTTTTGTACTCCGCGCTCTACGGTTTCCCGCTAGGGCACTGGAGGATATGTCTGTTGCATTTTAAACAGTTTTCGATCCCTAACATAGAGCAGTTAAGAACACGGCCGGTGAGGCACAGAATTTTAAGGACAAGGAAACATTGTGGCAGTTAGAATCCCAGTGAGACACTTGTTCATATGAACACCTAAGTCAGTTCTTATTCATTTATTCCCATGAGCGTGTGTATTGAGTATCTGTTCTGCACCACGCGCCTCTCTGAGTTCTGGGTGATGAAAGGCGTGTACGACCCGCCGCTAAGTTTGAAGGCAAATGCTGCCACCAGAGGCAGAGCTGAATGCAGCCTGTTTTTCTCAGTGAGCTGCAGTCAGGTATGGGTTGCGCCAGCCCCTCCCAGCCAGGGTGGAGCATGGAGAGAGTGGGAGGTGAACCGTGTGGGGGACGGTGGGATGGTGCATGGGCAGCCCCTCTTCTGAGCGGTGCTAGGGTGTGCGTGAAATGAGGTGAGTGGCTTCGTGTGGCTGGATCGCGCTTGCGGTGAAACATTTCAGACATTAAGGTTGGAAAAGTCCCAGTGCCTAGAAATCTCTTCAGCAATAAGAAAATGGTGTGGCTACACCACAGGGTCAAGTGCACGGATGGGGTAAATGTTGTTGAAACAAGAAGAATCTTTTAAGGCTGTGATAGCACTGGAATCAATATTTGGCTTCCTCTTTGGCGAGAGAAAATAAAAATTTGGAGCTTCTGTGTGAAATTTGAGCTAGTTATCACTAACACAAAAAGTAACAAAAGAGCTCACGTTTTCCAGAAGCTTCCATGTTACAGTCACTCTCCGCGCAATATCCTAACTGAATTTCCACAGCAGTCCTGCCTCCTGGGTGGGCCTGTCTTCGCCCAACACATTAAGAAGCTGAGAATCAGGGAGGTGAGTGGAACCGCTAACTCGGTGATTATCACAGTCCAGACTCAGACCTCACCGGCCAATGGGAAGCGTGCTTTTTGAAAGGGAAACTTACTCTCACTTTTGAAACATGTGCTGCTCACTGCTCACCACGCCTGAGTAACCAAGACAGTAGTTGTCCTGCAGGTTTTTAAAGGAAGCATCAGTGTCCCAGGGCAGGTATCCTGGAGGGAGGCAGGGAGCAGGGGGAGCGCTGGGTGCAGCCCAGACACTGGTGAACCACCAAACCTAATGGTAAGGGTTGCGCCAGACCTAGAGTGCCGCCTTGCTGACACCCCGAGGGAACAAGGGTGGTCTGCTGGCCAGAGAACAGCAAGCCTCAACCCCAGGGGGCTCTCACTCTGGGAGCTCCCAGCTCTGGCAGTGGAAGCCGGAATCAGAGGTTTCCATTTTCCAGTGTCTAAGGGGCTCCTTTAAAGCCCCCCTCCCAAATCTCGAGGCACTCGAGGAGGGCTCTGCCTCTCTTCTTTACTCTGGGTCCTCCTTTATCACCTTGAAGATTCCCTGGGATGAGCAAGCACCCGATGCCCACGAGCCAATGAATCAATGAAAACTGAAGAAAGCTAGATCCTAAGACATGACAAAGTAGTTTTCACTGCCTAAGATCATGCACCTTCCCCATGCGGGGAGCGTGGTTCCGAGTTCCCTCCCCCCTGCACCCACTGTCCCTCTCCCAGCTCACTCTACAGGCCCGTAGAGCAGTTTGTGGACGGCTGCTGGGTCTGAAAGGGGCTGGCAGCTCGCTATTCGAGGCCTTCTTGGTAGTCTGTTCTCGAAACCTGCCTTTGGCCTGGATTGGACAAGGAGATACTGTGAATTGCTGTGGATTAAAGAGTGTTTCTCTTTATCATGAACTTCACCTACCAGATGGAGGTTTCAGTGCTTATTCTGGAAGAAAGTTGCTGCTTCTGATGGCCGCAAGTCTTAATGCTTTAGAATTAGGCATGAGAAGGTTAAGCAACACCCGAAGACCTATCATGAAATTTAATGTGGTTTAATATCCTCAGCCATGTTAATCTGTTTGAGTTCCAATTGCTAAAGGGATGGATTTGCCAAAGGATCTCAAAGCACCTTATAATTGCTGGGATATGATTTTGTTCTCTGTTATGAGAACCATCAGAAACATCTTTCAAAGGAAAATTGCAGCTGGAGAGAGATTATGAATTAATAATAATGATATTAATAACAGCAATAATAACGGAAGTGGTTCAGTGATAAGTCCATCCACAGGAACCACAGCCGTCATTTTCCCGGTCACTATTCCACTTGGTCCACACGACAGGCCTGTGAGTTAAGGAATATTGTTCCCATTTTACAAATGAAAGGAAGATGCTTCGAGAAATTATAAACAGAATCTGAGCCTTGGAAAAGGCCTGCCTCCGACACAGCCTGCCCAGGAAGACAGAGGACCTGCTACTCATGAAAATGTTCTCCAAGTGTCAGACACACATGCCCGACACCAGTCCCTGGAAAACACCTGCCATCGAGCACCGGTACCGTGGTGCTGTGTGCCGAAGACTTCACGGACCTGTGAGTCCTGCTTAGGGATATGAGGGTGGTTGTGCCAACTCTCCATGGTTCCCTGGGACCTCCACCTCTTCGACAGTGGGAAACTCAGGGATTTCCTCCTGCGGTGTCTCAGAGCTTCCTCAGAGAGGGTCACAGTCTTTGGTACTGTTCAGCTGCTGCTGTGGCCTCCAAGGACAATGGGCTCCTGGAGGCTACCTGGACTGCTACTGGATCCTACAGCCCTGTCCATCCAAGCCCAACTACCCTCAATGCACTTGGGGTAGAACCAGGGGTCTGCAGGCCTGAGGCCGTGGGATCTGGGTGTTGGTGTTCCTGGCCCTTGAGGTGCTACAAGGGCATCATTCTAATGAAGGTGCACCACATTGCTGGCCTTGGTGCTTTATGCCCTTGGCCTTGAGTAGCCCACTTGTACTGACTCTGGCTGCACCCTTTTCCAAGCCATCTAGGCCATGATGATTCCCGCACTCCTTCCATCCCCTTTCATAATATATCTTGGGGGGTCCCAGCATAAAGCCACCTGATGGGGGGAAGATGGCCAGTGGCAGTGGCCCTGACGTATTAAGTCTTCTTGTGTACCTGGCCCAGTGCTGTGCCCTTGGCATACATTATTTCTGATCACAGCATCCCAATAAACAGGGTATCATAGTCAAGGGCGCCCACATTTTTACCTTGTCCAGTTCACCAACACACAGAAACATTTCCCCCCAGGCACAGCCATGGGTTTTGTTTTCTAGGGCACAGCATTCCCTGAAGCCCTCACTCACTGTCTTCACAAGACTTGGTTAATGGTCTCTGAGTCCTGCTCGGGGCTCCAGAACACCTGGGATGGGTTGTCAGCCAAAAGGGACCGAACTCCTTCCTTCCGTGCATCCGTGCCACTGGGCAATGTGACCTTGAAGCTCCTTCCACCAAAAGGAGAAGCCTATTTCTCCCCCAAACCCCCACTGGATCCGGCTGGCCTGTGACTTGTGTTGACCGACAGGCTATGGCGGAAGGGTTCCTGTGCCAGTCATGAGCTTGGCCCGCGAGGGGCTCTGCCTGTTTCCTCTCATTCTCGTGGAGTCAGCCTGAGTTAGCCAGCTGGATGATGAGAGGCAGGGGGCCTATGCCTGCCCATGGCCCAAGTCCACAGCCAGATCCGCATCAACCGAACCCCAACCAGACTGTCAGATGACCACTACAGCATGAACCAACCCAGCCTGACCAGCCCAGGCTGGCCCAGATTAGCAAAACTTCCTGAAGCATCATGAGTATCGATAAATTGTTTTTGTTTTAAGCCACATAGAGTTTGGATGTGTTTGTTACACAGCAATAGCTGACTCATTCAGCATCTCTTCCAGGTCCTGTTTTGGGGTCTCCATTGCTCTTTCCTGCAATCTCCTGTTGGTTGGACCTCACCTAGTGCCAGAACTGTGCTCTAAATCCTGTCCCCACGCGTTTTCACTGGCTCCAGACCGCCTCTTCCTGGATGCTCAGGCAGTCCTTCTTTTCTTGCCCTGTTTCCCAACTGCCTCCTCTGCTTATCCTCTCCCTTACGAGAGCTCACTCTCCGTGCATCTGGCCTACCAGCCTGAGCCCTCATCATAGAAAAGCCCGAGTTTTATCCCTCTCTGCCCCACAGCTGTGGAGTACAGAATGGGCTGTGAGCAGGGGCATTTACTGAGGTCCTAGCCTGAGTTTTATATCTATCATCTCACTGAATGCTCACAGTAGCTGTGAGTCAAGAACGAGGGCCATCCCATTTTACAGACAAGGATCCCAAGCACAGCTACATTGCCATCCCAGCTGTGTGCATGGAGAAGGCAAGCTGGAGCCTGAAGCCTGGAGGCTAGGCTCCGGAGCCCTGTGTGCAACCATGTGGGTTCATGGGTAAGGGGGCGGGGCACTCAGGGATGCCAGGGTGGCTGGAGGAGGGAATGAGCAGCTGACAAATGAACTGTGATGACTGAGTGCAGGAACACTGCATAGCAGGATGTGTGACCATTCAGACCAGCATGCAGGAGCACGGCTGAGGCCATGCACGGATGCCCGCCTGTCCAGGACTGAGTCCCCGCAGGAAGAGTTCCTCTTGGACTGCAAACTCTTGGCTGTGCAGCCTGCGGGGCCTCAAGCCACATTTTGCTGTTGTTGCTGCTCACACTGCAACTCACTCGCCAGCTCATAGAGCTGCAAATCCAGTTTCCCAGAATAGATGCAGACGTCACACTGCACAGAGACACCGGGGTGGTGGAGGCCTCTCCAGATGTGGTGAGGGCCACTTCGGAGGCTCATTATAATCAGCAGAGAGATCATGTTGTCTCTTCCTACTGCTCCTGACTTTCAACAAGGCCCTTGGCTTCCCCCTCCCCTGGGTCTCCACCCGACAGGAGGCTCAGCTCAAGAAGACCTTAGGCACCACCCCGTGGCTGAGCGTCTGCTGACCCAGCAAGCCCTACCCATGCCCACTTGACTCCCAGGCTTGCAGGAGTCCCTGTCACCTTTAACATGGGGTCCAAACCCCTTAGCAGGCCTTTGAAAAGCCCGGGTCCTTGACTCCACACTCCATACTACTTCAGCATCCTCTATCCCCTGTCCAAGGAGGAGCATTCTCCAGGTTCATAGTCCCTGCCCTGTGGTGTCCCTTCACCTGGAGTTTCCTGTCTTATGTCTTTTGAAGTGCTACCCACCCTTTTTGCCCTAGTTCCCTGTGCCAGCTCCAGTCACCCGATCCATGTCTCCCTGCCAACCCCAGCATGCTCCCTGTATGCATCTTGTACTTTCTGCCTTGTAGCTGTTTATCCCTATGCCCCCCCACCCCTTCCATGCTAGGCAGAGAGTTTCCTAAAGGCTTATTTATATTTGTATTCTAGTTCATTGATTGCTCTTGGATAATCACATTACAAGCTACAATTACCGATCATTTTATTACAATGATTGTCTTCCCTTTTTCAGTGGAATAACTAGGTCTGAGCTGATGGGCATGGTCTCTGTGCTTTGGCATCAGTAAAACCATTTCCCACTTGGTTCTGCCACTAGCTGTGTGCACGCAGGGAAGTGGCTTCACCCGGATTCAATTCCCACTCCAGCCACCGTGGGCTGGGCCACCTGGGTGAATTGCAGGTCACTCTGCACCTTGTTTTGCTCCTCTGTAAAATGGAAACAATATTTACAGACCTGACTGGGAAGCTCAGTTGGTTGGAGTGTTGTCCCGATGAGCCAAGGTTGTGGGTTCGATCCCCAGTCAGGATGCTGCCAGTGGAAACTGTTTTTTCACGGAGTCCCAAGGAAAACATTCCAGGAGACTCAGCTTTGAGGGATGAGGCCTAGTGGTAAGATTCACCGGGGTGGCAATGGAAGACTTCCCTGGGTTCCCTGTGTCTCGCCTCTGTCTGTTCCACCATGGATGAAGTCCAGTTTTGTCTGCAGCAGGGCCAGAATAGGCCAGATGTCCAGACAGTCTGTGCCAGAGCAAAGCTTAGATTTCTGGGGCCTGTGCGGTCTGCAGTGAGCTCCAGGTGGCTGCTAGACCCGCGTGGCTGCTGCAAAATGCACGAGCACACGGAAGCGCATGTGCTACCAGGAGAGAGAGTGAGAGCTTCTCTGTTAAGCTGGTTACATTATTTTGGGCTTGGGAAAGACCAGGAGCTTTTCAAACTAACCCATTAACTTCCTAAACTTTCATGGGCTTCTGATGCATCCACCCATTAACCAATCGATTTCCTAGATCTTCCAGGGTCGCGGGTCCCTTATCTAATCCCATCTTCTTCCAAGGCTAGACTGACAGGCCTCTATGGTCGCCATCTAGGCCCCAACTGCACAGGGGCCTGCCTCCCCCTTTATCATTCTGTCCCTTCCCACAGTGACCTATGGGGAGCGGACTGGTGGTTCCCTGTGGAGTGTGCGAAGCTGTAACTTCCTAGGGAAGCAAGCAGGCTTCTGCTCCCTGGTTGATTATGCCCAATAATGTTCGATTCCCTTTGTCCCCTTCCTCTGTTAATATTTAGTTACCTATGCTAACAATAGGATTGCAACACATACAAGAGTCGACCAAAGAATGCAAAAATAAGTGGGAAAACAGACTGATGTTTCCCTCGCTCTTCCTCTCTTCTCTCTCTCTAAAAAAATCAGTCAATAAAAATAGTAGTATTTACTATGTAATAGTGTCACAAAAATTTTAAAGTAAAATAAGTCAAGCATTTGGTGAATGCCTGGCCTGTGCAGATGGTGGAGACACTGTCACTATCAGGAAGACGTCGAACCAGGTTCAAAGTGCAGGTGTGCTGACTGACAGTTGAGTGCCAGGTCCCGTGCCGGCTTCAATTCATCACCACATTAAACACCAAAAGCCTACAAGGCAGGCTGGCTCTTTCCACTCTTCTAATTTCACAGATGCGGAAACTGAGTCTCAGGGGTTTAGGTGACCTGCCCAAGGTCACTCAGCCAGATGGGCCTTGGGTCATACGTTCGTAGGCGAGGTTTTTGCCAAGTGTTATTCCCACGTTATGGACACGTTTCCCGTGGAAGCAAAGACGTATGTCAGACACCTGGAGGTGTCCCCTGTGCATTGCGAGAGTTGATGTCCATTCCCACAGTGCTGGTTCACGCCCTGGTTGATTGATGGTGCTGAGATCTGTAATAAAAATGTTCATTTCAGGCAAGCACTAATTTTAGTATGTCTCATAATGATAGGAAGTATGTGGCTCGAAATCACTTTTTTTTTTCAAAGTTGTTCACAGCTTGTTGGAAGGTGACATTCTCTCACCATAATTTACTTTGAAGGCCCTTAGAACAGCAAGCTTTTCACAGGAAGGAGCCAGAGAAGTGACATTAACACTCATTGTTTCATTTATTTGTGCCTCCAAGACGCGCTGACGCCATGGAGCATGGGTGGATACCAAGGTAACTGGGAAAAGGCCCCTTCTTCCAGGAGCCACAGAAAATGTAACAGATTTAACTCAAGTGCATCCTGTATGCTTTCTCCTATGTTACAAAATAAGCTTCTGCTCTTAGGTTAGGTAATAGTGTTGTGCTCCTAAAATATCTTGCTGGAAAAAAATGCATTTGCTTGTTCATTCATTTGAGAGTTTACTTACCTGGCACATCCTCTGGGCCTGGTCTAGTGCTGGGTGTGCGAAGGGAGGGCGGTGGGTGTGTGAAGGGAGGGCCCACCCTCACGGAGCTGTGACCTACAAGGGGTGGGCAGAGGACCAGAGCTGACATACCAGTGCCATGTGACAAGGGCTCTGCCTAGGGACAGTACAGGGAGACACGGGCACTCACAGAAGGATGGAGCCTGGTGAGTCCAGAAGCCTTTCTGCAGGGAGGGGCCCTTAAGGCGAGTGAGTACAGAAGGATAAGCAGGGCTGGGCTGGAGGACAGGGACGGTGTGAGAAGCCCCAGGGCTGGGGAGGCTCCCCTAATGAGGCCTGGGGACTCGGGGACAGAGCCCTGGGGTGGGTTCCTGCTCATCTCTGTTTTCCATGAAGGTGCTAGTAGGCGGCTGCTCTCATGTGAGACAGACCCTTCTTGAAGTCCAGGGAGCACATTCGTACAAGCAAAGTATTTCATACAAATACGTTTCAGTCAACAAGCTCTAACAACCAGGATCTTCTTCATTAGCACTTTGCAGAATGCATGCAATGGTCTTTCTCCTCACCCAGAGAGCATTGCTGGAGATGTGGGAAGACCTGCCGCCCTGGGTGCTGGGGCCTCGGCTGGAATGTTCTAGAAGCAGCCCCTTCTTCACTGGCCCCTTAGGTTTGGAGGCGGGACTTGGGATGCAGGCCTGCCCCAGCCCCTGCTCTGGCTCAGTCCCCTTCCCTCCACAGGATGGCCAGAAACACGGTATCTGATGACACATTGTCCCATCTCCAGGGACAGTGTCCCGGAAACGCTTTTTCCCTCTGTTTCTACCTGAACTCCATAACCTTTATATTCTAGGTTTGTTTTTTTCTGATTACAAAATTAATCAACTTGTATAGAATTTGGAAAATACGAATCTCAGGAAAAAAGCATTTTTGAGATATTTACAACCTCAAAAATAAACCCACCAGTGTCACATCCCAGCTGTTCATTTCATCACATTGAAACATAATTTCCTCAACACCCGAGAGCACAAAGGTTATTTCTAATTATTGTTTTACAGTAAATGGGCAGCAAACAGCTTCATGCCTGTAATACTTTTCGCAGTTACATGTTACAGTAAGATCCATGTTGATCACATCATGGCACAGAAAAAATGGCCACACAGCTTCTGGGCCCGAACAGAGTTCATGATTTCCCTCACACAGTGGGTTCCTTTTATAATGAAAGGGAGAGAGAAGGGAAAAGGGAGGAAGAAAGGGAGGGAGGAAGGGAGGGAGGGAGGGAGGAAGGAAGGAAGGAAGGAAGGAAGGAAGGAAGGAAGGAAGGAAGGGAGAAAGGAAGGAAGGGGAGAAACAGGCAGAGAGGGGAGGGGAAGGGAGGGTAGAAGAGGGGAGGGGACAGGGTGACATGGGGAAGGGAGGGGACAAGAAGGGAGGGGAGGAAAGCGGGACAGATGGGGAACAGCCGGTGGGCGACCAAGACCCCCAGCTCTGGGCCCAGGACCTGGACTAGCAGGATTCGTGCTCTAAGGAGAATCCGCTGAGGAATCTGGTCCCTGGCTGAACCCCTCTGGGCTCCAGACCTCTCTCAGTAAAGTGGGAAAATAGTAACATCTACGTCAAAGGATTTTCGGGGGGTGGAGTGAGACTCTACAGATGAAGCACCCAGGGAAGTTCCTGGGTGCAGTCAGGTGCCCCGGGAGCCTTAGCTGCTCCTGTGGAGGAGGGTAGCCCGCTGGCTGCTGCCGTGGGGAGGGGCTTGCCTCTCCCTGCCCCTCAGCCCTTCACCTACTCAGTCCTTGGGCTGTGAAGGCCAAGGCCGGGTGCCAGGGCTGGCAGGGGCTAGAGAGAGTCAGGGTGCCCCACGCAGAGCACACACAGCAAGGCCCACTGAGGCAGGGCCGGGCAGAGCCATGCTGGGACGTTTCCAGAGCTGTGGGGGCTCCCTCTTCTGCTCCCCCAATGGGCACGTTGCAGGGATGGGCTGCACTCAAGGGAGTTTGGATGTTGGTTGAACAAAGCCCTTTGGAGGCTGCGGAGCCTTGTGCAAGTAGAAGTGGGTTATGGCAGAAAGGGTGGCCGTGTGGGGGTCTCTGTCACCTGCCTTGTGGAGCTGAGGCAGTTAAGTGGGATACTGTGTGTCTGGCACCACAGAGGATGCCAGGCCCCACCGGCCGCAGGGCTCAGCGACCTGCTGCCACTTCCTGCCCGGCCCTGGGGGAGCCTGTTCTCTGGCAGCAGGGTGGGGGTCTCTTTCTCAGAGAGGAGAAAGAAGGGAGGGTGTTTTTCAGGTCTGTACTGGCTGCTGAGAAAGCTGGGTCTCCCCAGGATCGTTCATCTTTGCCCTAGAGAAATGGGGGGGTCTAGAAAAAGGAATGGCACCCCATCCATTTTACTCACTGTTTCCTTTCTACGCCGTCCTGCTACTGAGGACGGGCGTCTCCGAGCTGCTCTGTCAGAGAGAACCTGTGCACGCAGACATGTGCCTGGGGCTGGTATACTCGGGGTGGGGGGTGGACCCTGCCCATCGCCCGAGGAGTTTAGAGCTGGCTCAGAGCACAGCTTTAGTCCTGGGGAGAGGAGGCAGGATGGACGATGGGGCAATGGCTTCCCTTACACCTGCCCTCTCTTCCCTGCTGCACTCTGGGGAAGAACGAACCCACCTTTCTTTTAAGGTGCATTAACCTTCAGCATATAAGACTTGACAGGCCCACAGGGTGGCCTGTCACCAGGCCCAGGAGAGAAGGAGGTGGAGGGGACATCCCTGGCAACTGCAGAGAAAAGGCCTTTTGTCTCTGGGTGGGAAGGGCCAGCAGCTGGGGCAGGGGTGAGGGCTGGCAGGGGCCAGGTGGGTCTGACTGGGAATCCTCCGTCCTCCCTCTGGGAGCAGGTGGGGTCAGAAGGAACGGAGACATGGACGGCAGGTGGCGGAGTTCCCAGGGACAGTCTGGCCTTGCCCAGATGCAGAGGACAGTCCTGGGATCCGCTGGCTTGGCCCAGCCCAGCCCAGCCCAGCAGCCCCGGTGTGGGGGTTGGAGGGCTGGGAATTGGGGGAGCTGTGGAAGCTGCTGATTGGTCATCACTTTGGACAGAACTTTCATCGCCCTGCATATCGTGATACATTTTTACAGCGCAGTCCTTGGGAGATGTTGTGACGTGGGTGTAAACCCCGTTTTACCAGCAGAGAAACCAAGGCCCAGAAAGGTTCAGTAACCCCCCCAAGGTTGCCCAGCTAGTGAGGGGTAGAGTCGGAATTCAGGTCCAGAGTTGAGAGGCAGCAGCCCTGTGTCTCACGGATGTCTGACTTCTCTGGAACACTGGCGAGACCTGCACCACTGGGCCCCCAGCTTGTATTGGCCATTGTCCCCAGGGCACATGTGTGGGCTTCCAGAAGTCCCTTTGGAGCCACCTGCTCCCATTCTGCACCTTGCCAGGTGTCTGACCAGAGGCAGGTCCCCGCCGGCCCCCGAGCTGGCTTCCTCCTTGGTAACAGGATGCAAAGGGGCTGCCCATTCATAGGGCTGCTGGGGGAAGCACCCTGGGCCAGGGCCAAGAAGTGCTTTGCGGGGTGTCCTGGTTGCTCAGGGAACCCTCGTGAACCGTGCATTTCCTTCTGCACACCTGTCGCAGGTTGGGTTACCAAGGACGCCAACCCCAAAATCATCAGTAGTGGGGAGGGCAGGAGGCAGGAGTGGGCACGGGAAGAAGTCCAGCTGCCATGTGGACCCCAGGCCAGGCCCTCAGGGGTGTCCCATGGACCCATTAGGGTTAAGGTCAGAGTCCGTGGCCGTGAGTCAGGCCAGTGCAGCTGGGACCTTGCCTAGCTGGCTCTTTGCAGCTGGGGCAATTCCTGAAGGGCCCGCAGCGCTCCCAGGAGCTGGGACAAGGAGAGCTTCTGTGAACGGGCCTGACGCCTGGTGCCTGGTGTCCTAGTGTCTGTCCCACCCTGTCACCAGGCCCTGCCCCGGCCTCTTCGGGCTGGCTTTGGCTCCCCCACTCCCATCAGGCTCCGTCTCCCCATTCACACTGCTTATCTCTCCCGCCCTTTCCACGGTCTTACTGTGACCTTTGCCTCCCAGGTGACCCAGGGGAAGTAGGTGCTTCCTGTGACTTTCCCACCACCATCCCGGCTCTTCCTCCTCCACTCGGAGCACGTCTGCTGAGGTCCCTGAGCCCTTGGTTTGCACTAGCACCTGCCTGGCATCCTACCGGCCTGGCCTGTGGGCTCCATGTTGCCCACCATCCTGTGAGCCCAGGCCACTGCAGCCTTGAGCATTAGTGTCCCTGTGGGGACAGGGAACGTGCCCGCTCCCTTTAAATGTGGCAGACGTGTCCCAGGAGCAGTGTCTTCTCTGTCCCTACGGGCTGCTTCTGCTCCAGCGGAGATCCCCTCTTCCCATGCAGACACCTCCACGAAAACGCCTGCAACTGGGAAGAGTGGGCAGGAGCTAAACAGAGGCATGGAAACTAATGCCACTTGAAATGAAGAGCATTTAAGGGACCGTTTCCACAATGATGCCCCAGAGCAAGATGCCGCTGATGGTGGTAATAGGACCCAGCAGGGGGGAGGGGCGGGCTGTCTCTGGAGCGGTGAGGTTCTCTCAGGTAGAACAGCAAAGCCTGGGCCTCTGTCTCTGAGGGAGTTCTGGGCAACCCAGAGCTGCCTCGGAGAGAACATTCCGGCTGCACAAGCTCTGTGATGAGCACTCCTCTTGGGTCACTCGTTTTGCTCAGTTTGCCCGGTCCTGCTGTGTTCCAGACCCTCAGGCCCCATGACAGCGGCCCCTGGACAGTCCTACCTCTGCCCGCACTGGGCCCCACTCTCCAGGACTGTCCTGTGGTGGCTGGTCTGTCCTGCACTAGACCCGGGAACAGGACACCCACAGCCCGGTGTCTCCCGTTCTGAATGGCTCCTGAGACCGGGCTGCTGACCCTGACTTTCTCCTCTGACTGTCAGCTCCTCCCTCTCCGGGCTCATCAGAGATGGAGGGAGCGCAGTGGACCTTCCAGTCCCAGGGACGGGGGCTGACTCTGCAGAGAGGCCCAAGGACGAGGCTGAAATCCTCAGGGGGCCGCTTGGACCTGTGGGCTCTCTCTGCATGACGGTCTCAGTTCCTTTCGAGTCCTAACGCTCTGTGACTCTGTTCCCAGGCCTGATAACGAAATGCCGACTCATTAACACGGAGCTCCCGTTCTCGACTCCACTCTGGGGTGGGTTGTGGGGGAGGGTGCACCCGAAGCCTGCCGGAGCCCACAAAAACCAGTCTGATGTGCCAACAGCCCCCAACCCACACGGAGGGCATCGATTACGCTAATAAACTACTGGGGGGAGTGAGATGAATCGTGTCAGCTTAAATTTAACCTACTTCCTGGGATTGCAGGGCATTAACCGTGGCCGTGCGCTTGTGCCTGCGTGCATGCCTTCTATGCAAAAATCTATAAAACTAATCCAACTGGCGAAGGAAAGTTTTGTGCTAATAAGATTGCTAATAGAGCTTAGGAGTAGGGTTTAAATAACTAACATTGAATGCAGAAAAGAAACATTTTAATTATTTAATAGGGCATGAAAAGGAATTCCAAAGTATTTCTACAGAAGCAATCCCAATGGGTATAATTTTGGTCCCCAAATTTTATTCTTATGCTTTGAAGATGATGGCTTGAACTTCTTATTTCATTGGATTAAAGGAATTGGAAGTCTCCGGGGGAGCGGTAAGATGTGCTCATTTGGAGACCAGCAGGGGAGGCTGTATCCCAGCAAAGGGAGCCATTTAGGGGGAGATAAGTTGTCCCCGAAAAGAGACGGAGGACTTGAGATGCAGAAGGTACGTCTTGGGACTCTTGGGTCCTCATTAATAGTCATGACGATTTGCATGTCAGGCATGTTTTATAATTGATGGTGTGCGTTCCCACATTGCTTCTCTTCAGCTACTCACCAGAACTCTCCGGGAGTTGTTATTCCTGTTTTACAGACAAGGAAACCGAGGCTCAGAAAAATTATGAGTTACCTGGAGGGTAAGCCCAAATGCCACCTCACTGTGCTCCAGGGTGCAGAGGGCTTCGGGGCCACACTTAGGAGTCTGGCCCTGGGAGTGGCGCCTTCCAGAAGGATGGTCGGGACAGAGGGCAGCCTCTCCAGCCATGCTCTGGGTACTTGTGCTTTTGATCTTAGCATGTCGGTAGGTGGCTAGGTGGCTGCACACGTCTACCCTTGAATACTGAAGACGGAGATGCCTCCTCCGCTGAGCAGGACCCAGCTATAAGTCCAGAAGCAAGAAACCGCTGCTCAGAACGTGCCCCCAGCAGGGCACACACGGCTGAATTCCCGGGCGCTTCCGCACTTGGCTTTGGCTCTTTAGGGTCCGGGTCTGGTGCAGCTGTAGCCGATGTGCTTGTGACGGCAGACCCTTTGTGCAGCCAGCTCCCCTCACAGGATCACACATTCACATCCTCTGGAGCCGTGTCAGTAGATGTACTTCCTGGACCTCAGCAAAGGCCCGCGACCTCCCCCGTGGAAAGGGGAGGTGGAGGGGCAAGTGGAGGCAAGGCTCGTCGAACTCCCTGTGGTTTACAGTTTGGGAAGCCAAGCCTCCCCTCCTGGCTGCGCCCTACCCGCTGCTGGCCAGACAGGTCTTCAGGAGAGTTACTTTGTCGGCGCAGAGTCCTTGAGACGCCAATTCATTATTAAAATTGTTCCAACAGGTTTAAGTAAATCCTGCGTCGGATTGAATGCCCTAGAATGTATGGTCCCATGAAGGAAGTTCAAAGTGCTGGACAACACGCATGCCTGTTTGTACTGAGCATGGATGTTGGGGCGCCATGTGAGGCCTGTTCTGAGGGCACATCTATCGCCCTGATTCCTCCCCTGGGCAGTGAAGGGCAATGACCAGTGGGCTATTCAGGAGAAAGAAAAACAAATGCATTTGTGAATACGAGGGAGTGTTGTTAGCGATGGCTTAGTGAACGGTTTTCAAATTTAGGCATTAAAATCCCTTCACGGAGGCAATTTAGCAATTCACACAAACACACAAAAGTTCAGAAATGGAAAATCAAACATGCCGAAGGTCACAGATGGAAAGATGTGGCGATGAGCCCTGGCCGAGTGGCTCTGTGGGTTGGAGTGTTGCCCATACACGAAAAGGTTACGGGTTCGATTCCCGGTCAGGGCACGTACCTAGGTTGTAGGCTGGATCCCTGGTTGGGGCACACGAGGGAGGTAACCGATTGATGTTTCTCTTGCTCCCTTCCTCTCTCTCTAAAATCAATAAAAACATAATTCTCATGTGAAGATTTTTAAAAAAGGTGTGAAGATGATATTATTTTACCTGAAACGTTCTTTGAAAAATTCATCTCAACGTGAAAATTAGTTGGTGGCCTGTTGAGATCTGTGTGTGGGACCACGGCATTTAGTGACGTCGTGAACCTGGAGTTGCGGCCCCTCTCCCCCCGCAGCGGAGACGCCCCGGAGAAGGATGCCGGTGCCGGACCGTGTCGGGGAGCCTGTGCCGGGGAAGACCGGTCAGCAGTGCTGCTCTTCCACGCGTCTCTGCGTCTCTGTGCCCCCGAACTCCTCCCCCTCATCCTGGTAACTGCCCAGGACAGCATCCGTTATTACCGGCACTGAATGACAGCCAGCTTGGCTAACCACGGCATGCCTTCTGGGTTGTTTTAATGAGGGGTGCTGCCCACGTTCTGGGAATGACCCCCAAGGCCTCTCTCGCCGAGGCCCCTTCCCAGGCTCGTGAGTAGACACGTAGCAGGAGAAAAGCACGTGGCCATTTCTTCCCAGGCGAACTGAGTAGGATTTTGTGAACTTTCTTAAAGTAAAAGAGTAATAATGATTGCAAAAATGAAAGATTAGGGAAATAGAACACAAATCTCGCATTACTTTTTCTGCTCTCCCCCTGAACCACTGCCCCTCCACATTCTCCAACCTCCCATGGACATTGTTTGAGGAAGCAGTTTCACATCCAAGTTGGTATATATTTAGTATGAACAGGGAAACACACGTTTATATGGGTTTTAGTTGCATGCATATAAGTCTACCTTTTTATATAACACGTGATGTTATATAAATACATGTTCTATGACATATAACATAATTATTATGTCTTAATGTATACACATCAGTGCTAAACTTGTTTCTCACTTATATATTTCCATTGACATTGCTTTTAGTCACTAATAATATAACACAGATTCCTTCTCTGTCACTGGCCATCGTTAATAATGGCAGCGGCAGAATTTCATATTTTGGTTAAATGAACTGTTCTCCAACTCTCTAATTTTTGCTACTTTACGAACATTGCTAGCACTGCTATCCAGTATGTAGTCTCTGCATTACAGCTGTGTGACATGGGGTGTGTTATTTCTATGGGTACTTATTCAAACATATGAGCATTTGTAGAGTCCTAAACATGTACATTCTGGGTCAAAAGTGTGCATCTTTGTAATTGTTACAGAAAAGCCAAATGGCTCTCCCAAAGTGGTATCCGTTTCACTCCAATTAATTTTGGTTGAAAATGTCTGCTTTTCTACACTTTCACCAATTTCATTTTTTGAGAATGGTTTGCCAATCAGAGCAATTGTATCTTAATTTAAAATTTTTCATTCCCCTAATAGTAAGCCTATCCATCTTTTTGTGAATTATTGGCTACTTGAATTTATTTTCTTGGGTTGACTGCTAGACTTTCTCAATATTTTTATCTCTTGCTTGTCTCTTGTTAGTCCTATACGTGTATGAAATGCAGGAGTTCCCACAGTTACGAAGTGTCCTGTGCGTGTAAAGAGCTCCTACGGTTTACTGCAACAGGAATGTGGCAAAATGACCTAGGGGGAAAGTAACTTGCATTTTTCTCACCTATAGGTGCTCCATGAAGAAACGACAGGTATTTCCCCAGAGTGTGTCCCCAGCCCCAGCCCCTCCCTGCACCAGCAGAGTTCCAGGCCCTGCCCCTGGGCCCAGGCCCTCCCTGCCCCTACGGCGGGTGGGGCGGGGGTGGTTGGTGGGTTCCGGGCCCAGGGAGGAGCCATGCCAGGGAGCGGGGCCCTCCCTAAACGCGCCTTTGATTTCTGTGCCCGGGCCCACCGAGGAGATTAACCAGGGTGTGTCTGACGCGGCGGGGGATCAGAGGTTTGATGTTTTGAGAACTGAAGAGAAAAGCTGAACCTGAGAAGGGGAAGAAAAATCCCCCAGGAAGGGGGTCCTGGGCACCTCCCCGGGGGGACCTGAGCTGGAGAGAGTGCAGCCCCTGTGACCCAGGAGGATCAGGAGTTTCCCACGTGGGACCTCATTTTTGATCACTGGTAATGCTTCTGATGGTGTATTTGGGGGCATCTCCCGTCTGAGACGCCGTGGGTGCCGGGCCCGGGGTGTTGTCTGGTGTCCTGCGGCCCTGGGCAGCACGCCCCCCCCCTCTGGGGCTCTCTCTTCTTCTGTTTAAAACGGGTTGCCCGCACTGCCTGCCCCGATGGTTGTTCTGAGGTTTAATTCTGCCCGTGAATGTGCACCGAGGGAGAGCAAAAGGGAGGCAGCCGGCTCTGGAGCGCTGGCCCATCTCAGGCCCGGGTTGGGTGCTGAGCGGTGGCTGGGGCTTTCGGGCCCACGGCCGTGCCCACTGGGGTTTCTTGGCCAATGAGGCCCCTTTCCTCTGCCTCTCTCTGCCTCTTCCTCCCTCCCTCCCTCCCTCCCTCTCTCTCTCTGGGCCTGGTGCATTTGTCCCATTTCCTGCGTCGCTGGGGAAGACGGACCAAGGTAACAACAGCAGCTCTCGGAAGTGCCCCCGCAGGAGCCTGGGTGCTGCTGACAGCTGACGGCAGAGGTGGCAGAAGGCAGGGGCCTGGCAAGTCTTCCGCTGGCTTCGGACTCACAGCCAGAAACCTGCTCGCCTCCAGCGCCTGAAGAGTCTGGAACGAGGACCATTGTAGCTCTGACAACCGGCCCATAAAATCAGGCTCTGCTCTCACTGTTGCCCCCACTTAGGCAACCCCGTCAGCTCTTGGGCAGCGCCAACGGGTGGAAAGGCCTCAGGATGCCTCCTGGAATGTGGTCCACATTAGCCCACAGCTGGTAGCAGTTACAGCAGAATCAGAAAACATTGTAGCAAAGTGGTCATTTAGTTAAAGCTCTTCATATTCATGGCTGTGAGTGCTTGGGATGAGAGGGGTGGAAAGGCGGGGGGAACTGTGACCCCCAACCTTTCAGTCCCGCCGTGCTCACGGCTGGGGTGATTGGCAAAGACAGATGTGCATTCTGGAATTCCGACTCCCCTCTCAGACCCCCCCGAACGGAGATTCAATAGAGAAGATGCCTGGGGACCCCTGAAGTTCCCAGCGATATAACAAATGACCCAAATCAGTTTCACTGAGTGTGAGAATATGTCATATTCCCTCGCCTTCTGCTTTATTTATTTTCAATTAAAATTTTTATGGAGAGAATTTCAGATTTATAAACAGTTATGAGAAAGACTTACAGAGGGATTTTGGGTAGATGGGACCCACGCTCCCCCCACATGGCGACATTATGAGAGATTCTCTTGTAATATCACAGACCAGGACGGTGACCCCGAGGCAATCCTCCAGTCTTCCTCAGTTGCCCCGGCTGACTTGCCCTCATCCTTGCGTGTATTTCGTCCTGCACAGGTTCGGAGGTTCCCGTGTCCACCCCCAGAGTCAGGACACCGAGGAGAGGCATGCTCCTCACACAGGGGTCCCTCAGGTTGACATTTCAGAGCCGTGTCCACCTGACTTCTGCTCCCACTTGCCCAGCACTTAACACCAGGATCGCTGCCTGGTTTTCTATGCCACTAATGTTGTCATGTCAAGAATGACACATCCACATAAACTCACACGGTCTGTGACCTGTGGGCTTTCGGCTGTCTTCACTCAGCAGTTCCACTGAGGGTCACTGAAGCGGGTGCACGGAGCGACCCTCAGTTTCTCTTCATTGCTGAGTAATGTGCCCCGGGAAGAGCACGTCACAGGTGTTCATCCACTCACCTGTTGAGGGACACCTGGGTTCCTGCCAGTTTTCAGCTACTATGGACACAACTACCATGAATACTCATGTCCAGGTCTTTGTGTGAACATACATTTTCATTCCTAATTTACTTTTTCATCAGGGTTTGAGAATCATGCCTAGTGGGGAGGAATTAAAATTCGGGGTGTGGGTTTAAGGTCAAGTTCTACTGTTGTAACAGTTAAATGGTCAAAAGCAAGTTTGAAAAATCAGGCTAACCATTCTCCCTTTGAAACTACTTGGTGGCTGCAATGAAAGATTGTGTTTAAAATGATTCTCACTGAGCGGCGTGGAAGAAAAGCATGTCAGCATCATAACTGCCTTTCTAAATGTATCGAGTGGTTTGCTCTCGACCAGAGAGAAACATACGGCCAGTGAAACATACTATCGCAGAAAGTCCCACACTCCTCGAAGGGAGCCACTGAAGGTGTCTAAATAGGACAAACTCTCTGTAGCCACAGCAGAAGATGGTGTACATGGGTACGAGTGTTTCTGCAAAGCAGTGTGAGGGGGCACATGTGTCTTCTCTGACCTAAAGTGACAGTGCGTGGGAAGCGGGCGTGGTAGTGCTGCTGTCCTCCGAGGCCGCTGTGCGGGTTAGATGAGGCCGTACAGTTATACCCTCAGCCTGGTGGTGGCTGACCCAGAGCGAGGTCTTAATAAATAGCTTTAAAGTATGTTTCAAGAACCTGAAAAATACATTGGGTGGCCTCTAACAATTACATAGCTAAAAATCTATCCTCAGTAAATTATCCAAAATTAAGAGAAATATAATTTTTAACAATTGAAATGCCCATTCCTATGTTGGATTAAGCCATGAGCATAAATGAATAAAAGTAAAATATACAGAAATTCATAGAGCAAATATTGGGTACTTCTCAGGGCCCTGTATAGAGTAAAATATAGCAAAATTTATAGAGGAAATGTTGGGTTCTTCTCAGCTCTCTGGTGAGTAAGTAAGACCCACATGTACCTGTGGCATGATATTATCTACATCCAAAAACAGTATTCAAACGAGAGGAAAACATCAAAAAGTTAGCAGTGGTAATGTCTGGGTGTCAGAATGTTTATTCTTATATCGACAGTTCTCTGGCTTTACATATTTTCTACAATAGCAGGTGTTAATTTTGCAATCAGAAAATAAATTTACTGAAAATATCCTATGGCGAACTCTATTTTGGGAGGCACACATTTGTACCAGGAGAGAGGGTGGGGAGGGAGGGTCTGCTTTTCAGAAGCCCAGCACACAGGTTTACAAGCCCCTCCAGATGGAGGTCAGTCTCCATTGCCATGGCTGAAGGGACCCTGGGATGTGAACAAGGGGCCCAGGACACACACTTGTTACTCTCTGGACTCAGGGATGGGTAACATAATCTCCCCCTCCCACCTCCTCCCCCTATGGACGGTAATGGTAATCTGTACTTTGCAAGGTGCATTAAGGAGAAACATAGAGAGGTGAATGCGGTGCCCAGCTCATACATGTGCCCTGGGTAAGTGGTGTATAGGCAAACCAAAGAAAGTTGAGAGGGAATCACCTGATAGTTCCACCCACGTTACAGAATTAAGATCTGAGAGGGAGAGCTGAAAAGGGCCCAGGTGTTGCTAGGCCCCCGATGACAGGTGGTGAGAAGAATTCTAATGAAAGAGGACCAAAGCCCATGAGCTCCTGGCTGCTGGACAGAGCTGCCCCTTCTCCATGAAGCCTTCCCTGTTCCCTCCTCATTTGCTGAATTAGGCTCTTCTTCCTTATTTGTGGCTTGTGAGGACAGTGGCCATGTTCTGTCATGCTTACTCTATTTGTGGGGGCAATGCATCCTTATGTCTGCACTTGGGGGCTCTGGGTCAGGCAGCCTGGGCTGAGGGCCCGCCTCCATCCTGAGTAAGCCCAAAGCCTCAGGCAAGCATCCTCATTTGGAGACAACTTAAAGGGTTTGTTGTGGGAAGGAAATAAATGTAATGTACAGAAAGGGCTTAGAATAATGACACCTGGCCTGTAGTAAATGCTCCATAAACTTGATCCATTGTCGTTATCATTGTTAACCAACTGTGAGGAGCCCGTGGTGTCTTACTGATCTTCGGGCACATATTTATGGAGCATCTACAGTGACCAATGGCTGTTCTAGGTGCAAGGGACACATTGAGGGTCAGAAAAGCCAAGTTCCCGGCCGCATGGCCTCACCTTCCCTGTGGACGCATCAGCACGAGAATGGTCCCCTGGCAGTTGGAGGCAGGTGCTGGGAGGAAGAGTGAAGCTCAGCAGGGCGACGGGGAGAGGAGGGCTCTCTGGACCTCGGTGGAGGATGCCACCCAGCACCGGAGATCCACACCCCGAGAAATGCTGAGTTGTAAACACCCAGTGGTCTCAGGAAGGAGTTTTCCAAGCAGTGAAATGCTCCAATTCTAAGTGAAGGAAGTTGTTGGTTTGTTTGTTTGTGTTTTAGATTTTATTTACTTATTTTAGAGAGAGGGGAAGGGAGGGGGAAAGAGAGAGTGAGAGAAACACCGATCAATTCCCTCTTGCATGCACTCTGACCGGGACCAAACCGGCAACCCAGGCATGTGCCCCGACCTGGAATCAAACTGGCGAACCTTCGCTTTGCAGAACAATACACAGCCCACTGAGTCACACCTGCCAGGGCGAAGTACAGGAAGTTTTTTAGGCTGTGTTCACATGCTGTTTCTCCTCTCAAGCTCGTGAGCACCCATGAAATAGGTGTTGTGTTAGAGCACTAGCGAGAGAACAGAGGTGCAGGGTCACTCTGCATCTTGCCCAAGGTCACTCTGATCTTGCACAGCGGACACAGGGGCTGGGTTTGAGTGCAGGACTCTGCTCTGCCCACCCTCCCTGTTTCCACTCTGGCTTCCGCAATCGCAGAACCGTCTCCCGCCAGACTCGAGCGCTCACGCCCGTGGCTCCGCATTGTCCTACTTAGACTGCCGGCCCGAACAGAAGTGGGAGTTGCTAATGGGTCACTTACAGGCCCTCAGACTCAAACAGAGCAGCTTTCATTATTTCCCGGGGACAAAAGGAAGCAGGGTCAGCATTAAATATAATTACCGTGCACGGGGCTAATAAGTGGCATTTCTGTCCCGTGTGCTGCGGCCCAGCAGGCCACCTAATCCCCCTTTGCCTTTATCCTTGGAGTCTGAGCAGATGGAGCCTGCGGTTCTCAAATTACCTTTCTTCCCTTTTCACTTTGGAAGCATTCTCCCACGGACGGCTTTCTCTTCTTCTTGTGTTCCCATGTCCTGCCTCACCCCCTTCCTTCCTCTCTCCTCCTCCCCCCACCCAGCTGTGACCTTTTTGTACTTGCCCATCCTAAATGGTCTCGAGTAAACATCTGGGGTCCTGGTGATCTCTCCCTATTTAAAATTGCAAGAACTTACATCTGACTTAGTTGTCTCAGCCCACGGGGGTGGGGGGGTGGGAGGCAGGAGAGACCTTTTCACAATCCTGTTATTCTACTCATAGCCACAGGGGCCTGGAAGTCTGACGGGGTCCTTCTCACCGCCTTCTCCCAGTCCTACAGCTGCCCCTTGCTCGGGGTCCCAGAGTGGCCACCACACACCAGAGAGCATGGATCAGCTTCTGCATCCCTCTGCATCTGTGGTCCTTCTTCGTCTGTTACATTGAAGGTCATAATAGTCCCCCTGCATGACCCCATGCATCAAGCAGCTACGCTCCCTTGGAAGCTCGATGAGGTCAGGGACCAGGTGGGTCCCACTGACCAGGGGGTCCCAGCACGTGGAACTGAGCAGGTTCCTCATAGCCACTCGGTAGGTGGAGTGAGAGGCCAGAGTACGTCACTTGGCTGGTGCTGAGTCTGGGATGCTGTGGGTGGGATCAACGCTAGTGTCCGCCTCCTTGGCTGACCTGAAAGAACACGTATTAGACCAGCAGAGAGGGGCCCTGACAACCTGTTCTGACTCGGGCTGCCCCCCACTCTGCCACCGGGGAAGGTCTCCCCCAGCACATGGTCTTATGAATGTAAGGCGCACATGAAACTACTGCATGGGGGATCTCCAAAGTCCTTTCCACACCAGGACTCGGAGACATGACCAAATAATGAAGTTCTTGGTGTCCTCACACGAGCTCACGGGGGACCAGGGGCCTCGGCCTCACTTTTCACCCCACAGAAGGCAAGGGGCCTGTGACCTTCGGTTTTCCAGAGAGCATTAATGAGGGTTTCATCTGGGTGTGCCAAAGGGCCCTCCAGTGGGGCCTGCTGCCTACGCACATCCGGATGCCACCTCTTTCCCTGCTGTCCTGATGAAGTCCCTACTCCTGGAGCACTTTTTCTCACTCGGAAGCTGTGCTGGCATCTGAGCAGCCTTCTGCCTGCACTCTCGACACTCTCTAGTCCCTTCTCATCTTTTCCCCCAAAGACGTCCTCTAACATCCAGTCTGTGACAGGACAATGCCTGCTTTCAGCCTCCCAGTGTGGTTCTGATGCAAACTGAACAGACCTCAAGGCGCCTCCTTGGCCTGAGGAGCGCCCTGCCCTGGCTCTGGCCCTCCCTGGCATTCTCTCCTAACTTTCCCTGCTCTTCATGCCCACCTACTTTGGTCTTTTCCCTCTGCACTCTACCAGACGTGCTGTGTTTGTCGGCCCTTTTTGGCTACAATAATTTTCCTATGAAGAGCCTCATGGGGGTATAGTGGCTTCAAGAGGACAGATGTTTGGGCTCTGGTCTTTCTCCAGCTCAAAAAAGAACTTGGACCAGAACAGTAAGGGGAACGATAGTTGCAGAGAATTTGATGGTTCAGACAGTGTTTCCATATGCATTGTCTGACTTCCAGCAAATACTTCACTGGGTCTAATTTTTAACTCTATTATACAGAGGAGAAAATGCAAGTTGGAGGGTTGGAGAACTTTGCATGAGGTTGCGCAAAGTAATCTCTAGGTCTTCTCCCACAAGGAACTTTCTGAACTATGAAGTGCTGCAGTTTTCTCTATCATCTCATGGGAGGGTTTGCAGGCTGGCATGGCATCTCCTTACCTGTATCTTCACCTTGAATTTGCTCAGCTGGCCCAGGCAGAGGGGCAGTCCCAGCCTCCCTCTTGGGTGAGTGCAGGTGAATAACCCTCTCCTTTTGGGTGGAGGGTGTTGGGGCTCGGATATGGGGATGGCCTGGGAAGTCCTCAGCAGGATTTCTGAGGGCCACATTGAAGGTCCAGCTCTCATTAGCTTATGAAATCTCAATATTCAATTAGAATTATCCATGAATTAGGCAAAAATAAACTGTAATGCAGTTGGGTTAATGAAGGCTAAAAAGCTCAGCTCTTGAATCTGGAAGACCAGGGCTTGGGTCTGGCCTTTGCCCTTGCAAGATGTGACACGGGACAAATCAATGAGTGTTCTTTGAGCCCTGGTTTTCCCATTTTTACAGTGAGAGAAATAGCAGCACCTCTCTTGCTGAGCTGTTGTGCGGACCGAAAGGCACTTGGTAGATTGTGAATGTTGAGAAGAGCTCCATTTGTTTATTTCCCTGGCTCTTCGGCACACTGCGGTGGGCGGCGAAGGCATCCTGGCCCCGTGCTGGTGAAGGCTGCGAGGACAGGCGGTGCACCGCAGTGCTAACGAGCACAGGCTGTGGGCCCAGTCGGGCCTGGGTGAGCCTGTGTGTGCATGTGGTGAGACCACCCTAGCATTCTTGCTATGGTGTCCGTGATACCATGCATGTGAGGTCCTGGAACACAGGAAGAGCTTAGTCAATGCTAACAACAACCATGATGAAAAATCACCAAGTCTCTGCCCTAGAGGAACCCGTCGTCAGTATGGGCAACAGACGTGTAGCATGCAAACTACACAAACAGACACAAAACAAGGCAGCAAAATGCTAAACTGGTCTTCAAGTCCTGAGATGAACACCTGGTCAAAGGGCACAGATAAAGAGGGAGGACTAGCCGTGGAGATACCAGGGAAGACTTCATGGTGGGCGTGGCACAGAGGACCTTGAAGAATGAGCATGAGTCTCCATGGAAAGAGGAGAAGAAGTGCAGGGAATGTGGTTTCAGGCAGAGTCTGTCGGGCACTAACTTGGGCGTGTGGAGTGCTGTGGCCTGCTCACATGCGGTCTGGGAGAGCCAGAGGAGGGTGCCTGGGTAGGAGGTGGGCACGCTTGGGGAGGAGAGAGGTGGGCTACTCCCTCAGGGCTGCAAGTGTCAGCCTCATCCTTGGGGGCCAGCGTGCCTGGGGGGGTGCACGTTGCATTTGATGCATTGGCTCATTTGCTCACTCATTCATACAAAAGAGGCTTTGTAAATAAAAGTAGAAGGTCATTTTTATAGAGGGTGATGTGTTTGCAGTCCAACAGGGGAGAAGAGACATAGATCGTGCTATTTGGAGGCAGAAAAGTGCCAAGAAGTTGACAAGATAGACAAACAGGCTTCCGAGAGGGGGACATGACTTCAATAAGGTGATGGCAGAAAAACTCTGGGTTTCAGCCAGAGGAGGCGTAGGGTGTGGGGAAGTGTTGATAGTAGAGATGTGAATTCTGGGGGCAGACACCTGTGGGGGCAAAGATGCAAAGGGAATAAATGAGGCCATCTGCAGGGGGAAGAGGCACAGCGAGGGAGGTTGTGGAAGGTAAGATCAGAAAGCGCGGAGGCACCTAGGTCTCCGGAGCCCCCGGGAGCGGGCGAAGGCTTTTCTCCCTCTTCCTAGAGAACAGATACAGACACAATCACGTGCAAGGGAACTCGGCTACAAAAGGATGGGCCCCGGTCACATGTAGACCTTGTCCTTCACATTTTTTAATTTTCTGATTCACTTTCTCAACTTCTAATCCAAAGCTCGGCTGGAGAAGCTGCTGTTTTCAATTTATATTATCTTTTTTTTCACATTTTAATCCTCTTAGATCCCATTTCTGCTGGGTTAGTGAACCCACTAATCGGGTAAGCAGCGAGCGGCAGCCAGTCCAATTAGGAAGAAGAATGAGACAGGCAAAGATGGGTCAGGGCGTTGGGGGGTTCACGCTGCCACGGAAACCGCCCTGGGGCCCGTGGGTCCTCATCACAGACACGGTGAGACATCTCCGGAGGGTGGCAACTGGGGATGCTCGTCACCTGGTGAGAGTCCCTCTGCCCCTTCGCCTGGCTTGGTTTCCTCATCATCCCTGCCACTTTGCAGGTGGCAGCATGACAAAGTCCCACTGGTTCTTCAGGCTCTATTCAAAAGCAGCCCCTCTGGAACCCTTTTGGAAGGGGGCCAGGCTGAGTTGAAAAAGAGAGACTCTTAAGGCAGAGTTGGGGCCGAGTCCCAGCTCTGCCACTCGCAGCCTCTGTGACTCAAAGCAAAAGCGAACCATTGTGAGCCTCAGTTTCCTCTTTTATCCATTTCACGTGGTTGCTGTGAGGATGAAAGAGTGACAGGACCTAGCGTCCTTTCAACCACATGTGAAGGGCTGAATAGATGCTCGAGGCTGAAGCACTTCCCAGAATTCTCAATGGTGGTGATTTCTCTTCCTCTCTGTTCCCACAGCATCATCCCTCCCTATCGGGTGGCTTCGCAGACTGTGGCATGTTGGCTTTTCCAAGCCTGTCCCACTCCTTCCACTGCCAGCTTTTGGATGACAGAGCTTGAATCTTCCTCATCTTTGTGGCCTTGGGCCTGGGATAGCACCTAACACATGTGCTCATTAAATAGTTGAGTAAATATATGAATGAATAAACAAATGAATAAACAGGGAACAAGATGATCTGGTGGCTTGAGAGGTTTTAAGGGACTAGTGATTCTGGCGTATGTTTGGTACTAAATAAACATTTGTTGGATAAATACACGAACACATTGTTTAATCAGAAAGGAGGAGAGATGATTAGGTTGAAGGGGGTAAATCAAGCCCGTGTTCTGGGAGAGAGATCCCAGGAGGTGAGAATGAGCGTGGAGCCACATTTAAGGACTTAGGCCAATTGAGGTGAAAGGAAATGCATTCCAGGAAGACAAAGTCATCTGCCTTAGTAGTGATCACTGCTCCTTCCGTCTCTTGGTGTGATGCCACACGCCATGTGATGTGTCTGTATGTGGGCAGGCGGGGGTGCCTGCACATGCCACACTGCCAGGTACGGGCCTTGCAGCTCCGATCCTTTTGCTTGCTCAGACTTCACCCTGCATTGCAGCCCAGCTCCTCTCTTCTTCCCCTGGACTCTCCCTCATTCACGTGATGCCTTATGTTTTCACCACATCAGCTTTTCCCACAGACACGAGGTTCAATGCTTCACTCGTGGTGGTGATATCACTTGACACTTGCTGCTCATTTTAAAGTCTAAGCATAGGCCTTACAGCTAGCTAATCCCTGTTATAAAAAGCTGGTGGTGCAGCCAAGGAGAGGGCTTTTCTTGTTGTTGTGATACAACAGCACCTGTAACCTGGTATCTGCTGTAGATTCAGGTTCCTCGGTTCAGAGGTGTACAGCCTTTGACATGGAAGCCAAGGAGCCCTGGATCGAAGGCTGCCTCTCCGTTCAGTTATCCGGCTGCTCCAGTAACTCGCTGGATGCAGAGCTGCAGGTGCCACAGTACGGATTGCCTAGGGCCAGAGCCAGAACCTACGCACCCCTGTCCGTGGTGCTGAATCACTATGGTTCCTCTCCCAGCTCTGGGACACTGAGGGATTCCCGTCATATTTCTTCTAGAACATAAAGAAGAAATATTCTATTACTTTATTCTATAATTACTGTCTTTCCTTCTCTAACAAATTAGAAAGTTCTGAGTTACATACTATGTCATAATAGCATAGCATGTGTATATATAACTATAAGTTATGTAATATATGTCATGTAATATATGTCATGTAAATTGTGTAATATATGTATATCTTCAAAAATAATGCTTTGCCTCTGGAAAGTTAGGGTGTATGTGGGGCATATCCACACCATGACCTCCCGATGTTTTGTTTCTGTAGGTGCTTCTGTGGGTGAGGTTCCTGGCAGGTGGTGTTAGATTGGCATCCAGAGAAAGTGGCCTAATATTGGCTCTTCAGATTTCATTCTGTCATGTTTTTTAAAATCTTCACCCAGGACACATTTATTGATTTGAGAGAGAGAGAGAGAGAGAGAGAGAGAGAGAGACAGACAGACAGAGAGACAGAGAGACAGAGAGAGAGAGAAGTATCAATTGGTTGCTTCACATATACACCCTGACTGGAGATTGAAGCTACATACTAGGCATGTGTCCTGACTAGCAAACAAACCCACAAATTTCTGGTGTATGGGACAATGCTCCAACCAACTGAGTCACTCAGCCAGGGCTCCTTCATCTTTTTTAAGAGTACAGAAAATAAGTTTGGCTGTAGGGAAGGACGTCTTAAGTTTCTGTATCTCACAGCTCAACAAAGAAAGGAAAGTGTTTATTTTCACAAAGATTTATTAAGCCTCTACTTTTTGTTGTGTATTTAAGGCAAATGTTTTGTAGCCCCCTTTTATCTAAGAAAATAGAATAGTGGTAGATAAAATACACACAAATCAGTAAGTTTTGTTGGTGTGATATTTGAGTCATAGAAATAGGCATGAGGTAGAGATAACATCCAGAGGAGAAAGGGACTAGCAAGGAGCCTCTCCGAGGATGTTCTGAGGGAGCTCAGCAGTGTCCTGAGACATAGTGGGGCAGGTCTTCATGGGTAAAGTGGCAGCATTCGTAAATGCAAGGAAGCAGATAAGGACCCCTGAGGCAAGCCCTGGACAAGGGTAGAGGGAAGATCCAGATGCACTCCCCGTGAGTCACAGAACTCTGCGCCCAGCTGGTGCTGCAGTATGTGGAAAAGGCACAGCTTACATGAAGGTAAAACCCACCGTTGGCGGATTTGCCAATGCTTTGTGGGTTCTCAGTGCTCACTGAGTGAACTGCTGCAGAAGTACTTCATTTTCTGAGATTCCTTTAGTCTCAGTGAGTCAAGTGTGGCATTGGTAGATGGTGAGAATCCTGAGTGTGCCCCCAAGTTTTAAAGGAAATACAAAAAGAAAATTTTGCTTAGTGTTAGCACTTAAGACAATTAAAACAAAACAGCACGGGTAATATCTGCACTAAATCAAAAGTTAAAATTCTAAAACTATGCTATTTTTGTGAATTAAAATGTCCAAGAATCATGAGATTTCAAGATAAAGTATAACGTCTGCCTTATACAGCCCATCATGAAAATATTGGGTTATAAAAATTAAGCATGCAGGGCATTGTGGGGAGTACAAAATATTTTCATCCTCTTTTTATTTAAGGAAGCTTGGCTTTACCTTTACCATTGATCTCTAGAAACCAGAATATCATTATCTAAGTTCATTTTCAGCATTTGAAGTGATTCTTTTTGATATCCTTAGATACCTAGGTCCTTCTACAGGCTCGTGATAAATTCGCTTTTTCTCATACATACCACATCAGTTTTCAATTGCCACAGAAATGCTCTGTAGGAAACCACTCCAAAACCTAGTCATTTCATATGCAAAGATGTACCGAGCTCATGATGTACAGTTTTTCTAGTTATTTTAGAAATAATTATTCTAGTCTTGGCCAGCCTGTTCAATTGGTTGGTGCCCCTGGCTCTTGGCTCACCATGGCCAGCCCAACCTGGGACAATTGGTGCACTTTGTTTCAAGCGTTTTATTTTCTATCGGATGAGGTTGGACATGTTCTCATAACAAAGGCTGAGGAGCAGAACCAAGCCTGCATGTACAAGCCCTTTTCCGGATCTCTGCTTGCATCACACAGGCCGACATCCCATTAGTCAAAACAAGCCAGCAGGCTAAAGGATGCCTGAGCTGCTGGTGGGAGGAACTCAGAAGCCATGCGGCGAAGGGCAGGGATTCAGAGCGGATAGGAAGTTGGGGCCACTGGTGCAAACAGTCTCCCATAAGTCCCAATTTAAGAGGGAGCTCAGCATTCCCCAGATCTGTTCATGGAACTCAGTCCTGCTGCACCAGCAGAGTTCAGGGTTCATGTCTCATTCTCCTCTGAATGGCTTATTTGACAGGGCAGATACACACACAAAATATAGGCAACTACACACAGGTGTGTATACATACATGTGCATGCACGTTACAATGATAATGCTCCGGAGAGGCGTGTGACATTCTATATGTATAAAAGTCATAAAATACAAGAAATGAAGCAAAAAGAAGCAACAGAATGTAGCACTAAGGATATATCAGTTTAAATCTATCAATGATGACAATAAATGTGAATAAATTAATCTTCAAAAAGAGACAGAGGCATTTAAAGTGAAAAAGGAAATACAAAAAGAAAATTTTACTTACAGTTAGTTCTCCAGACAATTAAAACAGAACATCATGAGGCATGTCAAGAGAAAAGTGTGGAAAAATGTATGGCAGATAAAAATCAAAGCTATTTTATGGTAATATTTTTATAGGCTAAAAAATTCAAGATGAAAGGTAGTTAAAAGGACAGAAAAGGACACTTCTTAGGAGTAAAATATACGCCATACCAAGAAGATAAAACAGACACGAACTTTTTTTAATGCAGCCAATAGTGTAGGTTCAAAGAATATAAAACCATACTCTCAGGGATGTAAGTGGAAAATGATAAATATATAATCATGGTAGCAGATGTCAATACTTTCCAGAAACAGATGTAGATATAAATAAGAATGGCTACCATTCTTATTTGGCTACTTTTGGCTACAAAAGATTTGGTTAACACAACGAGGATGATGCATCGAGCACAGATGTGTAAGGCAGGCATATGTGTATGTACAGACACACAGAAACACATATAGATACAAAGAAATACGCATATTTAACAGATGACAATAAGTTCCTTTAAAGCATTGTTTTAAACGTGTAATATTTGAACATGCCATAGTTGATAAAGAAAATCTCCAAAAATGTTGAAAAGCAAGTAAATTATAGATAGGATTATAACACTCGACTAAAAAACGCACAACCAGGTTTCTTCCAGGTTGGTTTTCTGATCTCTTGCAGAGAATATCTTTAATTTTGTGTTCTCAGACCACCTTTCATTGATAAAAACCAATGTTAGGGTTCTAAGTAGATGAACAGTTCCTTATTCACAAGTTCAAATGTGTGAATACTGAGGTTTGGAATTCGTCTGCATCTGTTCTGTACAGGGTGACAGAGAGGACTGTGGTGTCCCTGGGTTTCCAGAAAAGCTGCAGGGACTTCTAATGGGGGCCGGGTGTTTGGGGTCTGCTGTTTAGGCCTTGGATGGTTAGTCTCAGGCATCAACTAGGCTGGGCTAGAGAAGTTAGTTATTCAAGCAGAAGTCTAGGTGCTTCCGTGGAGGTGTTTTGCAAATGTGGTTACCATCCACGGTCCGTTGATGCTAAGCAAAGAAGAGTACCCTCGGTAAAGCAGGTGGGCCTCGTCTAATCAGGAGAGGGCCTAAGAGTGTAAAGAAATGTTTCCTGGAGGAGAATGGTGGCCATGTGTACAGCCTTCCAGCGTGTCCTATGGATTTTAGACTCCTCCTCCTTCGCCACGTGAGCCAATTCCTTACAATAAATAAATGTGTGTTGCATCCAATTGATTCTATTTTCCTGGGGAAACCCAACAAATACTGGCCTAACCCTCTTTAAGGTATCTGTCTTCCAAGACACTCCCTAGAGTTTATTCTCTGGAGCCCAAACAACAGTCCTTCGAGTTGCTTTTTCCTGGGTTTGAATCCTGACCACTCTGCCCACAAGACACTCAAACTCCCAGGACCCCATTCCTGTGTGGATAACATGGAAATCATAATGTTTTCCATGGGGTTATTTATAAATTAAATAAGGAAAATTAGCATAATGTATATGAAAGGGATCAGTATTGTTTGGGGTTCAAGAACATCTTATTTCCTAACTGGTTCTTAAAATCTGCTGTGAACTTGAATTCAAAATACAAAGGCATCTCTGCGTTTGGGTGCTTGGAAGTCCAAGCACAGAATGAAAGACGTTGCTTGGGAGGGCGGACGCTTACGCTCTCGTGGAGGAGAGCCTGAAATCCGGGCAGTCCCCGCTCCATACCCCGCGGACTTGTTTCCGGCATATGGAACTAAACGAAAGCATGTGTGCAGTTACTTATCTTCAGAGTCCTCAAAAATGGTTTTCAGACGGCGAAGTCGAATTGCTCTTAGAACGTCACCGCCATCGAAGGGGTAATTAATGTGCATATTAAGCATTCTAAATATATATTTCATCAAATAGCAGCATAAAGCGCCCGCAGAACCGTGTGCAGACGCCCTCGGCGGGCTGGGGCGCCGTCGACGGGCCGGAGCCCTTGCTCAGGGCGGCTCTGAGAGGTTTGGGAAGTGTAGCCGGGTGCGAGGATGCAGGGAAACACAACAGAACCTTTTCTCAGTGCCTGGGGAGCCGGTGGCCAGGCCCACGGAGAGCAGGGCTGCGGAGTGCGAGCGGAGATGGCCTATAGGATGGGAGAGAAAAGACTTTCCGGTAGGAGATGACAGTTTAGCATTTTACTGTGTTTGGTCCTGATTTTGGTTTCTGAGACTAGAGGTGGCTTCCGAGTCAGGGAGGGCAGGACTGGTCAGGACAAGGAGCAGCAAAGCAGGTGAGACCTCTCCCTAGCTGTGTGCCTCACAGAGAAGGTACTTCTTCATTCCAGTAAAGGCCATTGTCACTCACACCCCCAGAGGTGGCCTGGGATCAACTTACCACAAAAATACCCCAAACGTGTAGGGTTAAGGACCCTGACTTAGGGTGTCAGGAGTTCAGGGTTGAATTTCTAGCCCTCCTCAATGTGAGGACGCACCATGGGCCAGGAAGACAAGGTCTCTGAAGCTTGGTTCCCCCAAGTGTAGCACAAGTACAACGATCACAACAGCAGGTGGTACGTGTGCCAAATACGAGTGTGCATGTGCCTCGGTGTGCCAGTGACACTGTAAGGGGAATTCTGGGGGCATGAGGGCAACCTTTTCTGAGCAAGTGTACCCTTCCTGGATCCATTACTGTTTTGCAAGTAGATACTGAGAGGTGAGTTGGGTGTGGACAGATAGACGTGGGAAGACGTTGGATGGAGAAGACATGACACCGAGGCCTGGTGTTTGGATGATGTCTAGGAGTTAGCAGTGGTCTTTCTTGGTGCACCGGGAAGGGAAGGGAACTGAAAGAAGGTGGGGGGCTTGAGAGGTGTGACCGGAATGAGCCACCACAGCCGTGAACATGGGGGGTCAGGGCTGTGTTGTGTCCCCTCCACACCCCCAGGTCTGGCTGGTGCCCTACCCAGGGTGAGTCCCAGCCGAAAGGACGAGGGTCTCGACTCAGATACCGTGGGAGGAAGTAGTGATGGTGGGTGAGAGGCAGTGAGAATGGACCATTAGGAGCGAGGGAGGCAGGTCTGAGGCCCTTCGCTGCCTTAGGTAGGGAATAGTGAGGGTGGAAAAGCGAGCTTGGGAAGAGGGTCTGGTTGGAATGGGGAGCCATCTGGGTGGGGCAGACAACCTGAGGCAAAATCACACTGTGTCACTCAGAGATGGGTTTATGAAACTCCTCCCGAGCCTAGATGCCACAGGGAGAGCTGGGGTCTGTCATCTCTTGCTGAAAAGAAGGTGCTGCTCTTAAGATATGTTCTTGAAACAAAATTATTAAGCCAGTCTTTAAAATGAGCAACAGTATTTTTCCTACCTGTGTCACTTTAAATGACTCAGTTTCACTGCATCCCAGTTTTTATTTCTGTAAAACTGAAATATTTACTGGGGGGGCAGTCCTTTGAAATCAGAAGTTTGGGTTATTAGGTCTAGATCTATCACCAGCTATGCTTATCATTCATTGATTGCCACAAATTACCCCCAAACTCAGTGGATTGAAATGACACTTATTGTTCTCAATTCTATGGGGCAGCTGGGTGGCTCTTTGGGTCTCAGCTGGGCTCACTCAAGCATCGACCGTCAGCTGCAGGTTGGGGTCAGCCAGCTGTCAGCTGGTTCCGTGTGGCCTTGGCCAGGACAACTGGGGCATCCTGGCTCTGCCCCACACGATTTTCACCCTCACAGGCTGGCTGGCCATGCTCTCAGGGCGATTATAGAGGAGGAAGAGAAGAGCTGAATGTGGGCAAAGGCTTTTTGGAAAGTCTGCTTCTGATTTTCTAATACCCCCCATCGCCCCAAACAAGTCACAAACAAGTTCTGAAGTCTGAGTCTCAGAGAGGGGCAGACAATCCCACCCACAGTGGGAGGGCACACAAAGTCCCATAGCCAAGCACATGGTTTGGAGAGGTGGGGAGCAAGGGGGTCTGCTGCTGCACTTGATCCGCCGTCATCACCAGGCTAGCTCCTGCCCTACCCTGCCCCGTTCCCTTCCCCTCGGCCCTCCCAGAGTGTACCAAGCTCTAACGTCCCGCCCTTGAAAACGCACAGTACCGTGCAGACCAGAGACGTGCTACGCTTTGCTGTTTTTCCAATGACTGTGGTGACGATCGCTAGTTTATTTTTTATTGCCTTACTCCTTACATCTTTGGCTTAGAAGGCAGCATTCAAATGGGAAGTGGCCCAGACCTTATTGATAGCAAGAAGAGGGGGAAAAAGGGGGGATTTCACAAGATGGTAGGACCAAGGCACGTTTTAGGGCACAAGCATGTTTGTGTGGGAACATGTGGCTCTGAGCTCATCGGGGCCTCCCTGTGTGCCTCCCACGTGTGTGTACACGTATGTGTGTGTCCATGTATGTGTGCGTGTCATATGCCACACATTCCCGAGGGCTTTTCCCTCTCCCTTTGTGTGAGAGGATATAATTCAAGGGCCAGTGCAATCAGCTGTCAGCGCTGGCATGCGTTGAACAAAGCCACATTTTGCAGCTATGGCATGACGTAACCAGAAGGCTGCGTTTGTTTATGTATAAGCCCGAAGCCCTCTTTTGACTGTAGCAACTAGGCACTCTTTTCAAAATTAAAAACATAAATTGCATGACCAACCACAGTGAGTTGCATTCAATGAGTCCTTGACTGGTACCACAGATATGTTCCACTGACTGGTACCAGGGAAGGAAGCAGCTCTGAACTGACATTCTGAGTTGCTGCAGATGTCAGGGTGTCTGTCTCCCAAGTGTCCATATGCTTCAGCTGAGACTGGTCACTCTGAGAAGGTATAACTGTGACGAGTGTCAGCCTTGGGGTGAGGTCTCAGATTGGGACCGTGGAGGTCTCCTACAGGAATGTGCATTTGTGAAACTGGAAATGGCTTGGATTCTGATGGCATGCAGACCTGGGTCAGATTTCCCCACTTCACTAGTTCTGTGACTGTGAGCCTTTTTGAACTTCAGATGTGATGGAAGCTTAAGAAATCACACCCAGTCCTGACAATGAAGTGACTCAGCAGGCTGTGCTCAGTGCTGGTGTTTCCAAACAAACTCTGCTTACCCACCCAACCCATATTTCCTGAGCACCACGCATCACTCACTGGGGACTGGCTACCCTACACTTATTTCCCAGACCATTTTACCTCACTTATCTTCAGCCTCCCTTGCAGCTAGGAGTGGCCAGTTATCTAATTATAGATAATAAGACACAAAAAAAATCTGCTGAAGGCTTCTGGGAAAGAGGATTCCACCTTTATAAGGAGTGTAGGTTATGAGGAGAGGCCTTTTCCACCCTGGCCACACCTTGCTTTCCCTCTTTGGCTGTGCTCATGTGAGCATAATGACAAAATTGGAGCTGTGGCAGCCATCTTGGCACCATGAGGCATGAAGACTAGGCATGCAAAGCCATCAAGCCCTCATGCTAAGCTTTGTGGGGTTGAGAGGTGGAACATAGTAGGATCCTGGTTATTAACTGAGCTGACGAGCCAGTTTTGGCATAGCCTACCTTCAAATTTCCTGGTAAATAAAGAATAAATTCTACTTGTCATGAACTACTATTTGGTGTCTGCACACAAGGGATTACTAGCAAACATAGCCTACTGTGTTGCAGGCAGTGTGCTAGGCTCAGAGCAGTGAGCCAAGTGTTGGTGTTTTTGGTTTCCATAGAGATCCAAGGCCAGTGGGAGACACAGTTGCTAGGGAGAATGGGGGTGAGTTGAGGCACGATAGGCAGGGATATCTCTTTATGGGCTGTGGTTAATTATTTTGCATTTTATCCTCAATAAAATGGAAATGCGTTGAAGCATTTTAAGCAGAGCAGCAGCCTGACTTGATTTTCTACAGGAAGCTGGTTCCTTTTTCACAGGAAATGCTCCAGCATTTGGACTCCAAGAAGAAAGTGAGTAAAGCCTCCTCTCCGTAACCACAGCACAGAGGGAAGGAGGGCCTTCAATGGGCCAGGTCTGCAGGAGGCCAGCGAGGGGCAGCACCTTGCACTCGTCACCAGCACCACACTGGAGGGACTGAGGGTGACTGCAAATCCCTCTGACACAGACCCAACTCTTAAAGAAGTGGCAGTGAAGAAGCGTGACAAATGCTACCTCAGCCAGGTGATCCAGGCCAACACCAACAGTGGTAATTACGTTGACAGTATGCACGCTCCTGGACACGAGGTGCTAAGAAGGACATTTTGCCTCTGGGGTCTTTCTCCCCTAAACCTGTCACCTACAGCTGTTACGAGGAAAGCATCCGACCAATCCTTAGTCAGCACACCTTACAGACAGCCTGACCAGCTCTTCTCACAATGTCAAGGGCGTCAAAACCGAGGAGTTTGAGAAACTTCAGTCTGGAGAAGGCTAAGGAGACACAATGACCGAATGTCATGTGGTATCCTGGATGGAGTCCTGGGATGGAAAAAGGACGTTAGGGAAAATGAGGAAATCTGAATGAAGCATGGGCTTTAGTTAATAATGACGTATCAATACTGGCTCATTACTTGTGACAAAGCTTCCGTGCTAGGGTAAGATGGCAATCGTGGGGAAAACCAGATGCGGGGTGTGCAGGGACACTGTCATGTCTTTACAATAATTCTGTCATGTAAAACTGCTCTAAAATTTCTAAAAAGTCCTTTTTAAAAATCATCATAAAAATAAAGTCACTTTACATACAAAAAGGCAAATTTAAAAATAATCATGGAATTTCTTGTCAGAAATTATGCAAGCCAGAAGACAGTTGAATGATATATTTAAACCCTAAAAGGAAAACTCAATCAACCTAAAATTCTGAATCCATAGAAAGGCTCTTCAGAAATGAAGGTGAAAAGCGAAGGTGAAAATAGTCGCCAAGGTCAATGGCAACAGTGCAGACAAACTGAAAATGAACCCACAGCTATTTTGTCAAATAATAGGACCAAATGGAGAAAAGGCAAGCTTTTCAACAATGGTCGCAAAAGAACTCTGATAGCGGGGGAGACTGAAACCTTAATGCTTATCTCACACCACAAATATTAAATTGCAATGGATCACAGAATCAATATAAACTACACTATAAAAATTTTAGAAGGAACAGAGAAAAAGTATTCATAAACAGAGTGGGCAAAGATTTTGTTGGCAAACCATAAGAGAAAAAAGTGATACCTTAAAACCACCTGCTCTTTGAAAGAAATTATTAAGGAAAAGAAAAGGCAAGATACACGGTGGGAGAAAATATATACCCTATATGTCTCTGACAAAGGCCTGGCATCCAGGCCATATGGTTTGTTCAGCCTGTGGCATATTAGACATTTAATATATATTTGTTGAAGGCATGGATTAGTGAATGAATAGCTGAAGAAATATCAGGGCAAGGTTTCTGAACTCATTGTGCATTTAGACCCACTGTCTGGTTCTGTGGAATGACATCATCAGACTGGGTTTCCCAAGCGGGGCGGGGCAGCTGTGTGCCACAGGTGGAGTTAGAAGCCGTGTGTAGTTAGTGTGCAGCAGCGAAATGGACCAGACCAGGGCACAGCTATGGGAGCAGTCCAGCCGAGAACACAGGGGCTGTCCCCTGGGGAGCACCGTGCTATCTTCTCTTTAAATAAAAAAAGAGCAGAGCATGGGCATACAGGTTCTTAAGCTAACAGAAAAACAGAATCACAAGGTTCTCCTAGGTCCTGGGCTGTCAAGACGCTCCCTAAAACTGAACAAAAGGTAAGAGGATGTGAGTTTGGGGAGGGAAGTGATCAGAAACATGCTCCTTCAAATTGTAGATGAACTGTTAACATGATCTTCAGCATGGCCTTGAGTAATGTGACCAGAAGCGTGATGACCCTTGTAGAGGGGGCCTGCCATCCTCTCTCTCTCTCCCTCTCTTTTTCTGTCAGTCTGTCTCTCTCTTTCACACACACACACACACACACACACTATTGCTTTCTCTCTCTCTTTCTCTCTGATTGAATAAATTGAAAGATGTTACAGAACTTTCTACCAATGCAAATTCAAAACTTTGCGCATCTTGGCTTCACCTTTAAGAGAAACTGTGTCAATGCCTTCATAACTGGAAGCAGCAAATCAGAAATTAGAAAGAAGGCATGCTGACAGTGATTGATGCCCAAGGCCTTCTCCTGATTCGCTGATTAAACTCATCAATCTATATGCAGAAGATGTGTCCAAGGCAAATGGAGGCAACCAGCCTGAACGGGTCTGGCTGTCAGAACTAAGGGGAAGAGGAGACTCTTAGCTCGGTGGTGAGCAGAAAAGACAGGAAAAGAAGGGAAGTGTACCAGGAGACTGTTTACCTCCAAGTGGGAGAAGCTCTAGGGACAGAGCGTGCCCCCAGGAGGAGCCGTGGGTGTGCTCCTTGAACAAGCGGAGAAGGGCGGAATGAATGAGACCCTAGAGGGTCCCGAAGACTTACCATGTTTCTCATTGGGAACCGAGAAGGTCTCTGGGGAATGTGGGACCAGGGACAAACCCTTCCCTTCATTATTCGATGATTAACTCTTTCTTGGTTGATTAGATACAAACCAAGACTTACTTTCTGAATGCGGCATCTGCTGCTGTCCATCCATCGGTTTGGCCGGCTGCTCTGTCCCTTCCTTCTGGGGCTGCATTAGGACAGTTCTCTCTGCCTGCACTAGGGCTGGTGTGTCTCCCCAGCAGCACTGCACTGTCCGCCTTGTGGTGGGGGCTTTCTGTTCTTTCATTTGCTTGTCTGACCATTAGGTGCTGGCCCTTGGAGCGAGGGGCTTTGTTTTGTTCATTTCTCCATTGTGTGTCTCTCTCATAGTGATGGGGACTAAATGCATATTCAGGACCGATGTGGTGAGTTCATTGTTTTTTAGTTGGTTCTCAGCAGCTTGCATCTGCTAATTGGCCTTGTTAATGGTTTGTTTTTGAATCCCTCTCCAGCATCCCCTGCCTCTGCCTATCCCCCCAAATTTAACATTAATTTCCTAGGCTTGCTGTAACAAATTACACACACTGGATGGCTTAAATCTACAGAAGTTCATTGTCTCACAAACCTGGAGGCTTGATGTTTGAAATCAAGGTGTTGGCAGACTTGCACTCTCTCCAAAAGGCCCTAGGGGAGGGTTTTTCCTTACCTATTTCAGGTTTTGGTGGCTCCAATGTCCCTTGGCTTGTGGCAGCATCCTTCCAACTTCTGCCTCCATCTTCACATGGGCTTTTCTTCCGTGTGTCTGTGTCTTATATTTTTCTATCTCTTATAAGGACAACTTGTCATTGGATGCAGAGCCCACCCTAATCCAAGATGATGCCATTTGAGATCTTTACTTTAGAAATGTTTCCAAAGGCCCTATTTAAAATAGGGTCGGCTTCTGGGGGTCTGAGTCCACCCTTCTGCCCACTGCATCCCTTTGTCCGCAGTCTAAGATTGTTGCATTTTTCTCAGTAGTGTGGCTTGGTCAGCATCGACTCTGCCTTCAGTTCCAAAGGTGGGCTCTTGGGCTCATGGCATCCAGCATGCCCCCTCCAGTGGCCACAAGGATCAGTCCCCCAGAGAC
>CM052538.1:190683101-190703353 GCA_028533065.1 Trachops cirrhosus | reverse complement strand
CAGTCTCCTTTCTCTGTCTTACCCATCAGCACTTATATACGGTGTTAATTTTCCATTCGACTCAACCCGAACCCCTGGAGGGCAGAAGGACTGCCGGACACAACTTTCACAGCCCACGAGCTGCTCTCCACCTGGGTATTTCTCTTTTTCAAAAAAATGTTTTATTGTTTAAGCTGTTACAGTTGTTTCCGCTTTTCTCACCTTCCCCTCCCTCACCCAGCCCCTCCCTCACCCATCCCCACCCTCTTCCCACCAGAAATTGATCTCTACATTGTTGTCCGTGTCCCTGGGCTGTGCATAAATGTTCTTCTGTTAATCTCTTCACCATTTCCCACCCATCTCCCCTCCTTCCTGGCAGCTGTCAGTCTGCTCTGTGTGTGCCCTTAGCTCGTGGCAGCGCTGTTTACATAATAACCAAGAGTTGGAAACACTGGAGTGCCCATCAGTGGATGAGAGGATAAAAAACCTGTGGTACATTTACACAATGGGATACTACACAGCTGTAAAAAAAGAAGAAACTCTTGCATTTGGAAACAGCATGGATGGACCTGGAGAAAATTATGCAAAGTAAATCAAGCCAGGTGATGAAAGCCACGGGCATTTCTGGGATGCACTCTGATTAGCTTACCACCTTCCCTCCAGGTGAAATAGCAGAGCAGAGAATAGCCCTAGTTCCTACCCATCTGCCAGGCCCGGATCTTTGAATTAATGATCTGATGCATGCATTATCTCATTTGTCCTCATAGCTTCACTGCCAGGAAGACGTAATCCCCACTTTAAAAATAAGGAAACTGAGGCACGGCAGAGTGGATACATTCCCGTGTCAACCATCAGCATCCAGCCCACGCCTGCCCCATTCCAAAGAGTGCTTCCACCCACGGCCTCATGCCCGCAAAACGGCCAGCGCTTTCCCAAGGACCTTGCTCGGAAAGGCGTGACCTAGTTAAACAACCTTTGAAATTGCAAATGCAAGTGTAGGAAGAGCGAGTCCAGCGGTGCCACTGTGCTCAGGGTTGTGGCTGCACAAAGCCAGTAGACTCGTCACAGACAGCGGCGGGGCCGACGGCTGGGTGCACCACACACTCCGCTCCCCTTGAAAACGCCAACAGGCAAATCAAGCCTTTATGGGTGATTCCCACTCAGAGGGTCTGTAAAGAGACTTTCTCTCCTCCAGCCAGGGCACATTGAAGAGACACAAAGAGGAAAATTGCAGGTGACAGCCGGGGGGTCAGCTGAGGCTTCTCCCTCAAGAACTTATGAATCGGGGTCAATGCAGGTCAGAGAGGGTATTCAGGGGCCTGTGACCTTCAGCTTGGAAATAACAGCCCCCACCTTCACAAGCCCCACCCCATTGTCCTCCGCAAACAGCCACTTTAATGCAGAAGTGGCTCCAGAGAGCGAGGGAGGGATTCCCACCCCAACAGGGCCACGGTCTCTGTGAGGCTCTGGGCAAGTGGCTCGGCCTCCCTGACTCTGCGTTACCATCGGGGAGCGTGCTCCCGAAGGCCCCTTGCCGCCTTCCGTGGCTTCGTGCCACCCTAGCTCCGAGCTCTGCCCGTGGCCTCCTCTGCATGGCGGTCATTTGGAGCATATTCTTTCTTTTGGATCCCCAAACAGAAGTCAGGGACCCATGTTTTTGCTTTTTAGTTAGTTTATTGTTTTTAATCAAATAATAATCGCCGACACTTCTAAGTACTATATATATATAATTCATTTAATTTCACAACAATCTTATGGTATAGGTACTATGGGGAAACTGAGGCATAGAGTACTCTCAAGCATCTTGTCCAAAGTCACACAGTTCATATGTCTAGAATCTGGGATTTGAACCCAGGTCTGTATGGCTTTACACAACTTGTTCTTTACTATTGTATCAGTGGTCCCCAAGCTTATCTGCATATCAGAATCACCTGGGAACATCTTTGAAAATTTCCAGAGCTAAGGCCATACCCCAAACCATTTAATTCACAGTGTCTGGGGCGGGATATGGGCATCAACAGTTTGGGAAACTCCCCTGGACCCCAGTGTGCAGATAAGTCTGGGGACGCCGCAGTGTCCTGCAGAGTGACCGTCTACCCGAGTGTGCCATCCTGGGGTGTGGAGAAGAGAGAACCACGTGGCAGACAGGGAAGCTTTGGGAAGCCGCAGGCCAGCTGACCTCCTGTCTCATGTGCGAGCCTCACAAGGCACCGAACTGCTTCGAGTTTGTCTCCCACTCGGCTTCAGTGCCACTCTCCACTGCGTCACTAGCTCCACAACCTTGAATAAGTCACTTAATATTTCTGAGGCTCGCTTTTCTCATCTTGAATGTGGCTTTCTAATACCTAGTCAACAGGGTTCTTAAGAAGGACAAAGCATGAAAACTGTTTTCAGACTATGCTTATGGGAGTCTAGTACCTGCTCAAAACAAGAAAAAGGGACATTGGATCTGAATGTCATGCTCCGTGCCAGGGTCTCAGACACACGCATGTGTGCACACAGTTTAGACAACACACACACTCGCACACCCAGCTCAGACGACACAGAGGTGCACACTCACACACAATAGTGGCTAGCAGGGAAGTCTAATCTGATGTCTGCATTAAAAATCAAATCCTCTCTAACACTTATTTTTCATTTGCATTTTATAAAGAAATCATCAAAATTCAAAATCTCCCCTCTCCTTGTGGCTTGATTCATGTTTGTCTTTATTTAAGTTCAGAGCAGAGAAGGCGACACAGACCGAAGGTATTTTCCTGGCTACACCGACCGCGGTGCTGAGGGCGTTCCCACAAATTTGAAAAATAACAGTGTTTTCATTTTCCTGATGCTGTGATAACCTTGCGAGAGTTAGAAATGAGGGTCTGTTTTCTAACTGAAATTGTTTTCCTCAATCACGGGCTCACTCTTCATACTTGTTGGCTATTATTGTAGGGTTGCTAATGAACGCTGACCTCCCCGCACTTGCAATAATACATTCTTTTAAATACCACAGCGATGTCTTCAATTACACGGAGGTTGCAAATAAGAGGATAATGTATGTTTTACTTGGGCGGCACCATTCATTAGAATTGTCTTTTTACCAATAGAGTTAATGGAATAATCTTCATTCGGATTTAATATTTTAGCCCTGCAAGGGGCCAGAATATTGTCACTCGCTATTACAGGGGCGCCTTGTTCCCTCTCTCTGGGTCACTTGGTGCTGAAGAGTTCTTCTTTTAAAACCCCCTTGCATGTATCCCCAACTCCAACCCTGACCCTGCTAAGTGATCATCTGTGTATCTGAAGCTCCTTTTGTCTGGACTCTTTCAATGACTGCCTACCTGATCTCCCTGTCTTCCCGCTCCCCTCCGTCCTCCCACCGCCGGCGGAATTATCCCTTCAAGTACAGATCTAATATCCTCCCCTGATCTAAAGCCTCTCCACTGTCTACAAGAAAAGCGCAGCACATGGATCCCTTAGGGACTCGACTCTCCTTCAAGCCCCCACTGGGGTCCTTGAGCTCCAGGCAACGAAACTTTTCAGCAGTCTCCGAGCACCCCGTGCTCTCTCACTGTCTGATGGCTTGGTTGCGGTAGTTTGTTTGCCTCTGTTGAGAAAAGAAAGGTGCAGATTGTGTGTGAGCAGCTATTACGAGTGTGGTTTGCATAGACACCCTGCCTGTATCATCCCTTTCCTGCCCGCCACCCTCGCTCCAGTATGTCCTTGCAGATGGAAGCCCCGTGCCCTTGCTCAGGGAGGCCTTCCTAGATGCCTTCAGGAGCAGTCCTCTCTCCTCTTTGTCCACCATATTGTAGCACTGTGTCTTAAATCAGGTTTCCTAGCTAAAATGCCTGAATGGGCTTGAATTAATTCTTTTGCAGGTAATGCATTGAGGCAGACCTCTCAGGTGAAACCTACAAGAAAAGGGAGCAGCGAGCTAGTGATGGGAAGAAGGTATGGTTTCAGCGAAGTCCAGCCTCAGCCCAATCCCATGGGGAGCTCTGGGGCATGAATCGTCCTTCTGTGAAATCAGAGGCTAAGGCTTTAACGTTCCCTATCGATGATTCATTGGCTATAGGCCATATCCTTATTAACAGGTGAGGAGAGCTATAACCTCCTAGGTATTGCTGGGCAAGGCAGCACCATTGGCCATGGTGATTTCCTGGAAAAACGTGAAGCTGTGAGCCGTTAGCAGCCCCGACTCATGACAGCCAAGGGATGGCTGCACTAGTCTGGGAGGAGTCATGTGGGGTCTGTTATAAACTGGGCTTCAAATGTTTGTTTGTTGGTTGACATGGATTCCTTCCATTAGCCTGCCAGTCCCCTGAAGGCAGTGAGTGTGTCTTCTTCCTACGGAATCCCAAAAGTCCAGCCCAATATGTTTCACACGAAGTGGGATTACTTTATTGTTTTGAATGAATGACTATCTATGCTCATCAGAGAATAGTTCCAGGTCCTTGGAATATAATAAGCTACTAAGCAGGGTCCTTAGTTTCCAGAAGGTTGCTGGCCATTAGGAAGATGGGGAGCACACCCGATGTGAGCTATCGTTGCAACATATTAGAAGAACAACACATACAATACTGAGTTTCAGCTATGGACTGGGCACTGTGGTGGGTGTTCATCACATAGGATGGGTGTACAAATTACACAGTGTGTTCTTCAGCCAGAATCATTAATGAATGAATAGTAACGGGCTCACCCAGTCCCCTGAGTTCTGAAGAAGGACCCCTGCATGCCAAGACTCTCCTCTGCTGTGAAGAATTGGGGAGTTAAACAAGGAAGAGAGAAAATAGGAACAGCCAGGAAGACCAAAGGACTTCTGTCACGTAAAGCCGAGATAGAGCGGAGGGAGAAGGCAGAAACGGACACTCTGGGCGGGCCAAGTTTGCCATAGGTGAGAAGGAGAGAGAACACGTTGAGAATGAGCTGTTGGGGGATTTTAAATGTGACAGTGATGAGAAACGTGGACATTTTAGATATCTGACGTGTATTAATGACATTTGCTTTCTTTGTCTTGGATCTTTCCTTAAGAGGACAAGCAGTACGTGGAGTACTTTTGGCTACTTTTAGTTGCTGAAATGTGATTCAATGAAACACAATGTGGGGACAGCATCCCATGAGGCCCTGGGACTTGACTGATTCACAAAATATCTCATTTAATGGTTATTAAACTCATTTGAATTGGTGAAGTGACTGAGGATCAGAGAGGGTGAATAATGTGCCCAAGGTCATGCAGGTGGTAACCACTGATTTCAGAGTTTGACTCCAAGTTCGTCAGATTCCAAGTCCACCCTCTAGTCACCGCACTACACAGCATCCCTGGTAAAGAACAGAGTTGATGTCAGCCCTGCAAAAAGCCCTGTGAAAGCTGGAGGAACACTCCAAGGGACTTTAGGGTTACTCCCTTAAGAACATGGCTTTAGGTGGCCCAGAGTAGAAAGAGATTCCTGTGTCCAGAGATGAAAGACCATGTGAGTTGAAATGGAGCGTTAGCTGGGCCAGGAGTCTGAATCCAGCATCTCTGCCCAGGCCAGGTGATGCTGAAACTGTATGGGACCACGTGGGAAAGAATAAATGGAAGCGAGATATTAAGGCAAGAAAAAAAAGGATTGCCCTGCTATTTCATGTAAAACAACTTTGTTGTTGTAGGCTGACTGACTTCTACACTGAAAAATTAACATATTTCAAGAACTACTGAGACTTATTCATTCTCATTTGCCTCGTATGGCACCAAATAACTAGTGAGACAAGGTGGCTTGACTCTCCTGTCTTTGTTTTGAAGTTGCGCTGACACAGCCATCAAACTGTCATTCACAGAAGCAGCCTTGTCCTTCCCTAAACTCTCTTGTCCTTACAGATTTTATTCACCTGTTCCAACAGCTTAGAATTATGTTAGAAGCTAGATCCCATTTGAAAAAGAAATAAAATTTCTTCATTCTTTGGTTGTGAGAAAAGCCCAGGGCATGATAGGATGATTAAAAAAAACAACACTGAATTTGGGGTCAGATGTTTAGTGTTGCTAACTGTGTGATGTTGGACAAATCATTTCATTTCTCACAGCCTTGGTTTCCTTCTCCGTAATGTGGGGCTGATTAATTCCTGCCCTGCCTACTTCATAGGATGGTTAAAAAGATCAAATTAAATAATGGAAAAAGCAGAGCTTTCTATGAATCAAGAGGAGAAATATTTATAGAAAAGATGTTTGCTTTCCCTTGCGTGAATTATCAATTGCTCTCATCTGGTGTTTTAATTAATAAGGTGTGTGATTTTTTAATTTAAATAAGATTAAGTCTCTGGAAAGAATAATAGCAGAAGAACATGAATTATGTAATTTAAAAAATTGCCCAACAATGGTCGAGATGAAGTGGTTATCTAGAAACAGAATGATTCTTGTTAAATTCTTGGAGGGGACTGAACTGATTAGCTCTATTGTTAAGGGTTCATTTTTTTTCCACTTTAGATAATATTCACTTATTTTTTTATATTCCTTAGGACTTTATGTCTTTTCACATCTCAATGCATTTTTAAAAAACATTTTTTATCACATTCTATGGTATAATCAGGAAGCAAAAAGGGGAAGTGAGTGAAGTATATTGCTTGTCCCAGGAAGAACTCAGAAGAGTTCCTTGAGAATCCTGGGTAAGCTGGAGATGACTCAGCAGATAACCCAGACTGGAAACCTGGAATCACCATTTACCCCTTCTCCTCACTGCTTACTTTCAATCACAGAAGGCATTCTAATTTCCTAATATTTTCCAAATTCCCTTCCCTCTTCCCCATTGCTACTTTTCCAACCCAATGCAAACCCTCATATTCCTGTGAACATCCCAATGGTCCCCACAAGGAGATCGAACCTCCAGTCCATCCATCACAGTCCCAGCTGCATGCACCAGTCAGAGATCCTTCCAAAACAACATGGAAAGACATCCACTTCCAATCAACATGGAGTAACAGAGACCACATTTATTCTCTCACCCGAAACAACTTAAAAAAAAAAACAGAGAAAATCTATAAAGCAACAGTTTGAAACACATTAACATGAGGGAAAAAATCCAGGCATCCTTGAAATATGGCTACACGTAAATTTGTTACCATAGGTAGTTAGCGAATTATTAATAATAAAGGGGAGCAGAAGGAATGAGACATTGAGTGTAATAAACTAGGGAGCATAAGCCTGTTTGCTTCACCAGGAAGATACAGCTTCACATCGCAGGGGATCGTAGCATTGCATTGCCAAGGGGATGAACACTGCTCCCTTCCCCTCTCTGGTACTGGGTTGTTGGAGGACATGGGGAGGAGCTTGACCACAGGGACTTGTAGTCTAACTAGGGAGTGGACACATCAAAAGCCTGCAAAAGCTTGGGAAGTTGATTGGTTCTTTTGAAAAAGCACATGGTCCATCCCAAACCCAAAGTAATATAATCCCAGGGGAGCGAAGAATCTCTCTTCTCTTGTCTACCTGGTGATGCACTTGCCCACTGCATTCACACTTTCTCTTTTGTCTGGGAACATGGGACCATGAGAGTCGGGAAGCTATCAGGACCCACGGCAGATGGTGTGGGCTCCACAGGGCTCATCTTTAATATGAAGCAGAAACCCTGGATACTGGCTTTTGCTGTGGCCCTGCCGAAGACAAGGTTGGACTTTGTCCACGGTGGGATGGAGGGGATGGAACATTGGAAACCCAGGGGCAGATTTCCCCTTGAAGAAATCATCTTGCCCCACCATAATCTCCCATGCGTGGGTCCTTGGACTGCTTCCTCACAATCCTGTGGAACAGCCTGATTTCCACTGACAACCAAGTGAACTCTTTTCACTTTGCTGCTTACCAGGAATAATTTCAGTTTCCACCAGTCAGAGTGTAAAAATGAGTTCACAGAGTAGCAGGTAAAATACCCAGAACAGTTTTACCTCAGTAGTGGGGGACATTATTTCTAGACTAAACACTGCTCTGGACCCATGTAAGAAAGCTTAAAATCAAGATGCAAAGACTCAACATTTTTGCAAGCAAACTACCCAGCTTCTAGAAAAAAGTTCAAAAGCAGTTATTTAAATACAAAAATATAACACCCAAAAAGACTAAATTCATAGCGTCTAACATCCAATAAAAAAAGACCAGACAAGTTTAAAAAACAAAAATAAAAGTAAGTTATGATAACAAAATCAATCCATCGAAACTAACCTGGAAATTATATGCATAATAGAATTAATAGACAAGGATATTAACACAGTTATTATAAGTATATTCCTTATGTTCAAAAAGTTAATTAGACACATAGAAGTTATAAAAATATCACATCACACATCTAGAGATGGAATCTACAATGTCTTTGTACCCTTTGACTTAGGGTACAAAGTTTCAGTTATGCAAAATGAATATCCCAGAGACCCTCGGACAACATACGCTTATAGCTAATAACACTGCATCATGAACTTAAAATTTGGCTAACAGAGTAGATCTTATGGTGTGCTCTTACCATGAATAATAATCATTATTATCGTAATAATTAATATATACATTTTGGAGGTAATAAGCATGCTTATGGTGCAGATTGTGGTGAAACAGTTGCATAGCACAAACTCGCATGACAAACTCATACACAGCACAGACTCATTGAGTTGTATATATTAACATGCATAGCTTGTTGTATGCTAATCATACCTCAATAAACAGGTTTGAGGGTTTTTTAAAAGATGATGTGAAAGCTACAATGTCTAAACAAGAAAATACACTGAATGGGATTATAGATTTGATATTGCAGAAGAAAGTATTACTAAACTTGAACTCAAAGTATTAGGGAGTTTCCAAAGAAAACTCAGGGAACAAGATGGGAAAGAATTGGAGCACCAGTGAGCTGTGGGATGACTTCATCAGCCTAACGTCTGTGCAAGGAGTGGAAGGAAAGAGAGAGGGGTTGGACAAGTCCTTTCTAATTGCATAGCAGTATCTCCAAAACTTAGCCAACAACGTTTATTATCGTACTTGGTTTCTGAGGATCAGAAATCCAGTCACCCCTTCACTGGATGGTTCAAGTTCAGGGTCTCTGATGAGGCTGCATGTGAACCGCTGGCCTAGGCCCGAGGCACCTTAAGGTTCCTCTGAGGAAGGACCCACTTAAAGCTCTCAGCAGTTGCTAATGGCCTCAGACGTCCTCCTTGGAGGCCTCTCCTCAGGGCTGGCTGAGTGTCCTCACAGCATGGCTGCCGGTTTCTTCCAAATCAGCGAGAGAGAGAGCAGAACGGACAGCACCATGTATTTTATAAATTAACCTCAGAAGTGGCACACTGTCACTCCTGCGAGTTGGAGCAGTTTGTGGCAGAGAAGGGGAAGAGGCCATACAAGAAGGCAACTATCAGGAGGGGTTGACCATTGGGCACCGTCTTACAGGCTACTCCCACAGGGGTCACGGAAAACATTTGAGACAGCAATGGCCCAAAACATTTAAAGTATGGTGAAAACTATAAACCCACAGATCCAGAAAGCCCAACAAGCCCCAAGTACAAGGAATATGACAGAAACCACACTGAGGCCCATCATAAACACATTGCTTAAAACCAGTTATAAAGAGAACAAATCTTAACCCCAGCCACAGAGAGATTTGACCACACTATACTAGAGTGGCTAAAATGTGCATGACCGATCATACCAAATATTCTAGAAAATGCGGAACAACTGGACCTCTCTCGCGTTGCTGATGGGACTCTACAACAGTGAGACCACTTTGGAAAATAGTTCTGACTTTTCTTGAAAAGGTAACCACATATCTCTCAGATGCCTCAGGTGGATGGTATTTAGCCAAGACAGAGTAGAGATATAAAGACTGGAATGCAGTGTTTATTGCAGCTTTATCTGTCATAGCTGAAAGCAGGACACAACTCTAATACCCATCAACAGGTGAGTAAATAAATGCTGGCGTATGTCCATGTGGTGGAATCCTACTTGGAAATAAAGTACGGACTGCTATACGCTCAACACCATGGGGGAATCTCACAGTAACTACGCTGAGTGAGAGAAGACAGACACGAAGGAGTGAACTAACCTAATAGTGATGAGAAGTACGTCAGGAGTAGCTGGGGGTGGAGCCCAGGGAGGGGAGAGGGAGAGATTAAAACGCACACTAGGGACACTTTGGGGGAGTCATGGATATGTCCCTTGTCTTGATTGTGGTGAGAGTTACTGGAAGAATGTCAAAACTCATCAAAGTATTTACTTTAAAAAGGTACAAATATCCAATCATTGTGTTATACAGCCAAAGCTAATATATTGTATATCAACTGTAATTGAAAAATAAATTTTTAAAAATGTACGGTGTAACCGCATGTCAATCAAACCACATAAAGTTGTTAAAAACAAAAATCACAGCCATCAAGTCCTTGTCCCTCCCAGCTGTCTTCTTCTGGTGGCTTCCTATGGCCCTCAGGGTGAAGTCTGGGCTTTGGGGGACATCTGAGCCCCCCAATCCAATCCCAGCTGCTGCTCTCCTCCTTCACACTCACTCTGTTTGGAACTCACTGCCAGTCCTGGGCCATGACGCTGCTTCTCATTCCAGGGACACTCTTGGCCATTCCCTCTACTTACAATGCTCCTTCTTCCCAGTCCCCACCCCTCCAGGGGACTCTTACTCGCCACCACTTCCTGTCTTGCCTTCCCCTGGGAAGCAGTCTCCAGGAGCTCTTCTTCACGTCATCCTGACTCTCTACAGGGCCCTTCATAGGTCTTCATCTCCCCCCGCCCACACCACTGGGCGTGATTAGCACCAGGCTTCTTACTCACTGTCATTGCGGTCATTAGTGGTCAGCATCACAGTAGCAGTGACTCTGTTCCTGCAGGGTTTCACAGTCTAGGCTACACTGTGGGAGCAAGGGAGGGTTTAAAATAGCACATGGGAAGAAGTGATTTGGAGAGCTCACTCGGAATATGTCTGCCATGGCCTGGATGCCATGTTGAGATCTCAGCCCCACTGGGAGGACACTGGGTCGGGAGGAATTAGGTAATTCTTGAATGGAATTAGTTAGTGGCCCTAATAAAAGGGACCACAGGGAACTGGCTCGCCCTCTTTTCACCACGGGAGATGACAAGGTGAAGTTGGCGGTCGGTAGCCCAGAAGAGGACCCTCAGCAGAACTTGACCATGCGAGCACCTTGGTCTCTGATATCCCAGCCTCCTACACCTGTGAGAAATAAAGTTCTGTCACTTAGAAGTCACCCTGTGTATGGTACTTTGTAACGGCAGCCCAAGAGGACTAAGACAATACCCTACCCCACACCCCCTGGTGACAAGACCCTGTGTAGGTTCTTGCAGAGACCCCATCAGGACAGACTGTGTAACCCAACACGTCTTGTCAATGGGATCGTCCCCCAGACAACTTAGAGGGGGTGACTCTTCGCGGACGAAGAGGGGAAAGGCAGGAGAGGGGTGGGTGAGGAAACATAGGTGTAGGGCAGGCTGAGTCTTCCCAAAACAGCTGAAAACAAATGATGCTTTCCGATCTTCCAAATAGCTGCCAGGTTAGAAAGACACTATTTATGTTCAAAATGTCCATTTTTAGCCAAGTGGTGGTGACGAGGTCTGTGCTTCTGTGATTAATAGCAAAACTTGAGTTGAATATACCAACCGTGTGCTACTGCTTTCATTTTGATGGCGAAAGGAGGGGAATTTCTTGGGTCCGTTTACTCAGCGAGGTCACAGGGCACATCCCCTGTCTTTTCCTCCGTTGGTGACTCCAGACCGAGTCACAGCACACTGTGGAACAGTCAGGAGCCGACATCTCCTTCTCTCCCCACTCCACACCGTTTCGCTCTTTCTCTCAAAAGTTAAATAGTGTGCAGGGTAGTAAGGCACATGACCACGCATTGGTGAGTCTCCTTTGAAATCCACCCCCAAAGTCACTCCAGTGCAGGGACAACACAGCCATCGAGAGCGCAGAGGACGGGACGCCAGGCCGTGAATGCCAAGCCGGTGCCCCGGGCCCCAGCTGCTGGGCAGGTAACAGACAGGGCCCAGAAACGCCAAGGCTGAAGGTCAGTCTTTCTGGAAAGCACTTCAGGAAGCTCCAGATGCACCAAGCTCTTCAAGACAAAATTTTGTAGGAAAAAAAAAAAAGAAAACGTACAAATTTGGATTGAGAATAAATGCCAGGCAACAGGAAAACAGGGTCGAGGCACTTCGAGTCACATCAAGCACGACACGAGTGATTTTATTTTCTATGGGGAGGTAGAAAGAAGAATATTTCATTTTTTATTATGGAAATCTTTAAACATACCTATTAGTAGAGAGGATGAAAATCCTCACTTAGTTTCAATAGTGATCAAAAGTTAAATTTTTTATTTAGAGAGAAAATGGCAAAATGTGTGGAAACATATGAGGGGCATCAGGATGTTGGAGGTAGATGTGTGGGTGGAGCCCCCACCCCACTCCGGGTGTCGGTTCAAATCCTCTGCTCCCTGAGGCAAGGCAGGACCAGGAGCCAGAAGTCGTTAACTCCTAGTGGGACCTCACTCTTTGCCGAACGTGCAGGAGGACGGCTCCCTGGCGGGGTCAGAGGCAGATCAAAGGGAGGCACAGAACCAGTGCCACAGTAGGTGCTCAGGAAACAGACGTGTGGCCGTGGTTACCGTATTCAACTGCATCAGGCAATCCTGGCGGGCGGCCAGACAGGAAACTGAAACTCAGGCCAAGTGCGGGCAGAGGCCTGAATCTGACATGAGGGGTTTTCCGTTGCATTTTCTTGGAAACTAGTAATCAATGGCCAAAAGTCTCAAGTTCGTGCTCGTTGCAAATAAAGCAGGTGTGATTTGAATGGCAGGGCAAGAGGAGGACGGCAAGGAACTTTTTTTTCTTTTAATTCTGACTAATGTTAACCAGTTAACCATTTAGTTATTGTTCCTGTGTGGTGTCTGTAGTGTTTGGGGGCTGGAGCCCTAGAACACATACTGTTAGGCAAATGGTTCTCATCTGAGGGAAGCTGTGGCCTCCAGCACAACCTTGGCAATGTCAGAGGACACATTTGGTCACCGTGATGGGGCAGGAGGTGTTCCCGGCATCTGGTGAGCAGAGGCCAGGGGACATCCTACAATGCACAACACAGCCCCATCACCACCCCCGACAACCTATTACAGAGCCGCCGGGGTCCTTACCCCCAGGGCTGAGTGAACTGGAGTGGCACAGCCCAGCCCAGGTCAAAAGCCGGGGTCAGACACACTTGCCCTGAACTCTGGCGCTGGGGCTGGCAAGACTGACTCCTTCCCGTAGACATCTCCATCAATGATTCGGAGGCAGGGAGACCTTCACTGCAGGCCTGTCTGCTAATTCAAAGGTCACCTGCCAAGATGTCGTCACACGTGGGCACCCAGTTAGCTGTGGCTGTCGTCATTGTTCATTGATTGTGACAGCTTTTGACATTGAGAAACATCATACTCGACTTCTTTTTTCAAAAAGTGCTGCGGATCCGTGTGAAGAGCTAGTCCTGAGAAGAAACCGGTATGGCCCCAGTTGGATCGCGGCATCCTGGCCGGGAAGCCGGTCCTGAAGGAGGAGACTGCCGAGGGAAACCTCGGTCCCCGAGCCCTGGATGTGGGCTCGGGATTGCAACGCGGAAAAAGAATTTCGTGACCACGGCGCTACTGATCTTCGGTGCCAGGTAATTCTTCAATACTGGGGGGCTGCTCGGACACTGCAGGAGGTTCAGCAGCATCCCGGGCCTCCAGCCACTGGATCCGAGTCGCACCCCCACACCCTCAGTGTGACGTGGTTCCTTATGTCACTGCACAGGCCCGGCCCCCGTGTCCCTGCGCACAGACCTGGCAGCCTTCTTCACCTGACCACCGGTCAGCCACTAGGCACCTGCTCTTCGGCAACTTCTCCCCCATGTAATTTAGAGCCTCCTGTCTCTGCCTTCACTTCCTTCTCTGCAGGCTTTTGAATACCATCTACATCTCCATACGTCCCCCGATCCTCTTTTCTGAATTCACAATTGCCTGGACCAGCCTACCTGTCACGCCATTGGTTCACCTTGCAGCCGTTCCCTGTGCGGAGATCATTAGCCGGCTCTCTCTGAGCTTCTGGAATTTCCACCCTGTTTATTAAAATGCAGGTTTCTCTGAGATGGGAGTGTTAGTCATTATTTTTCAATATTAATGTTATTGTTTTTCTGAAGCGTCTGTTGTTCCGTAATTCAAGGACCCCTTGTCGAATCCCATATGTGGCATGTTTATTAGATGTAATATTTTATCTCTCGGACTCAGTGCCTGACACTATCATTTCCTTCTTATTTCAATAAAAATGATCTCCTTCTTTGCAGCTGTGACAGGAGCTAATGGTTTTCTTTATCACAGGAGAAAGTGAGAAGGGGCCACGCCGCAGAAAGATGCCGTGAACTGTATACGTTTGTGCGCTAATTCAATTTACAGCATGAACTCTCATCTTAATAAAGTAACTTCATAACAGGAGGCACAACAAAGGGAAGCCACTGGGAAAGTCTAGGGGTCGTTCGTTTTTCTAGATTTGCAGGTTGTAGGTTTGCGAAACAACACCCAAACACAGCCTGCAGAAACAAAAGCCACGGTGCTCCGCTGGGTTCCATTTTTCTCTCCTTCTTCCTGTTTTGTTTTGGTTTTTTTTCTCTTTTGGGTGTGTATGTTGCAAAGGAGGAGGGGCAAGGGCTTTCAATGTAGTTCAATCAAGTGCTGATCGTATCCGGTACAACTGTCCCTGACAGAAGCACGAGATTAGTTGTTTGATGAGGATTCTTTCCTGCATGGGAATGTCAGTGGGTCCTGCCCAGCATTGTTGATTTATCAGGAAAGAAAAGATAGTGTATTCAGTGCACAATTAGACCATGAACGTTTCAGCAGGGAGCTGGGAGTTTTATAGCAAGTGCCAAACAATTGTGAATGGCATTTCAAAAGCGTGCCATAGATATAAGTAGAGATGAAGGCATGGGACAGAGTTTGAAACCCTTACGAGTGGTGAGACTTGGATGGACCCTGACTAGAAAGGAGACTGGACAAGACCAGGTCACCCTGGTGTAAAGACCCATCGGCATTCATATGGAGGACCAATGTCTTCGCGTGGCTCAGGTCATGGATCTGAAAAGGAACGGACTTGGTTCAGGATCCTGGATCTGCCACCCCCTGTCTGTCTAACGCTGGCAAGCATACCTTGACCGGGGCAAGTGTCTGATCCTAAAGAGGACATGCGACTCCAGCCCCTCAGCACACCATCAGGATTAAATGCATGTGTTGGCACATCTGAAAAGTGTTTAGTTTGAGCCTGGTACAGAATGAGAGCTAACAAGTGGCAACTCCACTCTTGTTCGGCCGCCATGTCGCTCTGTTTGGTCGGCATGCTCACATTCAGCCCTGGAGGCTGTGGCGGGGAGCGGACTGGCAGGATCCATTCCATTGTCAAATTCCCCAGCATGCACAAGGCGTCTACAGGGGCAGCGCCCTGGGAAGGTGCTGTAGGAATTCAGAGAGGAGGCTGATACATCCCTGATCCCAGGGACTCACAGGCACTGGGTGGGGGGACATTCATCAACGCCAGCAGTTACATGCCAATGGCACACCTCTGTGCTGACCCTGTGTGCTGTGGTTCCGGTAGAAGTGTTACTTCACGGGGTGTGAGCCCCTTTAGGCTGAGGCAGGAGCCATTTCTGAATCACGTTCGGTACCCAGTGTCCAGCACAGGGTCTGGATCATGTGCTCCTCCAGCAAAATGTGCATCGAGGACCAACCAGGGATGCAGTGATGAACAAAGCATCATTATAGTCCCTCATCCCATACACATTTCCTTCTACTCAGGACAATGGATAGGATTCAGACTCCCATCTTGCATCTCACAAGACACCTATGTCAAAACCTGAGCCCTAGCTTAGGCTCAAGAAATACTTGTTGCATGAATAAATGAGAGTAAACAAACACATGTATAAAAGTCAATTCAGCGAGACAGTGACACGCAAAAGGACACGGGATGCTATGTGAGATGATAACAGGAGGACATGGATTGATGTCAGGGTGATGGAAACTTCTAGAGAAAAAGATGAAGCCTGGGAGGTTTCTATTGGAACACAGGGGCTTCCTGTGAAAAACTTCTGCTTGGCTGTGGTTCTTCTGACCTTTACAGCTGGCTCGTCTTTACAAACTCTGTGTTTTGTTTGGGATGTCCATCATCTGAAGTGCAAACCATTGCCCCTGGAGAAGGGGAGGAGGGATGAGTCTAGAAATCACCCTTCTTTGGGGGGCCAGGCTGTTGTCTCCAGAGGCAGCTCTTGAGAGACAGGTCCAGTAGGAACTCTGCAGGTGAAGTTGCACTGGGAAATATGAACACACTCCATACCTCTGCTCATCAATCTGCCAATTCCACAAGTAATCATTGTGTCCGGCCATGTGCCAAGCTCTATGGTAGGTTCCAAGCTACATGGTGAAGGGGACAGCCTGCCTTGTTCCCCTGGCCAGCCCAGTCTGCAGCTCAAGCACCTGCTCTGTGCAGACACTGCTCAGCAGCAAGATGCTGGGTGGACAAAGACACTCTCTGCCGATAGGAGGGTCCCAACCAGTGATGGAGACAGAGACGCTAGCATCTGAGTTCAACACACCAAGAGGACAACAATTGAACCACAGTCCCTGGTGTGCAGGAGAAGCAGCCATGTTGGCTTGTGAGTTACAGAACCAGGTTTTGTAACTGGGTTTGTGACTGGGTTTGCCCCCATTATTATCCCAAAAGGCAATGGGGGAAAAATAGGATGATTTGTTCCCAGCCACACACAGCCATGTGCCAGGTCAACAGAGTTGGTGGGCTGGGCTGATGTCCCTGATGTCCCTGCAGAAAGCCTACCTGTGTCACCCTCCCTGCCCAACCTGTCCATTAGGGGGAATCTCTGCCATTAGGGCAGGAGTCACTGAGTTCTATAAGGATAACAAAACCCGATTCCAGGCACTGGGATACACAAAGGAAATAAATTCCACCCTGACCCCAAGAAGCTCCCAAGCTGGTCTACCCACTGATCTCAGCTAAACTTACTCCCAAAGGCTTTTCATGTCCCAAGTGTATTTTACTATCAAAACTAACTCCTGGCCAGATCCCAGAGTCTAAAACAGCAACCATGATCTTGAGCAGCCTTCATGTGCTGCTGCCCATGAATAATGTGTCTTGTCTGAGTCACTATTTTCTGGCTTACAACCCTTGCCCTTCATCTTCCTGGATATGTGACCTTGGGCAAGCTACTGCCCCCCAAGCCTTAATTTACTCATCTGTATAATGGAGAGGATAATATCTCCTACCATGTAGAAATAATACAAATGAAGTTCTTAGCACATCCCCTGGTGCCCCTAGCCATAAGTCCCTGCGAAAGACCTTCCTGTTAATGATTTATCTTTTTACATTAAAAAAATATCAGAGACTGCTTTATAAACATCATACGATGAACAGAGAAGATTCTAAAAAATTCCAGAAGGGCGTGGGGAACCTTGCAATGGGGAAGAAAGGAGAGCATCAGAGAGTGTGCTGTTTGAATACGAAGGGACTCAGGAGCTGCCACCGTGCATTTGAACACTGCAGTTCCCTTTGTCTCGGTGGGGGTCTAAGCACCAGTGTTTAAAAAAAACTCTACAAGCAGAGCTACAACATTGGGGCTGCCTTTCAGGGCACAACTGCTGAAAGTCTGTACTGCTTATCTCTGAGCCCCATTCACCTACACTGTCTATTCTAGAATAAAACAAAAGAGAAAAGAGCTCGAGGAAGAGTGGCCGGGTAGAACGGGCACTTAGAACGAAAACAAAGAAAAACTAAAGTTCATGAAAAACCATTAGAATCAATTCAATTAAATCATTCTCTTCTTTAGAAATCAGACTCATAAATTTCTATTTTGTGACATTCCATCCATACTGACCTTGACATTTTTAGTCTTTGTCAAACATTTCATAATAGCTTTCAATGTATATCAATAAGACCACAAAGTATGTATTCTATGCAACAGGTTTTCCATGTATTTTTATAAAATTTTTCAGCCATTTATTTTTTCCTAAAGTGTAGTGTGAAGGGAAAAGAAAACTATTGATTTTGCAATTACTTTTCCATTTTCTTGTGGCCTAATCGTATAAATACAACCAACTGAAACATTCTCAGAAAATTATCAGCGCTGTGTCTTGATCATATTTCTGGGTTCATGTGAATCTTGGATTTATTTATTTATGGAGTCTTCAAATTATACTGAGAGATGAATTGAATACTCAGTGTCCAATTTTTCTCTATTTGCAAATTTATGTTCAATGCAAAGTATAAACTGATTTATGTCCAAAACAATGTATAAACTGAAGACCTCATTTCCCCCAGAGTGTTCATGTATAAATTTATTAAAGTAACTCCCTTCCCCCCACCCCAGTGATGCTATTTATTACACAGAAAAGGAGCTCTTGTCTGCACATCTCCCGCCTTCATTGACATGGTGCTTCACCATCTCCCAGATGTCTGGGGGTTGAACTAGGGCAGACATGATGTGAAATCCATCTTTTGCTCCTTCTCACCTTCTTGCTCAGCCCCATAAAAATAAGCACAGAGAGAGGAGGGGGGATAGAGGCATAAACATGCGAGAGGGTGAGCTGGGAAGGAAGAGACAGAGGGGGAGAGAGTGCGCACGCGTGCTCGGTGGCCGTGTGATGGATAACTGAAGTGAAGTGTCAGGATGGTATTATGTAAATTACTGAGACAGCCAAGCCATGCGCTGATGATTACAGACGATGTGAGCAATGTTGTGCTCCCCAGACGCTCGTGTGCCTTGTTATTTTTCTTCCCTCCAACTACCCTTGGGGTGGATTCTTCCTGACCCTGGTCCTTGGGAAAAAAAATCTGCCAAGAAATAACTTCCCCTTCACCAACATACATATCTCAGCTCTCCCAGCAAGAAAGAAAATTAAAAAAGTAGACGGAAGAATGTGACATGTCTCTCCATGGACACTCCCCCTCCCTGGATGCCACCAGACGTCCTCAAACTGCCTTTTGTTTGGATCAGTGAAGCATTTGGCTTTATCAAGCGCCTTGATTGTGCCTTCCTTTCAAGGCAGCACCTAAAGGAGAGACACTGGCAGCAAAGAGAGTGGCTCTGAACTTCTAAGATGACGAGAGGTAGCATTAATATACATATTAACATATATACACACACCCACAGAAACGGATGTTTTAAATATGCTAATATTATGCCATCTGCACTATTATTATTGGGGTATGAGAGCTCTATTCCATCTATAGGGCTTTGTTGACTATAGGTGAGGGTTTACAGGTTCAGAATTGAAGATATGTCCACACAGCTTTGCAATTTCTAGCCTCTCTTCAGATTAGAAATAGATGCATAATAGGAACTGCAACTAATGGTCAGTATCACTTGGTCTTCATTCATTCATTTATTCAGTCATTGGTGTGCAAAATATTTTTTGACCACTCATCATGTACCAGGCTCTGGACAAAGTTTTGGACCCACAAAGATTCATGCCAAACAGCTTCGGCCCCATGGAATCATCAACCTAATGGGGAAGGCAAGCATGGAAAGAAGTGATCACGGAGCAGCATGATACTAACTGTGGTTAAGGTCCTAGGATTATTAGACAGAAGGACTGAGACTCCCATCAAGGACTCCTTTGCCTGCCTTGACTCTTCTCTTAGCTTGTGTCTCCTTGAAATGAATCCATCATTCCCAGTCTCCCCACTTCAACCCCAGGGGTCTGGTATAATCATACTAGCTGAGTTTAAGAATGTCAGCTCGTTTTAGAGTTATTTTGAAAAGTGATGCTAGATCATAGGATTCAATAAGCCAAAGCTTTAAATATCAGGGTACTTCAATTATTCTTGCTTTTCCTCAACCCACCATCATCAAACAACCCCTGTTTGCCAGGCTCTGAGCTGCAAGGTGGTGACACCACTGTGAGCAAGGCAGACACAGTACCCGGCATCAGGAGGCTTGCTTTCCAGCGGAGAGACGAGGCGCTGTTGCACACATCACACACTCCCAAGAGCACCCTGTGCTGAGAACTGGAAGAAACTCCGGGGTGTGCCATGAAAGTCACCCAACACCCGATCAGGTCTGACTGTCACACTTTGAAGAAATAATGGTCCAGCTGAGATGTTGGCGTGAATAGGCGTTTGCATGGTACACTAGAGAACAGGTGGGTCAAGCGCCTGGGGCAGAGGGAACACCAGGGTCTAAGGCCCTGAAGTGAACAGGGACATACTCAACTCAAAGAACAGAAGGAAAGCCAACTAATTGGCGAAGGAGAAGGGAGAGGGAGAGAGGAGCAAC
>CM052538.1:190652127-190682601 GCA_028533065.1 Trachops cirrhosus | reverse complement strand
CCTTCCTCTGCCCCCTCCACCACCTACATCTTCAGATGCTCTGACAGCCTAGGGAGGGAGTAGGTTCTACTGGTTAGGCACGGGGTCTCAATCTGAGCCTTGCCCCTCGTGACCTCAGGTAAGTGCCTGATGTTGGGAGACAATTCTCCATGGTTTTCCTGTGTTTCTGTACACCTCACACACTTTCTTCTGGGGTAGCCAACAGTCTTGGAAGATAGCAGCAGTCTCTCCCTCTAGAGGAAGGGCTGGCAGACTTACTGCTTATTACAAGAGAGGCAAGTTCCCCCAGCCTCTCTCTCGCAACTCAGCCCCTGTGTGTGTTGGCGACACTCGCTCCTCTCTGTATCACCTCGTGGAAATTGAGACTCAGGGAGTGGTTCAAGGAATCCTGACACTCTGGCGATTCCCATAGCTGTGAGTAAAAGCTGTCCTTTATCCCTGACCCAGGAACCTCGTGACCCAGGAACTGTGTGACCAGCAAACTTGTTAGCTGGCAGGCAACATAAAATCTCAGAGGCTTTACAACTTTTGACTATGTGTTCTGAGCCTCCATCTCCTCGAGTATAAAATTGGAGAATAATGAGTTCCTTCCTCCTCAGGCAGCTGTGGAGATGGTGCTCATCAACGTTAATTCTGAGAAACACTCACTAGCGAACAGTACACATGCAGGTAACACAAGCTATTTTTTTTCATTACACCACCTCGACATGCCACCTCATTGACTGTAGGAGAGTCAACAATCTAAGGGCTTGAAGACCAGTGCGGTCAGGGGGACCACTCCCCTGGAAAAATAATGTTGTTCTGTCAACTTCCACGACCACTAGAGACAGACAAAATCCATCACGGGACCACCAATGGGAAGGGATTGATGGTTCTTCCTTTCTCATTTGAGTTGCCGTCTGTAACTTCCGTGGAGCACGTCGGATTTTATCCCAGTCCCTCGTCATGTGCAGGGAGCTACTCAATGCATCCTCATCGAGTAAGGTGGACCATATGATTGGAAATGTTTCTATTCTCAATTTATTATTTTAAATCAGTTTTAGGTTAGCAGCAGAATTGAGGGGAAAGTATAAAGGTTTTCCATACATACACTGTGCTCACACATGCGTAGCCCCCCTACTATCCACATCCCCCACCAGAGTGGCACATTTGTTGTGACAGATGAACCTACTCTGACATGTCATAATCACCCAAAGTCCTTCATTTGCATGGAGGTTCACTCTTAATGTTGCACAGTCTGTGGAGTAAGACGAATGTGTAACGACATGTATCCGTCATTACGGTCTCTCACACGGTCGTTCCACTGTGTGCCAGAAGTTTTTTGTGCTCCTCCTACTGCCACCTCCCTGCCCACTCCCAGCTGCTGGCAGCCAATGATCTTCTTAGTCTCCATAGTTCTGTCTTTCTCCAGGTTGTTATGTACTAAGAATCCACACTGTGTAGTCTCTTCAGGTGGCTTCTTTCACTTATTAGCATGCATTTCACTTTCGCCATGTCTTTTCATCGCTCGGTAGCTCATTTCTAGCACTGAATAATATTCCGTTGACTGCATTCACTCCAGTTTATGTATCCACTCATCTTCTAAAGGGCATCTTGGCTGCTTCCAAGTTTTGTCGGGTATGATTAAGCTGATGTAAACATCTCTATGCAGGTTTTGTGTGGACATAAGTTTTTAACTCCTTTGGGTAAATATCAAGGAGTGCCACTGCTGAATCATATGGCAAATGTATGTTTAGTTTCGCAAGAAACTATCAAACTGTTTCCTGAAGTGACTGAACCATTTTGCATCCCACCAGCGGAGAATGAGAGTTCCCGTTGCTCCTCATCCTCACCAGCAACTGAAGTTGTCGGTGTTGTGGGTTTTGGCCATTCTAAGAGGTGTGTAGTGTGTCTCTTTCTTTTAAGTTTAATTTCCCTGATGACAGGATGTAGAACATCTTTTCATATATTTATTTAGCATCTGTATATCTTCTTTGGTGGAGTGTCTATTAAGATATTTGGCCCACTTTTTAATTGAGTTATTTGTTTTCTTATTGTTGAGTTTTAAGTAACTTATCAGATGTCTTTAGCAAAAATATTCTCTCAGTCTAAACCTTATCTTCTTATCACTTGACATTGTCTTTTAGAGACCATAAGTTTTTATATTTTAATGAAGTTCAACTTATAAATTACTTCTTCCATGGATTGTGGCTTTGGTGTTGTATCTGAAAATCATTGCTGTCTCCAAGGTCATCTAGATTTTCTCCTATGTTATCTTCTAGGAGTTTCATAGTTTTGTGTTTTACATTTAGGTCTGTGACCCATTTTGAGTTAGTTTTTGTGAAGGGTGTAAAGTCTGTATCTAGAATTTTTTTTTCTGCATGTGGATGTCCAGTTGTTCCAGTATCTTTGCTGAAAAGACTATCTTTGTTCCATTGTATTGTCTTTGCTCCTTTGTTAAAGATCTGTAGACGGTATTCCTGTGGGTCTCTTCTGGGCTCCCTATTCTGTTTCACTGAGTATGAATTTAATTCCTGTGACCAGGAGGAAATACCCCAGTGGCCATGTGCCCATTTTTCTGGCTTTTGGAGTCACGTTTCTCCTCCTTTTAAATCCCTCCAGCTCCTTCCTGCTCCCAGGGTAAAATTCAAGCACTTTATTGAGGCTTAGAAGGCACAATGGGATCTGACCCTGCCCCTTCCTGCAATGCACCTCTGAACTCCTACCTCTCTCCCTCAACACACTTTGTCCAGACAGACTGATCAAGTATTTTGTAGAATGCCCTGCAATTAGGATTAATCTGATATTTTTCTCATGGATAGGCTGGGGTTACGGGATTTGACAGAAGAAGACCATAGAAATAAAATGCTGTTTTCATCATATCACGTTAAGGGTACGTGCATCAGCGTGCTTTATCACTGTTGGTGTTGATGCAGATCACCTGGCTGGTTCAGTGTTTGACGGGTTTCTCCACCATGAAGTCACTCTTTCCCCTCCTTTGTACACTGTCCTCTTTGGAAAGAAACCTCTATGCGCAGCCCACATGTTAGGGGTGGGGCGTTTTGTTCCAGCTACTTGTTCTACGCAGACTATTCACATCGATTGTTTAGAACTCATCTGCATGGGATATCTGCCTCTTCTCCCCATTCCTCACTTATTTATTTATTTGCTCACTTATTTTTAAAAATATTTTTATTTATTTATTTTTAGAGTGAGGGGGAGGGAGGAAGAAAGCCAGGTTGACAAACAGTGTGTGAGAGATACATTGATTGGCTGCCTCACGCACGCCTTCAGTTGGGGACCTGACCTGCAACCCAGGCAAGGGTCCTCCCTGGAAATTGAACTGGTGATGCTTTGATTTGCAAGGTGGTGCTCAAGTCCCTCAGCCACATCAGCCAGGGCTATTTTGTGTGATTATTTATATCAGTATAATTCATATTTATTTTGTTGGTCAATTGTTTTAGTTTTGGTCATCGGGAGGTCTTTCAAGTACCTCCTGGGTTCCTTTGGCATATTCCCATCATTGTGTTATTTTTTTAGTGCATACTTAATTTCTTGCACTACAAGATGCCCCAGGTACATCTTGTACATTTCGGGTACCAGACCGATTTGTCCTAGGAGACAGGAAAATTTTAATACAACTTTAAATGGAAATAGTGCCCATACTAGTTAAATTTTTCCACATATTAAAAGAAATACAATGTGCTAGTAATTTTTGGAAATGACTGTAAAATATTTGACAAAATCTAATGCACATTGCACAAAAATATGGATTAACCGTTTTTCTTATGGAGTTTGGTGCAATGGTCTCAGATAAAGGGACGGCTCACAGGTTCCAGCAGCACTGTACTTACGGCAGCGATGCAGAGACTTCGCATTATTAGAAAAGTCACCACATCAGGAGATCCAAGGACCCAGATTAAGTGGTCATCTCTATAAATGCTGAAAGGCATTGAAAAAATCTGAACTGTGTCTTGTTAAGAACTGTTAGTGAATTCAATAATAAGAAGACAAACGACCCAATTAAAAATATGCAAAGGGCTTGCATGAATACTTTACCAAAGAAATTATATAAGAAACGGTAGCATCAAAAATCATCGAGGCAATGCAAACTGCAGTCGCACTGAGAACCCACTACACACCCACTGGACAGGCTGAAGCTGAAAAACTGACACTACGCTGAGTGTTGGTGAAGAAGCAGAGACACGGCGACTCTCATTAATTGCCGATGGGCGTGTAAAACAGTGCAACTGCTCTAAAAGATACTTCGGCGGTTTCTTGAAATATTAGTCTTACACCTACCAGATGAATCAGTCATTTCACTCTTACACACTTAGCTAAGGGAAACGAAGGCACTTGTCACCTCAAAGGCTTGTGCACGAATATTCAAAGAGACTTTATTTGTAACAGGCCCAAACTGGAGACACTCTGGCTGTCCATCATGAGCTGGGGATACACGATAATACTACTCAGCAACCAAGAGGATTAACTGCGGGTGCACACAGCACAGTGAATATATATAGAGAGGGTTATAAGGATACAAATGCGTTTATTCACCCTAAGCCACCATCATTAAAATATAAAATAAGATAAAGATGTCCACTCTCACCCCCATCGTTAAATCTTGTACTGGTGTAAAAATGAGAGAAACACACAAATAAAAGGGAACAAAATGCTTCATTAAAGCTGCCAGAGTGCACAATTGAACACTGGGAAATCTAAGAGAATTAAGTGAAAAAAATATTTACATATAACAAACTTATTTAAAAATTCAGGCCGATAACAGGTATTGGAGTTAATAAATACAAATTAATATATAAAAACAATGAATAATTAGAAAAGGTGGTGGATGAGAAGATCCTCATCCCTACTAACACCAAAAAGATGAAAGCCTCAGGAATAAGTTTAATAAGAAATAGGCAAAAAAAATTCTGAAGAAAAATTGAAAACCCTACTGAAGAACACAGGTAAGTACTGAACAATTAGAAAAATACCCACCTCGATGTGGAAGAGAAAACTCAATATAATAATGATGTGAAGTCTTCCTTGTTTTACTTACACATGTAATAGGATGCTGATTTAAAATACAAAAAAATATTTTGTTTTGTTTTTGAAACAAGACTAAGTTGATTCTAAAATTCGTATAAAAATAAGAAAAGTGTTAAGAAATGAAAAATAAATAATGTTCAGCCTAACCAGATATAAAGCTGTATTTTATTTATTTATTTATTTATCCTCTTTTTTTTATTGTTGTTCAAGGACAGTTGTCTCCATTTTCCCCCACCTCCTCCCACCCCAGCCATCCCCACCTCCTGCCTTCGATCCTACCCCCCTTTGGCTTTGTCCATGTGTCCTTTATACATGCTCCTTGATGAACCTCCACCCTTTTCTCCCCATTCTCCCCTCCCAACTCCCCTCTGGTTACTGTCAGTTTGTTCTTTTTAAGGAAAATTAAAATGTAGGTAGGGTATCAGTACACCAGTGAGTGAAGTGATCAGAAAATATCTGATGGGTCAAAATAAGCACAGACATATTCAGAAATCTGTATGTCTAAATCCGTATCTACATAACTGTGATGAAACTGGACTCTCAAATAAATGAGGAAAGCAATAATGTATTGGAACTTCTCAGTATTAGTCAGGGAAAAATTGAATCCAACCTCACTTCATATAACAGAAGAAAATATAAATGTATTAAAGATTTCAAAGTATAAAAATGAAACTATAAAATAAAAGAAAGAAGAAGTGAATTTCTTTATAATCTTGGTGCCTAGAAAATTTTCTACCTGTGACTTAAAATCCACAAACCAAGTACACACAAAAATGATACTCAACTACATTGGAAATGAAATAGTCATTTATACCCCAAAATGCCAGAAGATAGGTAACAAAATTAGAAAAAAAATCCTACAACTCACACCAGAAATAAAAGGATAATTTCCCACAACCAGAACAATTGTAAGTTAGAGTACCAACATCAAGAAAACAGTGAGGTGGCAACAAATGACAAAAATAAAAAGTTCTCAGTAAAGAAAACCCAGCGGCTCCTAAACATATGAAAAAAATCTTCAGGTGACTCATAACTCAAGTAATGGAGCTGTAAACAGTACTATGACACCACTGTTTGCCTGCCGGATTGGCAAAAATTCTGAATTTATGCGAACATGTTCTCATGTATAGCTAGTAGCAGGGGTAAATCGGTTTTAACCCTTGGAGGAAATTCATCAATATTTATCAAACTTAACAACGCATACACCCTTAGATTCACCAACAAATAATTTTTAAGCATAAATATATCCTAAATATTGCATGGAACATACTTATACTCATCATTTATTGCTTGTCTGAAATTTAAATTTAACTGGGTGTGTTGCATTCAATCTGGCAATCTCACCACCATAAGTAGTTTCCTAGATTCAAAATCCCTGTTAAAAACTCCCTCCTGGTCTTGGGGGCATTATTCCAAACTATGAAAGTAGCCTGCTATCCACGCTCACAGAGTTGGTGGTCTTCACTAAGTTGTGGTGTGTCTCCCCTGGTGTAAGACGAGGCAATTAGACTAGGTGATCTCCAAGGCTTTTTTCTGCTCTAATTTTCAGAATTAATTCTCACACCGGTTCCTATGACTAATTTCTTTCCATTACAACATTCTGCCTTTCCCTCAGACACAGGACTTGCACAGTTTAATATATATATATATATATATATATATATATACGTTACACATATAAATACACACATATGCATATATACAGGGGTGTGCAAAAGTAGGTTAAATTACCCACCACCATTACCTAAAAGATAAATTATATACAATTAAGTATACAAAATAATAACAATAATGAGACAAATTATATGATAATTAATACATAAATAAACATAGAAGCATAAACTCTGTTTAGCATACTCACAATTGTAAACCTCTTTTTGCCCCCGCACATGTGTGTATATGCATGTAAGTTATATAGAACCATGGTTTGGAGGTCACTGGGTTCATGGATTCTGGCAGTGGACCACCAGAAACATTTTCTTGCTTTGCGCTTTCTCGACAGACAAGCCGGTGGAAAATCCAACTCACAATTGCACATACTAGGCATAGGATTTGATCTGGGTCTGTTCAGTTGAGACAAGGATTTTACAGACAGGACTCTAAACTCCAGTTGAGGCATTCCCTAGTCACGTGGGGACCGTGGAGAGAGACTGAGATCTTGAGAACAGAGAAGAACCAGGTAAGACACAAGGGGGTCCTTCAAGAATGCCAAGAACGGCCATGTTGATAAGTAAGTGACGATTACAACATGGTTGCTAACTTCAGTAATTTTCTCATACCGCATCTCTGTATAACATGGCTGTTATAACATCCCTGTGGACAAGGAGAGAGGCAGGTAGTACTTTCTCCCAGTGAGGAAAGTAAAACCCCAAAGGTCACCACATTTATATAGGGTGAAACTGATTTCCACTCCCTGGTTTACTTACTCCAAGCTTGTCTTTAGTTTTCCACATTATGAGGCTGACCTAAGAACCACAGAAACCATCAAAAGAGACAAGAATCAGAATAGGGCTGCTTCTAGAAGGGGGTGCTTTGAGCCCCTGGGAGGTCACGATCAGAAGCCAGGAGAATTGTGGGTAAGAAGAGATTCATGAAGAGTAGAAGATTTGACCAAACAATTTGCTCTATCATTTCTAACTCTGACCTATAAATCTAAGGCCAAATGTTCTGCTCTTCTAACCTCTTCCCCTCAAACTCCAACAAAGCAGGGTAACGGAGGAATGAATCCTTGTCTTATTAATTTTCCCCCATCCGAATAGGGTGCCTACTCCCCTCGTATCCTCCAGCTTCCGCAGGCACATGTACTAAAGCTGATCACACTGTACAGGACTGCCTGCTGGGTGTCTGTCTCTCCCAGGAGGTCATGAGATCCCAGGCTGCAGGGGTCTCACACACCTTCATTCTCTAGCACCCCACACAGAGAAAGTCCTCTCTCGGTCAATTCTTGTTCAACTAAAACTGAACTTGACTGAGCTGACAGTGTACAAACCGACTCTGCCTCTTTTCCACCTGCTTTTGCTTATTTTGCCAAATATCCCTCTCAAATTCCTCTCATCATTTTCTCTTCCACTTCTGAGAGCCTAGTCTGTCCTGCTTCTTTTGTCCCCTGGAAGGCAGTGTTCATTTGTTTCTTCCTTCCCAAACACCAATGTGTCTCCTTTACAAACAGCAAGTGACAGCATATGGACTTCCTGTCTTCCCCTGGGAGAGTCCTTTCAACTCAGAGGAGGTGGCCGATTGGTATTATTCATTTACCGGAGGTAAATTACAGATCATGTTTCTGAGATATTGACAAAAAATAGTGATTAGCTATTGCTTGCTTAATAGAGAAGAAAAAGGTCTGGCTTGGGTCTAATGGGAGTTGACTGGGCTGTTTTATTAATGTTTCTAATTGACTCTTGATTGAAGTGGCAGCCATCTTAGTTTAAAAGATAACCCCTAACAAGCATGGACAACCGGCCATCAAGACCTTTCAATTAACATGCCAGATACTTTCCAGTACAAATCTGTCCTTGTTTAGAAAAATTATTCAACTCTAGTATTGATTTGAATGGACCCACTTAGGGCAGTCTGGAAAAAAGAACAAAGCCATTGGCTCGCAGTATTACTTGGCACTCATATTTTTTCCATGATGATTTTATAGCCTTGGCCTCTTTGCTACCTTTGCTGCATTATTCAATCATGTATACAAAACAGAACAAAAACGACAATGTAAAGAACACAACCCCAGCATAGTGTATGTCAAAGGAGATTTTGCCCGGGGAAGTTAGAGACCTAAATTCTACAGCTGAGCATGTTACAGAGTGTTGTACTTACTTACCGAATATACTCATAGTGCTTGTTACGTAGTTGGCACGGTTGCAGGTGCATCACGAACGTTAGCTGCATCAGTCTTCCTGACACAGTCAGAAGGTGCGTATGTTCATTGATCTCACTTGTAGATCAGGAGTGTGAGGCTCAGAGAGGTTAAGGAACTCACCTAAAGTCACACTGCCGGGAAGCAATGGCACTGGGTCTATTTCCAGGAGGTCTGGTGCTAGAGCTGGATCTTGTAGTTACTTCATTATATTGTGTCTCATGTTTTCAGCAATGTTCTTCCATTACATAGCTTTCCTTGGAGGGTAGGAATCACTGTTATGTTCACTTTGCAGATGAGCAAAATGAAGGTTCTTGGAATGGGGCTTTCCATAGTGACCTTACGGATGGAATTGTCATGTCTTAAGACCTGGATGATGCTAGGAGTCATCCAAATGAAGTCCATCTTTGTGTTTATTTCCATCCAAGAATATAGATTTTCATTTCTTTTTTGTGAATATGAAGTGAATACAAATTTATGTCAAAAATCAAGTACCTGAAAAAAATAGAAAGTATATTCACTTGACAGCCTACAAAACAAAAGTGTCCCTGTAACACTTTGAATGTATTTCCAGACATTTTCTTTGGTCTTTGATTTGGTGGAAACAAAATCATACCATATTTTTAAATACTTTTAGTCTACAAAATTTAGTCATTAGTTTCTTTAGTTATTGGAGATATATCTTTTCTCTCAGTAATGGCATGTTAGTCCACTGAATAGATATACCACAACTTATTTAACCAACATCTTTCAATACATAGTTACATAATCACCTAATTTCAAGTAACAGAAAGGGACTCTTCAGTGTTTATCATTTTTTAAAGTCTGAGTGAATTCACTTTTTATATGTAACTCGCCCTTTGATGAAACTTCCAGTGGAAAGAGCCCTGGTGACTGCCTTCAAGGGTAAAGAGGGAAGAGTAGAGTTTTCCACCACTTCTTCTGCAGAAGACTTTGGGTGGTGAACACACAATTCAACATACAGATGCTGTGTCATAGAATCATACACCTGAAACCTATACCATTGTACTAACCAATGTCACCTCAATACATTTATTTAATTAACAAGAGGGAAAAGATCATTTAACTGTGGCCAGAGACAAGATAGACCCTTCTCATTGCCTAGTAGGCCAATCACAGGGTCCAGTGGCAAGAGCGAGAGAGAACTGTGAGAAAGGATAGATGCACAGTAGGAAGATGCAGTCAGTGACCCCCCTCAACCCCCACGCCCGGCCCGCCACTACGGGCCTCACTCGGCTCTGATTCCACATCGGCAGTGCACACCCCTGTCACACCCAATTCCTACCATTTCTCAGCTGAGGTAGTCATGAGGGTTTCCTTCACATTTGCAAAGGCCGCATTTGAAACTGGCCCCAAAGCTGGGAGGCAACTGCACTACATACCTGACTTCTAATGAGAGTTGTCAAAATGAATTTCCTCTTGGGGACACACGGTCATTATTGCTCTTCACACCAGGACACACCGTGCTCAAAAACGTACACAAAATGCCGGGGAGTGATTGCTGTAGACCAAGTCCTTTTATGAAGGGAGCACGGAAATACCTTCTTCTAATGAAACAGCGCCTACAGACTGCCGACACTCAGAGCATCCGATGGTGACATTGGGGCTGACATATTTTTCCCAGTAGAGAATAAAAGACTGCTCAGTTTTATGCATTTAAGATGTTTATTTTCTACCTCTTTATATATTTTATTTTACCTCTAAATCTATACCCATCTACATAAGTTTTGCATTATATGCATCCATGTGGGGGAGAGAGAGAGAGAATACCTCGCTTTATCAAGACTATGTTGGCTAAAAAAAATGATCAGAATGACCAAATTAGGGGTTTGGGAAGCCATTGCTTCATTTCTGGTCATGTGTCAGTTTGAAATTGTCCACCTCTTTAAAAAAAACAATACTGGTTTCCCATCATAAAAATACAAGCCTTAGCTAAGCGGAGATTCCATAAGTTGCCATTAAATGATGCATTGATAAAATCAGAAAATTGGTAAGTTCACTAAAATGAATGGGAACAGCGAGTTGGAGTGGAACTTGGAAATGGACATGTTGTGTGAGAGCCCCAGAGGAAGACAAAGAGGCAATGGCAAAAGAAAGATGCTGGAAAGTTTGTTCTCCTCTTGGTCCTTGGAAACAGACTCTGTCATCGAGTGTCTGCAGTGGCCAAGGACTAAATGTTTGCCAAAGAAACAACTACTCAATTAAGTGTCAATGAAAGATGACCTGTAGATTTGCTCAACCTCTCCTGGTAATGTTTTTTGAAGATTTAAATATGACTGGTGAGATATGAAATGCCTCAGCCCAGGTAAGCTGGAGATTCAGACCTAAATGGAGTAATTTCATGTGGTTGCAAATCTTCTGTCCTCTTAGGACTAACTTTAAGGAAGCAAAGCAGAGCCATGAATTTCATAAAATTTTCCAGGATTCACATCTCCTTTCCATAAAAGCAGCAGAAAAAATACCTAAATACAATTATAGACATACATACATTTATGTATACATACAAATACACACATGCATATAAACATATGTGCATCAACACAGGCAGATGGATAGATGGATGGAGAGAGATAGAAGGGCATATATACAAGGAGGACCCCAATAATCAGAATTATGTTCCCTAGGGCAGGCCCCTTGTAGTATAGGTTTTCCTTAGGTGAGTGTTCTAGGAACCCATCAGTATCAGTGTACCAGCTGGCGTTGTTGTGAGAGGCTGTGTTCAGCTTCAGTGAATTTGTTTGAATGTGTTTGCCCCTTTCATCATGGGTGATTTTCAAGCACACTCGCCCACACCATGCTGAGTGTTCAGCAGTTTTTGACCAAAAACGATATGACCTCTATGCCCCACTCTACCTACTCACCCGAACTCACTTCAAGTGACTATTTTTTGTTTCCCTGGATGAAAAAAATCCTCAAAGGGGAGCATTTTGCTGCTGTGGAAGAGATGAAACGAAAAACAGCAGAAGCACTAAAAGGCATAAATATCAAGGAGTTCAAAAATTGTTTTGAGCAGTGGAAAAAAACTCTCACTAGGGATATTGCATCAAATGGAGAGTACTTTGAAGGCAACTAAAGTTTAAATGCATAATAATAATGACACAATTTTTATAAAGAAATTCCACATTTTGGGGATTCCCTCTCATATTGACCCCTCACTCTTTGGTAGCCATCTCTACATGGAAAACTTCGATGACTTATGGTAACAAACTAAAGTTACTCAAGATAACCTGAGAGAGAAGATGCATTTCTTAATTTATCACACAGAGCACTTATTCCATTTTAACCATTTTATTGAAGTATGATTGAAGTATGATGTCAATCATACTAAAAGTTGTACATATTTAATGTAAACAGCTTAATGAGTTTGGCTATAAATATACATTCACAACACAGCACCACAATTGAAGTTATGAATTAACATACTACCTCCAAAATTGTGCTCCTACCCACTCTAAAAAATTAATTTATTTTTTAGTATTACTATTTTTGGTTTGTGGTAAGTTCCCTTAAAGTAAGATGTATTCTCATAGAAGATACTCAAGTTTGTAACACAGCATTGTTAACTACGGGGCCTATGCCATGTATTAGGTCTCCAGAACACACTCATCCTCCATGACCAATACTTGGTCCTTTGTGACTGACAGCTTCTTTCCCTTCTTTCCCCAGCTCCTGGTAAACATTTTTCTACTCTCGTTCTATGAGTTTGATTATCTACTATCTTAGATATCTCATAAAAGTGGGATCACGCACTCTTTGTTCTGCATCTGACTTATTTCACTTACCATAATGTCATTCATCCATGTTGTTTCAAAGGGTAGATCTTTTTATGGAGGCCAAATAATAGGCCACTGCAAGTGTATACTACATTTTCTTTACCCATTTATCCATCGATGGACATTTAGGTCATTTTTATATCTTGAATATTATGGATAAAATCACATACTTTGAAACAGTAGAGTAACAACTGTATACCTTTGGTTTGGTATAATAATATGTGTAATGATGATTGTTTTAAAAATAGTAAAGTTCTTTGTGATATACAATGTGGTTTATTGTTTGGGACTCTTATCATAATAATTATGTCTCTTTCTTTCTTCCATGATCAAAGAAATAGAGTTGATGAGGGTAGAGATTTTGTTACTGAATCCTGTTTACACATGGTAGATGAAAAACATATATTTCTTCTCTATCTTATCTGAAAACAAATAAAACATTAAAAGTAGAAAGTCAAAGGATGAAAATCGTCAGAAAGTCAGTCACAGTGAAGAAGTGTTAAAACTTGGAGCAGGGCAAGCACATGAAAACTTAGCCCCGGTTGTAACAAAGCAGAGGGCGGAAGAAACCCACCTCCTGTAAGGGGATGAGAAGAGGAAGAAAACTCGTTCTTGTTGCAAGGAAAAGAAATGAAAAGCAATTCGAGGGACTAGTTTTCTCAGAATGCCAGAGTGCGGAGCGGTCTTTAGATTCGAGTGAGGGAATAACTGAGTAAAGAGTAATAAGTTGCCGAGATCGCTTTCTCTACTCTCCACAGCCGGGTCGTTCTCTCCCATTCACACAGAGAGAAGGTAAGTTCATCTGTCAGAGAGGTGGAATGGGAGGAGCACAGGATTTCGGAATTCCAGACACAGAGATCAGGTGCCATGCTGAGAAGGAAGAGAGGAGAGAGGTAAGAGAAAGACTGCCCGCAGAACAATGACACCTAGGAAATGTTTCCCCTCTCAGCTCTCAAGCCTCTGAAAGCCTGGCCCCTCCTATACACTAGGTAGAAAATTTGAGAATTAATCTTTGGAAAATTGATCAGATCAAAATAATAGAGCTGAGGTTAATGATATTTGAGGATTCCTGAATTGCTACACAGTGAAGGCTCAGAATTGATAAGCTCTGTTTATGCACATATAAAGTCTCAATTAGCTTTTCAGTTCAGCATTATTAAATATAAATAAAAACAATCATTTTCCCAAAATTTTTAGAAAATTTCTACTGTTGAAGAAAGAGAAAAAACATAACAGAATAGGAATATAGAAGAAACAGAGCAAATGCAATCATTAGATCCAAAAATAAAATGATTAATAAAAATTACAATTAATTTCCCAAGAGAAATTATTCTTTCCAAAAACATTTAGAAATATAGTCCTTAAAAACTAAAGTATTAAACAAAAAATTAATAATTCTACAGACGGGTTGGAAAAAAATTTAAGATTCTTCCAGAAAATCTACAGAGACACACTTTTGATTCAAAGACACAGATTGGTTGAAAGTAAAGGACAGCAAAAATTAGCAGTAAAACAATAACCAAAAAGCTCTAGTGACTGTATGAGTATCAGACAAAGTAGACATTAAGGCACAAATAGTGACTGGAGTCAAAGGAGGAACTCTGTGATGAGAAAAGGGTAAAACATTGGAATACACACCCATTGTAACATATATGCCCTTAACAACAGAACTTTAAAATACACAAGGCAAAACTGACAAATCTGAAGGAAGAAATAGACGAGTTGAGTTGGAGATTTTAGTGGTCCACTTTCAGTAATGAATTGACGTCGGCAGAAGATACACAAGAAAGTGGAAGATACACCAACTCTGTAACCGACTAGACCTGACAGGCATCTGTAGAACATCCTACCCACAGCAGCAGAACCACATTCTCAAGGCCACAAAGATCATTCTTCAGGATACACCTCACCTCAGGCATAAAACAAACCTCAATAAATTTATAAATATTGCAATAATACAAAGTAAGTTCTCTGACTAAATAGCGTGAAATGAGAAATTCTAAATGGAAGGAAATTTGAGAAACTCATCAATATGTGATAATTGAACTTCAAATTGATCAAAGGAGAAATTATGAGGTAAGTTAAAAACACTTTGAGATGAAGGAATATGAACACATGGCATCCAAAGACTTCAGAGATGCAACTAAAGCACCGTTGAGAAGAAATTCTATATGATGAGTGACTATGATTTTAAAAGAAACAAATATATTACAAAACACCCAATACACACTTTAAAAGGGTAAATTCTATAGCATGTTAATTATATTTTGATAAGCTATCATTAAATTTTTTTCAGAAAGAATAACAACCAAAGATATGAATTATTAGAGAGAAAGGAAAAAATTAGAGAATCAATTCAGAAAGTATCAATAAAACATTAAAATAATAAGATCTCTAAAGAAGAGTATGACGGTAATGGAGAGGAGAAAATATTTAAATAATATGATATTTTCAAGAATAAAAGAACATAAGCTTTTAGATATAAAGACCTACTAGGCGTGGTGTATGAGAAAGGACCCAAATGAGGCACAACATGTCCAAACTCCAGAAATTAAAAAAAATATATTCAGGGGCATTTTTTGATGAGAAAAACTCAGGTGAAACACAACAGTTTGGGAATCAGAATGTCTTTGGTATTTTCAATGAGAAGTATTTGGTTAAAAGAGAATGAAGAAATAACTTGAAAATTCTGAGAGAAAATAATTTCTAAGTTAGAATTCTATACCCAGCAAACAATCAAATAAATGCACATAGAGTAATTAAAGGAATCTTTTAAAGGAAGCTTTTGGCAGGCTTATGTCATTACAATGATTAGGTGAACGAAGAAAGATGGACATATTGCATCCAGGAAGTAAGATGTAACATAGGGTAGGGGTGAAGAAATTCCCCAGCGTGCTGGTGATGGAGGCGCCTGGCAGAGAGGTGTGAAGCAGTGTTCGAATGCGATCGGTCCAGTTTGAAGGAGGACGATGAGGGACCCAGAGAAAGTGACTCCAAGATAGAGCCGACATACTTCCTTGTGGATGTGACCATACCAAGGGGAGTTTCATAGTTTTGTCAGAAAGTTTGGGGCTGAATTGTTGGTGGGTGCCTAAAGAAAAGAAAGTAGTAAAAATATACACGAAGCAATTATGATATACAACAAAAAGCTGTACGAAAATATAATCTTAAAATTCAAAGTGGCTCCGCTGTGAACATTATAGTCATAATAGAAACCACAAATATTAAGTTCACCCCAAATTATGATATGATAATATTTTGAAAATGTAGAGAACAGAAGTGCACCTAGAAAAGAGAGAGTAAGAGAGATAATGTCACAAAACTGAAAAACATTTCGAGAAACGGCAGCCAGATGAGCTTGTTATTTAGAAGTGCGGAGGCATGGCCGCCAGCAAGGACAGATTGAAAAGGTGAAAGAGGTTGTCCTGGGGAGCTGATTATGGAAAACATGATAAAAATCGGTTTGTTTCTGTTGCTACGTTCAATACAAAATTGAATTTTTAAAAAGTGCCTGTGTGTAAAATTATATCAAGGCATCAAATGAATGAAATTAAATCGACCATCACAAACTGTAAGGTGTAGATAGAGGTGACAGAGACCTAGAAGTCAGGAGCTCGTGGCTGATGCCTTGGGCTTGCCTCTGCTTCTGCTTCCCACCTGAGTGCTCTCCGGCCTCACCTGGGCAGATTTCCGATCCTCTCCGGGGTCCGGTGCACTCCACACTGTCTTTGGGCACCTCCCATGAGGTAGTGCATGAGTGAGTTCTTTGTACACTCTACAAGTGTGAGTGGGTGTTACCAATAATTGCTCCAATTTATTTACGTCCATTCATTCATTTATTCATTTAGTTTTGAAATATGAAAAATCCCTAAGAACACACTGGATACAGTCACCGTGAGTATTTCTGTATCATATAAAACACGGGAACGACTCTGAGACTAACATGAAGAGTCAGAACACAGATAATAATTAGCATGTTAATGCACAAGGATATTGATCTCCTTTTTCAGGTTTCCTATGGAGAAACTATTGCGTAACTCAGATATGAGAAACCTCTTCACTGATGGATCATTTTCAATATTACATTTTCCCATGTAGTCCATTCTTTACCAAGTTCATTTGCAGCTTAACAGATTACACTTGGAGTTACCCTTACTAAATTGTTTAGTGGATTGAGAATCCAATTTTGGCTGAAGGATCTATAGTCATTGAAGAAGTGAGTCATAGCATCCTCCCTCGGGAAGATGCCGCTTGGGAAATAACTTGCTAACTGTCCCAGTCTTTAAGGCTTGGGAGTATCCATCTTCCTCAAAGATTAGATCAATGAGATTCATAGAAGATGTACGAGGATTATAATGAGATCCTTACAAGGTACAAGATGTATATTTAAACAGAGGCACAATGCATTCTGGGTGGACAGTTTGTCATTGTAGTGAGTGACAGCCACTGATCGAGTCCAATTCTCTTATTTGGCAGATTAGGAAACTGAAACTCAAGAAAGTAAGTGATTTGTTCAAGGTCATTTAAATTTTTAAGTGAATGAGCACTTTATATTAAATATCAGTACACGTTATTTTTTTGTAAAATACATTTTAAAAAGTCAATTTGTGTGATGATAAATGAATAGTCAATGATTAGAGTTAATATCAATTTTGAATGCTAAGGAATTGTGCTAAATGCTTCATCACAATTAACCCTCAGAAACCCTAATACCTAGTTACCATTTGCCTTTTTTCCAGAATGTAACAGGTTCAGGGGTAAGCTTCCTGGCTGAGAGGCCTGAACTCACCTGTTCAGTGCAGACAGCTCAGTCGAAGTGTTGTCTAGAGCACAGGTGGCAAACACAAGGCCTGCGGGCTGATTTCAGCCCTCTCCCTTGTTTTACCTGGCACCTTGTTTCTACCTGGTGGCAGTGCTGAGCTCCTTGACCCTTGTTAAGGAGTAGTTACATTTATACAGCCCTAAAATTATATTTGGCCCTTTGAAGGCAACTGAGAGGCTGATGTGGTCCCCAGTGAATATGAGTTTTGCACCCCTGGTCTAGGGCTTTTTCAGTGAGCCCCATTTACGGGGTCCCCTATAATGCAGTGTGTGGAGAGATGCTGGTCGCCCTGGCGTGGAGGGCACACCTGAGGTGCAGTGGCCACATGGGAAGAGCTGAACTGGCTGAATACTGCATTGCTGGAATGTCTGATGCCCTCAGATACCCTCCAGGAATTTCATCAGTACACCCTGGTGGGCATGGGGCTAACTGCGGTGGGTGCAATTTTTAATAAAGCAACCATTCCCTTTGTGTGTTAGATTGCACATCAAATAGTCTCATATGTGCATGGGACTTTTTAGATCATCTGGGTGCTGGAAACACCGACAGATGTGAGATCCATCTGAAGCCATGGTGAGTCTTGGAGGGTTGGGGTTATGCTGCGGCACAGTCTTGTGGGAACACTGACAGCCTGGTGGTGGGGGGAGGGCAGCCGGGAAGCCCCGGGTGGTCCCGATTCTGATTCTGGATCATGAGACCAGGGACCAGGCTGGCTCCAGGGACATCTTGAGCATTCCATTGAGAAAGGCTCCCAGGGGCAGGAAGAGATGGGATGGGATGTCTTTCAAGGACAGGTGTGAAAGCTTAAGGAGTTACTTTCTGAGACTGAATCTGTTAAGGACTATAGTGGGCTGAATGGCAGCCTCCCAATTGTGCCCCCATCCTAATTTCCAGAACCTGTGCATGTGACCTTATTTGGAAAAAGCATCTTTGCAGATGTGATTAAGTATTTTGAGATAAGGAGGTTATCCAGGATCATCTACCATAGATGGCCTTTAAATCATCACAAGTGTCCTTACAAGAGAAAGACAGAAGGTTGGGGATGGAGGAGGAGATGGCAGTAGGACCCGGGAAGCACAGGCTACAGTCATGCGGCTTCCCGTTGAGGAATGCCAGCAGCCCCAGCCCCTGGAAGAGGTGAAGAACAGAGACTGCCCTAGAGCCTCCGGAGGGTACACAGCTCTGCCACGTCAAGATCAAGTCTTCTCACTCTAATTCACCATTCATTTATTGACAAGATAAAAGCAACAGTGCATTCACCTTTGGAGAGGTTGTTGATTTTTGGATCATGAAGACTGAAGAAGTGTTGTCTGTGATTGACGAGAGCTGACAAGAGATGTGATGGTGGACTCAGAGAGACACTGTATCCGTGAAAGGCCAAGGACCCCATCCTCATCTCTTGGCTAAGGAGGAGCATCAGCTCCTCTCTGGAGCATCTATGATCTGCGTCTTCTCATGCTGATTTATGAACCACGGGAGACCACATTTCCACGCCAGTCTCTCATGTGAAAATTGGGATAAGTAGACTAGAGGCTGAAGCAATGGCTTCACTAAACAAATTAGTAGTATAAACAAATTTCTGGGGAAATATTCCAACTGCTTAAGAGCACACACTGTTTTCAAGCATCCTCGAACACTTCCCAAGCACCCTTTGCCATACAAACAAATGATGGACTAATTACAAACCATTCTTATCTATTCATTAAACCTCATCCTTGGAGGGCTGCTACTTAACTGTAGGCTAGCCTCCTTCTGGTTAGTGTTTGTCCTTGAAGAAAATAAAAAGGGATTTCTTTAAAAATGTTTTCTAGATTCAATCTCTCGCCATTCAGTCAGAAGGCCCTCCAGATAATTTGAATTAGCGGGGCTTTGTGGTCACTGCGCTTTAATGTCTTATTCATGTTGCTCAGAACTTACAAATCAAAGAAATGTGAATCCCAGGATGGCATTTTCACAAATTGTACATCACTTAAGGATTATTTGGGAGGACTTAAATTGTAGCCTTGATTGAGGTTTTATTTGAAAGTAAGTATAACAGGGAAAAAACGAGAGATGGCCAAATACTTAGAAAGGAAAATGCTAAGGAGGAATTTGAGTTTTGGGCCATTTTAGGATTCTGTCTACCTCATCTTTGGCCCATTAAGCAAGGGTACTCCACCCATGTCTTATGCACAGCCAATAACTACAGCAAGAGGCAAACCCTGAGCTTGCCCAAGGCATTCACGGGACCCCTCTTGTCTATCCCCGGCCCATGGAATTTGGCCAGCATGACCTCAGCCTATTGCAGTAGTCCTTATCTCGTGACTTGAGACCTTAACTTGGACCCCAAGACTATCTCCTTCACAGATGGATCATTTATGTGCTTACAGCTCAAATTCTTTCCCTGTTATGTTTGTTGCCTTCCCCCCTGCCCTTCCTTTCTTCCTGAGTTTGGGACATCAGCTGTTTGGGGTACCACTGAGCTCCATGATTCCCCAGGCTCTCCTGCCTGGGGGAACCCCCTGCAGTTTTGGGTCTTTGTTAAAAGTCCAGCTAGACATAGTCTCTTTTCGGCAAGATAGGTTCTTGGAGGATGCATTTATTTCCTAGGGATTCTGTAACAAAGCGTCACAAGCTTGGTGGCTTAAAAACATCAGAAACTTATTCCCTCCTACTCATGGGGTCTAGAAGTCTGAGGTCAAGGTCTTGGCAGGGCCATGCTCTTTCTGAAGGCCCTAAGGCGGGATCTTTCCTGACCTCCTCCTTGCTTCTGGTGGTTGCTGGCAATCCCTGATGTCCCTTGGCTCCAGTGTCTGTCTGTATCTTTAGATGGCCTTCTTCTTGTGAGTCCGTCTGCTTCTCTTTTTGTAAGGACAACAGTCATATTGGAATGTAGGGCCCACCCTAATCTAGTGTGACCTCATTTTAACTAATTACATATGCAAAGACCCCATTTCCAAATCAGGTCACATTGTGAGGTCCCAGCTGCCCATGACTTTTGAGGAGGTACCCTTTAACCCAATGCAGACAGACACCAAAATTCATATCCGATCAGGTTGCTCTTCTGGGATTTTGGTATCTATGTAGAATGACAAAATATAAAAGTTTGTATCCATTTATCCAACCATCCATCCCACCCATTCAACAAATATTTGTTAAAGAACTAGTATGGATTAAGTCTATTGCCCTAACAATAAAATCAGCAAAACCTAAAAGGGTTTACAGTTCAGAGCATATGTTAAGAAATGTAAACAAGCAACAAGAGAAGATGACCAGAGATCCAGTGTGGCGGGAAGCCCAGGAAGGAAGAGACCACACCCAGCACACGATGTCAGATGAGATTGGAGGAGAAGGCGGCTCTCGCATGGAGCCCTGAGGGATGCACGCACACACAGGGAAAAGGGGCTTGAGAGAAAGGAATACAGTTACGGAGACCTAAGCACACTTGGGTCAAGGTATCCCTCTATCACATCTGATGAGATGGGGCACATTCAGGTCGGTACAGCCGTCGACTCACTTAGCTATCTGAATGAATTTTATTTTTAAGGGAATCCCGTGTGGAGTTGGACCCCTCCATTCTCCTTCACTCATCAGTAACTCCAGGAGAGCTTAAATCGTCAGCCCGTGGGCTGTGAAGGCCAGGGTGTCCACTGTTGAAAATGTCATGGGGTGATGGATCCATCAGGGTGTTTCCACATGTACAATAGACGGCAGAGGACGAAGGTCAAGACTGAGATAACGTGGGCTACTCGAGCCCGTGTCTCTGTGGGAGAGACTTCCTTTCCTACAATCAATTATTAAAATGATTACACCAGATCTTGAGCAGACATTACTAAATGACAGTTTCTCTCAGAGAATGAACACTCTTGATTTTCCATGAAATGACAGAAAGTTCCAGCACACAGAAATCCTATCCATTAAATCTAGCGGCACAGCCTGGATGTTGAGTAATTAGAAACAGCAGTCTTTATCAAGCCTCAAAGATATTCAGATACCCCAAATCTAGCTTGCTTAAATATGCGCGCACACACAGGGAACCTTTGGCTCTGAGCCAGACCTGGCGAAGCTACCCATCCATTTCCAAGCAGAGTGCTCAGGCAGGGAGCAAAGGACCTCACTGCTGGGAGGGCTTTAGATGGATTATCTGTGTGCTTACAGCTCACATTCTACTCCCCGGTCTTCTAAACAAATAAATAATTGAAGCCCATTACCACTTTTTGGGCTCTCTCACACGCGTCTAGACTCCCATCAAAGCCAAGCTCTGTGTCAAAGGCAGCAGCCACATTGGGCAGAGTCTCAGGGAGACTACTGATTAATTGCTTTTGCATTTTGGAAGTGCATCCAAGGATGTTGTAAAATAGTGTTTGTTTTTGCCATTGCCAGACCTTGTTTAGGAGGGCTCTGGAGGGTGACGGTGATGCACTCAGGATGCCGAGAGAGGCGCCCGCCCTCAGCCCAGGTGTGCTTGCCAAGTCCCCTCCCCCAGGAAGCTCCTAAATACAGGTACCAGGAGGGGCTCTCGGAGATGGGCCAGGACGGAAACCGGCACTGCGGGTAATGGCCTCAGCCACTCCACACCTCCTTTCCTTGGCATCGCCGGCCACTCAGCATAAATAGAGAAAACCAATTAGAGTTCTGAGAAATCCTTCATTTGCTGGCAATCGGGAGACAGAAATAGGAACCCGAGGAGAGGCTTGCCCTCCTAAGCATCGTGGGTGCCAAAGACCTTCCTGAAATTTGGTAATAGCTGATGGGGAGCACGGACTCATTTTGTTCTGGCAAATTCTGTCAACATCAGCAGGCCTCACACTGCGATCTGCCTTTCTGCTTCTCTCTCGATCAACTCCACATGTTGCCCCGGCGGCCGGCTTTGTACTTAATAGAACTTGTCAAAACATATCTATCAGCTGCACAGCGGGCAGACTTGGGTGGTCAGGGCAGTGCTGGCCGGCCCAGTGCGGCCCGGCATTCCCGGTGGCCACAGAACGCCCCTTGCCCGGTTCTGCCCCAGATTAAGGGGAGCCACTGTTGAGTCACTGAGTTTTTAAATAATTCTCACACCAGCAGCTGCATTAACAGCACATTTGTGTTTATTTGAATTCCCCAATCTCTACTTTCATGTGGATTTTTGGTGGCTCTCAAAACTGTGAGAGAAACAAGATGTGTTTCTATTTGCTTGGAAGAGCTTTTGATACCTTGGGTGTATTTGTTTATAGATACATGTATTCACACAAGTGCATAAAGAGATGTGGATATACATTATTTTATATATTTGCATATGTGTATGTTAAGCAGCATGGCTATATATAAAATGTATATATTTTATATATTTATATATAGCGAGGCAAAACCAGGTTTACACTTGTTCATATGGAAACTAATGTAATGATTAATAAATAATAATACAATAATAAACTCTGAGTTTCATGTGGTCACAACTATAAACCTTCTTTTGCCCACCCCACTCTGTGTGTGTGTGTGTGTGCACACATCAGTATTTTATGTTCAAATTGACATGGACATGTTTACACATACCTGTACATGCACATTCATATATTCATTAGATATAATTACATAGTGATGCCTATGGGCTGGGCTGATTTTATGTGTGTGTGCATATACGCATATACATACGCAAAGAGAGACACACACTTCAATATTTGCATATGTATTGAATATGCACACACCTATATGCATATGCTCCATGATATTTGCATATTATCGAATATGTATGTCCTTATATACATACACACAAACACACACACCAATGTTGAATATACAAACAACCTTTTCTGACCATGGAATAACAACAGTTTGTCCTTCCAAGAAATTGGCCTGTGTGGTTCCAAGTGACACCTCCCTGCCAGGCATCTGACTTGCCCTGGGCCACGTCCAAGGCCACTAGAATGCTTCCTGGTGGCCATCCAGCTGGGACTCACACCCATCCTCTACCTGGCCCAGGAGCCTGGGAAATGGAGATTCTGGTCACAGAATGGCTACAAATAATTCTTGGCCAATAGGAATCCAGCATCCCTTACCTCAGTTCCTTCCCCTTGTGCCACTGCGAACTCCAGGAGGAGCCCAGATGGGGTCACACAGTTTGTTTTCCCAGCACACGATGCTGTCATTTTCTCTGAAACACGAAGGTGGCACAAGCATGGGGCGGTGCATCCCGTGTGCCGGGATGAGTGTGGCATTGAGCCCACCGCAGAGGTCTGGCAATTATGGCTGGAAGGTCTCCCACAAACTGGTTTCCTCACTGGAGAAATGAAGTTAACAACACTGTATATTCAGGGAAGTGATGGTAGCAGCAACTAGTATACTACAAGCCCCAAATCTCACCAGCTTAATAAAACACACTTTATTCCTTATCCGTGCCAGAGTCCAACGGGAGAGCAGAGCAGGAAGTTCTGCTCCACAGAGTGATTCAGTGACCCAGGCTTCTTCCTTCTGACACTGCCTTTCTGTCTGGATCCTCTCCATCTGGCCAGCCAGCGTGCACAGCGCGAGGACACAGGGGACCGCAATGCTGGTTTTAGAGGACAGGCCTGGAAGTGGTGGACACCCCTCTCAGCCAGATTCCAACGGCCGGATATTCATCTCCTGGCCCAGCCTAACTGCAGGGAATCCTGGGAACTGTAGTTTAGGTGCTTGTCCAGGAGACAACTGAAAGGGCTTCCGTCAACATCTGCTTGGCAGGGTTGTGAGATTAAATGAGATCATGTATGCAAAGCCTTCAATATAATCCTGGGCTCATAGTAGATATTCAAGTCATTGTGTCTGGTTTCATCAGTATTATTATTATAGGCCAATGAGAGAAGAAACATTTAGTGACATTCTTTTGAATGTTACCTTTTAAGTTGGTGTTATTACTGAACATAATCAGGAAGTGCTTCTTGCCTATATTCTACTATATTCAAGAGATAGGAGCAAAAGATTTGGTAGCTTCTTTCTTCGTTTTTAACTTAGGGAATACATCCCAATATCTATCTACTCATCTTACTCTGTGGCATTTGCTCTTGCCTGCCTGTAAAATACTGTCCTCTTGCCTTCTGTGACCATTAAGTCCAGGCCCCCCACCGTCCACTTGGTGACATTCCATATTCTCCATGTTCTATGCTTGGGGAGTGTTGTTACCCTGATGTTTGCAGTGACTTGACCGTAGTTGGTGGGTCTTTCACGCTCCACATCTTTGCAAAAATGAACGTCCAACCCTTCTCTCCTAGCTCAGCTGACAGATGTTCACGTCCTGGAACTTACCACGTTCAGACTCTCACTGATTCACCTGAGCTCTTCATTTATTCATGACACCCCTATGCACATGCCCCCCCCCAGCAGATACCTAGCGAGGGTCAGTCAGATGGCACTGGGGGAAAGAGGGCCTGCTACCTGCAGCCGGGAGATGCCAAGTGCTGGGCCTAGGGCTGCGGAGGAAGCCGAGGTGCATGTGTGTGTCCAGGCGAGAGTGGAAAGGGCTCAGCAGATACAGAAGGCCAAAATTAGTCCCCAAGTCTCAGGTGGCAAAGCAGGGAATTCAGAGCGGCTGGAGCTGAGAAGACGAACACAAACACTGAGCGGCATCCGCGTGCGCCCTCAGACCTGGGCTGGAACTCGGATGCTGACAGCTGTCCAGCGAGGCCAGGGCGGCACCATCCGCTCCCAGACTAGTTTTCTTTTCTGTGAAGTGTCGGACAGCTGAACCGGCCTCGACACATTGGAGGGTTAAATAAGCAAATGTAAATCAAGTCCTCAGCATAAAACTGAGCATGTAAAAAAAAGGCTTGGTTTGAAAGTGGTGAATAACAGAAAGTGAAACTTAACCAGTCCTGCCTTTTAAGAGGTACTGCAGAGCGGGCCAGGAATAAGCAGACCCATAAAGCAACACTACACATTCAAACACAAATTCCGTCTCAATGTCTCAACGGGCTGACTCCGATATCAATAACAGAGGCTGACCGTCGGTGTCTCCCCACCCCCAGCTCTTTTTCAAGGTCAGGGCTATTGCTATAGAATGGACATTTGGCCCCATTCACAGGTGGGTGCTAAGGACTTGTAATTCAGTGGAAACCGTGTTTTGCTTTTGGAGTGAAATGGCCAGGGACTCCTTGTAAATCTTCAATGACCTCTGCTGTCTGTAATTTGCACATGCTGTGTCCTCACCCCCGAGGATACAATACGATTGGGTGTCTTCAGTTCTTCCCCCACAGAAGCCGTGCTTTTCAGCATTCTGTGTACAGATTTCACGCTGCTGGTTTGCCTCTCAGCCTCCGCCTCTAAATTATTCACAAATCTCTCCGTGTGCACAGATCTCTGCCACGAGGGAATGGGGACCAGGGAGTTTTGAACACAGGCATGAATGAAGAGCAGCATCAGGAGATCGTTTTTCTAGAGCATTTTCTTTGGGGATCATGGAAGGCAGGTACATTTTTGTCCATGTGGCACTCTGTTAAATGAATGCAGGGTGGAGCAAAGGTAGGTTTGCAGTTGTTTGTGTAGAAAGTAACACGCTAATTAATAAATAACACGAGATAAAACTCTGTGTTCGCACACACTCACAGCTGTGAACCTGCTTTTGCCCACCCTGTATTTGTTGACCTCCCCTAAGTCATGTCCGCTCCATCTGGCTGGTAGAGAAAGGCCAACCAGGTCACAGAACAAACGGCTCTGCTGGAGAGAGAACGTGGCTTTGAGCTGGAAATCTTAGCTTAGAGCCCCAGCTGTGCCAGAAAGCATCAACGGGAACTCCAGACAGTTGCACGAAGAACCTGCCATGGACTGAATGTTCCTGTCTCCCCGACACCCCCATGCTGTGGCCCTTCCTCTAAGGTGCTGGTGTCGGGAACTAGGGCCTGGAGGAGGTGATTGGGGTTAGAAGGGGCCACAAGGGTGAGGCCCCGTGACAGGATCAGTGCCCTTGTAAGAGTCACCAGAGAGTGAGCTTCCCCTCTCTGCTCTCTGTGCTGCAAGGATACAGGGAGGAGTCTGCAGCCTGTTCTCAGGCAGGGAGCCTTTGCCAGGACCCAACCTCGATGGCACCCTGATCTTGGCCTTCCAGCCCCCAGGACTGTGAGAATCCACCCAGCCTATGCTATTGCTGCTATAGCAGCCAACACCTAAGCCTCATTTTCCTCTTTTGTACAATGAGGAAGTTTGCCTTCAGTCTTTAAGGCTGTGTTTCTGGAAGTGTGTTCCAATCACCAGCTGGATGCCCGTCCTGGGTCTGTCTCAGATTTTCAGTGTGAGAAGCTTCATTGGTGAAGCCGTGGAATCTGCATTTGTAGCCAACACCCAACGTGGCGTGTGTCTGCTCTTTCCGAAAGTTCCCATCTGCAGGAACTTTGTTAGCAGGTTAGCCCTGCAGGGTACTTGTCTTGCAAAAGGATTATATGTACAATGGACTGCTTACTATTTCACTGTAACAGATATTTTGTGGATTTTTGTCTTCAAAAACCCTTCACTACATGGTCTCCGTCAGTACTAACGGGTTTGACTATAGGAGGACTATGTACGGGACGTACTCCCTCCCTTGCATTCTCTGCTCCCCTTCCACACCACCGGCCTGGCCTGCATGGCCTACTTTTATATTCCTGTGGAATATTCCCTAGGTGCAAACCGCAATCAGTAAATATTAATTTAACGAGCAAGTCAACTAATTTGATTTAAACTCATTCAAGTTTCTCTTATTAAATAGAGTTATTTTAAATTTTATTCTAGAAATTGATAGCAGTGCATCCTCACAAGCATTGCCTGGACCATTCACCCTTCTCCCCCAAATGTCATCACATATCTGTTACACATGCATAATAATGGCTCTCGCTTTGCTATGCAGAAAGGAAATGATGGCAACAAAATCAGCTCTGTCCCTTCCCTCTGTGACCAGTGTCTGCTGAGGAAGCCAGAGGCCTATCCACGGGACGTGCCTGAACCAGTGACTGCACCCTCCTGGGAGAGTGGGGAATGCAGGGCTTTTACCCCATGGCCAGAAGGCCACACAGACAGAGCAATGCCAGAGCTGAGACCTAGAGGTCTAGATGGGCAAGGCAGAGGCCTCGGGGGCTGGGGAGGTTAACGCCGAGGGTAAGGTACCTGCACTTTGAACTTGGACATGCTGACACTTTGTCCTTGAGTTAGTCACAGCTCTTTTACCCAGACCAGCCCTCTCTCCCAGCCGGAACTGTAAGTGACCATGGGTGTCTGCTTCCTCTCTTGTGCTCCCCGGAGACCCAGGCCAAGCGTGGGCCTCCCATGCTGTGTTGTTCAGTTTCCAGTCCCTGGAGCTTGGGGCATAGTAGGTGATCAGGAATTATCTGTGGCTGAATTAGAATGAAGCTCCCGAAGGGAGCTCTGGAAGACACCTCTGTGCAGGTTCTAACCTATCCTGAACGGCTATGGGCTTGATCAGATCGAGGTGAATTGGTAGATTGATGAGGAAGAAAAATGGGGCTCTGAATTTATAGGAAACTTGCCTTAGATCATTCACCTTGTAAGAGGCCAAGTTCAGATTCAGACAAAGCAGCACCTGGCCCCCAATGCTGTGGTGTTCTGTGCAATACAATGGCAACAATTGCATATCTTAGCAATTAGATATGAATTTTTTGCTTTTCAGTTGAAAAATATTTGTCAAAGGCCATTGTGATCATGTAATCCTTTTGCTTAAACAACTCTCATTGTTCTAAGGAAAAAAGACCAAGTTTCTTAATATGACCCATAGGGACCATAGGACACAGACCACACCACCTTCTGCGTCCCCATCTGAGCATTCTGGCCTTACAAGTTTTCCTCATTCACTCTGAATCTGCACTTCGATTTTCCCTGCTGGGTACCCCATCCCCTCCACCCATTAGTCAAGCCCAATGTATCCCCCCACTCCTTCCAAGAAAACGTGCCCTAACACCCCGGGGGAGGTGGAGGCTCTCTGTCCATGCTGTCATCATGTCCCACATTGCCCCTTTAAAGCTCTGATAACACAATCAAGTGATTAGCTCCCTAGTACCTTGAGTCTTGCTTGAACTGGTGGAGACAATGTCTCCCTTACCCTGTTAGAGTGCCAATACCCAAGGCAAGGTTTGGCATGGAACCAGGGACCGACACCTGTTTGTTGAGTGAATCAATGGAAACTGTTCATGATCAGGAAGGCGTGAGTGTTGGCCAGTGGGCCGCTCCTCATTGGTAGGGCAGCTGAGGTTGTGCACAGAAGGACGGGCAGGGGTAGAGTTAGGATAGCTGATCCTGAAGGTCCCCTCTGGGATTCAGCGCCTACACCGTCTCCAGCCAGAGGTCCAGGGGATATTTACGGGGCTGTGCTGCTTGCACAGCAGCCTGAGACCTGTACAAAGTAGGTCAGGTACCATAATATAACTCGACAAGTCACTCAGGAGAGACCCGGCTGTCCCAAACAATTCAAGTCAGAGAACCAGGCCACGGCTGAATAAGCAGAGGACGAGGACATTATTAAGGTGATAGAGCATAATGAACCCAGGGCAACAGAGGAATGTCTGACTCCCTATTAGATCAGTTATCAAACACTGGGGCACTGTCCCCTCTTCACCACCGAAGCAGCACTAGCCAGTGACATGTTAGGTCAATCAAGGCATGCAGTCATAGTCTCTGCAGATACGAGCACCAGAATCTCTTTTCAACTCTAACTCAGCGCTTGTATTCCACCCTCCCGATCACCTTGTACTGAACCTGATGACAGGGTGACTCTGGGACATCTTCTGTCCCAGTTTCTTCTAGCCATCCCCAGACTATTTCATCCCTCCCTAATTTTGTGGCTTGCCGCTTCAAAATCTGTCCAAAGTCAGCAGAGGTTAACTCCTCAACAATTTTAGTAAACGAGACAAAGTTCAGTCCTACCAAAGAGTTTTTAGCAAGCGAGTGACAAAAAGGACATTCAAACTGTGGGTTGCTCAAAAGGAAATGGATCATGTTGGTTCCCCTGACTACAAACTTCTGTTGGATTACTACTGACAGCAACAAAATGTCCAAACTTCTAGCACGGTAGTTAGTATCTTACTCAGTCCTGTGCGAACCTGCTTCTCTAGTTCACCTGTCACATCCTTCTCCAAACACACAGGGTGCCTTGCCCCCTAAGCCCTCTGCCACTCAGTCTCTGCAGACCAAACTCCCTGAACTACCCTCTCTCACCCTACCACGGCCAAATGAATAGACATGCATGAGAGCATTTATGAAAATATTAACCACTTTCATCCCGGCAGGCCTGGGCCTCTTATGAGACTTTATAACTATCAAGGGCAAGAGCTTTATTTTAGCCTTTTCTCACATAAGCCTTGATGCCTGACATTGTTGCTGGCAACCCAGCAATATCACATGCATACTGGTTGAGTTCATCAAAGTGTGAGCAGATACACGAATGAATGAGTGAGTGAATGAGTGAATGAATGCAGGACTAGGAGGCAAGGAGCTGTTGATCCTGCAAGAATGTGGACATTTATCCAAGGGCGAGGTGAAGCCACTGAATGGTTCACAGGAAAAAGTTACAGATTTGCTTTGAAAAAGTCATTTTGGCACAGGGAGTGGGGGCTGGATAGGCGCCAAGCAGAGGGACCTGTGGGGAAGTCATAACGTTCACCAAAGACACGTGTGGCCAGGTGAGGTGACAGTGGGGCTGGGAAGAAGTTAAGGGATAAGGAGGATAAATAGGACCTAATTTAAGCAAGACGTGACGAGTACTTGGGTTGGGGTGGTGGGTCCCTGCCTCTGACCAGTAGGGAGAGAGATAAAAATGCCAGTTAATGAGAAATTGTTTCAACCTGCAAAACAACTCTTCCCAAATTTATTTTACTTGTTTACTAAATTCCATAATCATATTAATAAATTATTAGTGGGCTGTAGTGTATTTTTTAATAATAAAGCATTTGTAAGTCCCTTCATTGCCTGTGAATTCTGACTTAATCAGCTGATTTTGTTTATCGTAATCTGATGTTCTTTGGGTGTTGATTACGTTGAGGTTTATTTTTGTTCTAAGACCTTGT
>CM052538.1:190619039-190651627 GCA_028533065.1 Trachops cirrhosus | reverse complement strand
CAGTGCCCACCGTGGAGAACTCCAGCAATATACACGGGCAATTGTTTTTATTGCTGTTGCAATAATATTATGATCGTTTTTATTACTAGTGTAATAGAGTCTATTCTAGTAGATCTTAATGGTTGTTAATAAAATATTCATGTGTTTTATTCATTTTTTTGTATATTTCACTGCAAAAACGAGGCATAAGCTGATTCTTCTCAGGAACGATCCTTAATCTGATGGTTGACCTCTGGGGCACAGGGCTGGGGATCTTTAGTCTGCGATGAGATACAGTGGGAGGCAAGACCTGAGGCTGTGAGACTTCTCCCACTGGGAGATCACTGTGGAGGCCAAATAAAGGGACCTCATCTTCTTTTGGGTACAAATGGCATGTTTATGTCAGATGGGAGGGGGTACATGCCTGTCATGTGGCCACGTCCTGAACAATGAGGGCAAGATTTATCCAGGTAGAAATAGAAGGTTGCCCCTGTGTTCCATCTCTGTCTGTCCCACTGTAAAAAAAGATTCACCCATGTCCTCAGCAAGGCCAAAACAAATGCCAGTGTCTAGAGTTTCTGTTGCATATGAAAGCTTAGTCCTTTGGAGCCCACAAGTGGCTGCTAAGTGGTCTCAGTTCCCATCCAGGTAGCTTAGCACTGTTCCTGGCTATGCTGGTATACCCACACGCTCGTCTGGAGCCTGCATTTGGAATCCATGCAGCTGCTAGACACACATGGTCACTATGGAGAGAACACACAAATGGATAGGGTGAGCATGAGAGAGAGAGAGAGAGGGACAGTGGAGGGAGAGAGAGATTCTTTGTTAAGCTGGGTTGTATTGTTTTGGACTTGGGATGGACCAGGTGTTTTTTCAAAATAACCAATCAACTTCCCAAGCATTCATGGGTTTCTGCTGGACCTGCCTTTTAGCCAATTGATCCTTTTTTCAGGCTAGACTGACAGGCTGCTATGGTTGTCACTTTGGCTTCTATTGTGCATGTGCTTATTTCTTCCCATAGTCTGGGCGACAGACAGGGGAGATTGAAAAGGCCCTTCTCCCTGTACGAGAGAGGGAGGGTGGTCAATTCCTTTTGTGGGGTGGTGCTGCAGTCCCCTGGGGAGTGTGTGCCGCAGCAACTTCCTGGAGAGACAAGCTTATGCTCCCAGTTGATTATGTTCCTTATTAATAACTAGCCAACTGCCTATGATAACAAAAGGGCTCAGGGCAATGGAAACTGGTTTAAAGAGTTTCACTAATAGTAAAAACAAGCAAACAGATACTGGCAGTTGTATAAAGGGTTAATTTTAGAATTTTTAAATTTATTTTCTTTATTTTTATAATTTATTTAAACATGAAAATGATAGCATTTGGGGATATTCTAATTCCTCTTAATAGTTAGGATTATAATTAACACATCATGTGATATTTGCCCTCTCAGTTCCCGGAAGAGAAATATATACCTTAAAATAATAGGAAGTCACAAAACACTCCCTAAGGCTCAGTGGAAATGTTCATATCTCCAGCTGGAAGGTGCATGGAAAATGTCCCCATCCACACAGATGCCCTGAATCCCAGCTGGGTGCATTTCTCCTCTTCATCCACTGAACAGGATGCCTCTTGAAGTTGGAACTTACATGTCATCATACATGGAAATAGGGGTCTTTTTTAACCTTTTTGAACTCACTCCCTTTCCAGAAATTAGAAAGTCAGCCTGTCTTCACCAAATCAAGACTCCTTGAAGAAAACCAATGTGTTTTGTGGTTTCTCTAGGCTCATAATGAGACTTCTGTCATCTGTCTACTTCTGAACATCTCAAACATATGTGGTGTATTTATGGTGAAAACCAAAGTTGAACAGAGTACTGTTTTCCTTGGTCTTTCCATGAGGTACGCTCACACACAAATTCCCAGCAGATTATTCATGTGCTATATGCCATGACTGTTAGGTGGCCCTGGAAAGCAAAACCATCACTAAATGAACATTTTTAACTAATGGAGTGATTACTTATCAAAGAACCACCTCACTCAACCACACCTCCCATTTGGTAACTTGCCAATGGCCAATCACCATTCCATTTGGTCAGTCTTACATTGACTCATCAATTGACAGATTCTTCCAAACGGGAACACCTGTTATTTGCAAAGTGAATGTTCTAGTCTTGTAGAAGACCTAGGATTTCATCAAGTTGGTGAAGGTGTTGTTGACTTGCTCAGATCAGATGTACAGTCTGGGAGGCGAAGGCTAGACAAATGAATTTGTTCATCCTTTCCTCCACCATGCGGTGGTTACCCAGTTGTATTTAATCTTTTCTATGAGGTTCTACAAATGTAATCTTTCCCATGTGAGGTAATCCATACTCAAATCCTGGCTTTTTCACTTAATACAAACTTGACATTAGAAGTCACTTAAGCTGTCTGCTCTTCTGTCTTCTTATCTATTAAATGGACAAACCCACTTTTAAATAGAAAACCTGGCTCTTCTGTTTGATAGACTTATCACCACACAGTAAGAGTCCAAACTTGGTGAGAGGTGAGAAGTCCTTCATCAGTTGCCCTCATCTTTTATCTCTGGAGTAACCACTAGAAACCCCCCTCCACAGTCTGCTCCATTGAGAAACTGCTCACAGTTTCCAAAGGGGATGGAATTACTGTCCCCGCTCTTGCTGTTCCCTCTCTCTGACCCATCCTGCTGTACCCTCCTTTCTTTGCTTAGAGAGCTTTTCTTCCTCCTTAAAGTTTCATGAGGCTTTCTCTGCTCTGGGAGTCTCTTGTGTCTTCCATGTTAGGTCAGCTGTCCTGCCTCTCTGCTCCCTTTTGCAAAATCCTACATCCCTGTTGTCCTGTTGGTCTGTAGACATTTATGACCGCCATCATTTGCCACGATGGAGAGCTCTTGGGACAAGAAGTCGTCTCAGTCCTTTAGTCTTAGGTCTTGGAAAATGCTACTTTTCAATAGACTCTTCAGTAAATACATAGTTTAGTTGAGTCTCTTGTGAGACTATTCAGAGAAGACTATAAGACACAACAGGATCTACAGTTTCAGAATCCCCGAGAAGCAGATTGCCGCACTGCGGCACAGTTTTTGTCACTGAAGGACCAGACCCCTGCTCCATGGGCCCACTTCCCTCTCCACTTGGGCGGCTTTAGTGAGCCAGGCCTCCAGGTGCTACGCTCTCGCCTGGGGAAGCTCCAAGCTGCCAAGAGCAGGCAGGTACAGAAGCCTGGGACGCAGGTCCTGCCAAAAGAACTAATTGTACAGCAACATTCTTTGGCAGCCCCACAAAGGATGTCAGAACCGTCAAAGGTGTGGACACGGAGGCAGTGCCTACGTGCCCACCGGGGGGTGGGTATTCGTACCCTCAGATGCCAGGAGGCATGGGACTGGCAGGCTGCATCTTGGCCTCATTCTCCTCATTAGATGCACAGGCTGCACCCAGGCACAAATGATTTCTCGAGCACACCTCATCAGCTGGAGCTGTGGAACGGGGCTGGACAAGGTAGTCCAGGGGCCACCCCAGACCTGCGCCTTCAGGGAAAATTCCTTGTGTCAGCTTGAGTTTGGATCTTGCCCCATGAAAACTGCGCTCTCTCCTGAGGAAGAAAGTCATGTTAGACGCAGCATGTAACCCCTTGGGCTCGAAACCTGGACAGCAGCCGGCTGAAGGGAGTGGTGGAGGAGAAGGTTCTCGGCTGACTTGTCTATGAAACAGCAGATGCTGGGAAGGAGGTCCCTAGGGGCCACCTCAGGTCCCACAGAAGTTCCTCACTGTGTGTTCCTACACATCTGTGGAAAAACCCGAACTCAGGAGCTGCTTCCTGCACCCTGCCTTAAAGGAGGGAGAGCCCCACTGCTAAGTTCCAGGCACGCATTTGCTGTCATATCACCCTCACAGCAACCCCACCGTGTGGCCACTGTGCCAGCCAGTCATTAGAAAAGAAGAACCTGAGGTCTAGCGAACTAGAGTCACTTCTCTAAAGTCACTCTATGTGGATCTAGATGGGTCTGGCCATGACCTCTGTGGGTCAGTCACCCCCAGATGGATTGGAGCCACATCCTGGCTCACCCAGAACAGCCCACCTGCAGCCAATCTGGGGGTGTCTGAGAATCAGTGCTCATCATTTGTGCCAACGTAATGATAATAATACAAATTCAATTTGTGAACTCTGTTCAACTCATAATTCAAACAAATCCACTGTAAAAAAATATATTTTTGAGACAAGGAGGAAACCGAGCATGGGTGAGATAATGCATGAATTAGCTGATGATATTAAGGAATTCTTGTTAATTGCTAAGTGTTATGCTATTGAGTGTGTGTGTTTGCTTTGTCCGTACTATAAGAAATACACACTGCTGGAATATTTTGGGTAAAATGACATGAGAGCTGAGATTTGCTTTAGAATATTTCAATACAAGAAAACATGGGAGGAGCATGACTATGCAACGAGGAAGACAAATTGTCCGTAACTGTTGAAACTGAGCTGGGTGAAGGGCACATGGTTGCTTTTGTTCATGTTTGGAAATTTTTGTGATTGAAAAAGATGTTAGCATTTTCGTCTCTGAGAAGTGGGAACTGGGTGGCTTTTCTTTTCTTTTTTGTGCTTCTTAAAGAATTTTCAAATTTGATACAAAATATATGCTTTATTTTGGTTATATAAAAAACATACTTTTTTGTTCCACATCTTGAATTTTTTAGATAGCTCCTGCTTCGAGGTGGAACTTTCATTATTTTGTATTGAAAGCTCTCTAAGACATTTTCTGTATCTCCCTGCTCTCCTCCAAAGATGTGATAAAGAATATAAGCCAAGCTTTTCTTTGTGACTGTGGTGTGTTGTAAAAATGCCCTCCTTCCACGCCCTCTGCAACATGACTCGGCATCTCCTTACACGGTGACCTGGATTCCAGTCCCCATTTCCTTGACTTGGGCAGGCCTGTGACTTGGCATTAGGACGTGGCAGAAGTGAGGACATGGGAAACCTGAGCCTAGACTTCCAGGGGTTTTGCAGACTTTCTTGCTCCTTAGACCCTACCACTGCAGGGGCACCAGCTCAGGTTGGCCTCGTGGGCCACGAGAGACCACAGGAAGTACGCACAGCATCCTGGCTGAGGCTGTCTCAACGGCGGGCCCTGACCGGCTGGCCAGAGCAATGCAGATGTATTCCTAAGCCCAGTGGAGAGCAACTGGCCCAGCCCAGTGCCTAGAACGCGTGGATACCCATAGCCTTTTGGGAAGCACTCACTGCCTTGTACTGTCTGCCACTGGGAGTCGGGGGCTGTTTGGTGCCCAGAGTTATTATGACAGGAGATGATGGATATGGTCTCTGAGTTACGTTTTATGAGAAAACCACGTGGCCCTGGCTGGAGTGCATGGGCAGCCTATGACCGGCCCAGGGCTCCCGGGCTTCTTGATTATTTTAGCAAACACCTGGCAAGACTTTGCTGCATCTGAGGCCGTGCAGAGAGGGCTTGGATCGTCATCCCCACTTTCAGGGACCCGAGTTCATCTGGAGTCATTTACTCTTTCTGTCTCTTCCCCCAGTGCAAAGAAACGGGTGGGCATTTATGCCTGTGGTGGGGATGCCCTGGGACCTCACCCAGGTGCTTGTGTCTGGGACAAACACAGGCCTCATTTGAGGCAGCTGGACATTATTCCAGGGATGCTTTTTCCCACAGACAGAGAAATCCTTTACTATCTTAAATCCATTAATGATGCTCAACAAATCCCTGGAGTTCCAGGCAGGAACTATCTCATGCAATTAAGGAGATAGACTCAAACAAGATATTTATTGCAGAGTTTTTTTGCACACCCAGACATAATGAATTAAAATCTCTAAACAATAGAAAAACCAGAGCAGCTATCTATAAATCTATTCAAGAAAAATAAAAGTATAAGCTATACAATTTAATCCTAAGTGCTTTTTTTAATTAATGGAACAAAGCATGTTAAAATATTCGTGTATGTTAAATTCCTTATAATTATCCTACTGCCATATATTTAAAAATAGTTGTAAGAAGTGACTAGATCTGTAGTGTCTATTCAAAGTGACTGTGTTCTACTTCCTGGCTTTGAGTAGACCATGGATTTGAGTACAAGTTTCCGTTTTTAAAAGAATGTGCATGTAAAAATTGTCTAAGTTGAGTTCAGTTCATTTGAGCAAGTGTATTTACTGCCTATTCTAGGCCAAGGTGTACCAAACTGCAGAAGACAGTCACTCTGCAGCCGCCACCGAGTCATGTGATCAGTGTCCTTACAATGAAGAGAGCTCTATCTGGACATTTGCAGTGACCCAAGGTTCAACAGGAGCCCAGGAAAGGAGGTTTATCCCAGCCTGGGAAAGGCAGTGTTTTGGGGGGGGAGGTACAAAGGCAGGGGCACAATGGTAGGGGGAGTTTCTTTGGGTTCAGTTTTCTAATAAAATGTATTGGGATGACATTGTTTAATAAGATTACATAGGTTTCAAGCATGTAATTCTATGATACATCATCTGTACAGTGTCTTGTGTGTCCAGCACCCAAAGTCAGTCTTCTTCTGTCACCATGGACTTGACCCTTTACCCTTTACTCCCTCGCTCTTCTCTCTAGTAACCACCATACTGTTGTCTGTGTCTATGAGATTCTGTTTGTTTTTCTTGTTTGTTCACTTGTTGCTTTCAGTTTTATATTCCACACATGACTGAAATCATATGGTTCTTAACGTTTTCTGTCTGACTTGTTTCACTTAGTGTGAGGGTCTCAAGGTCCACCCAAGTTGTCACAAATGGCAGTAGTTCATCTTTTCTTCTGGCTGAGTAGTATTCCATTCTCCATATGAACCACATCTTCTTCATCCAGTCACCGAACAAAGGACACGTGGGTTGTCTCCATGTCTTGGCCACCATGAATAATGCTGCAATGAACACAGGGGTGCATACATCTTTGCGAGTAAATGTTTTCAAATGTTTCAGGTAGATGCCACGAGGAGGGCCTGCTGGGGTGCATAAGAATTAACCAAGTGAAGGGATAGAGGGGAATGCTGACCTTGACAGGGAAGTTTTATCTTCATTGCAGAAGCAGGTACACCAGGGCTGCTGGCCCTTGGAGTAAGTGTGCAAGCTGACCTCACACAGGGGAGAGCTTGGGATGTGAAGGCAGGTCTGCCTGAGCCTGAGGTCGGTGACCTCCTACTGCAGTTGCCATCTTTCTTCTGGGAAGCTCCTTCCTCCTTGTTGGAGGGGCCCGTGGCTTGGGTTCTTGATAACTCACCATGCGTGCACACGAGAAAGCCTCTCTTCATGTGAACGACATCGTGTACTGGAGAACAACGTGGCCGATTACTGTGTTCTAAAGTCAAACGTGGTTTGCAAACACACCCGATGCACTCAGAGGAAGTGGGTCTGCAAGATGGACTACGTCCCATAGGAACATGACTGCATCCCAGAGAGTCAGGCTAAAGCCATGTCTCCCCCATGCAGCCACCCACCCACCTGGACATCAAAGCCACTTTTGGCTTTGAATAATCCTAGCGAAAATATGCTTGTAACTGTGTTTGACGTTACCTGCTTATTAACGGGGCCCTACCTCACCCAGTTCCTTCCAACCTCCTCTATAGCATCTTCCACTGTGGCTGCTCCTTTGCTAAGCCCCAACCAAGCGGCTTTGTCATTTCTTCCAACGTCTCCACCTCTTTGCTGCACTGGGGCATTGGCATTCGCTGCCTTGTTGCCCAGGATACACTTCTGCCCTCTTCACACAGCATCTTGTCCTCATGCAGGTTTCAGCTCAGGTGTTCCCTCCCAACCCTGTCACCTGAACTGCCCACGAGCTTTCCACGGGCACTGTCAGTCTCTACCACTAGTCCACATGCTCGCACTCTCCTACCTGTGACCATCCTGATATTTTAGGCTTATTTGTATGTGTGTGTGTGTGTGCTGAGTTTCTATCTCTGGGTACAAGAAGGCATAGAGTCTGACTTATTTTTATTGTTTCTTCAGGGCCTAGAGCAGTCCCTGGCACGTACTAACTCTTTAATCAGTATTGATTGAATGAAAGATCAAAAGAAGGATGATTATGACCTGGGGCTGTTGGGGATGAATGTCTTATCTGACTCTTTTCCCACGTGGTAAACCCCTTGAGGGCAGGGCCGTTTCCTCTCATCCTGAACTCCCAGCCAGAACTTACTGGGGTTGGGTTAGCGGCCAGGGACTGAATGATGCCAGACTGTGCATCTTCCTTCAGAACAGGCTGCCTCTTGGCCCTGGAGATGAATTTCTTCTTGTCAATAGAACGGACGCTCCTAGTTATTTTCCCCACAAAATGCAGTTTTTGCATCCACACCCTTTCTTTGGAGCAGTTGATAAGTATTTATAGTGGCACTTTATGCTTTCATATCACTTTAGATATCACCAGGGCCACCCGATCTATTTTCCTCTGTTTCAGTGATATGTGTGTGGTTACTTATCCCAATGCACAGGTGGGAATGCTGAGCTTCACCTGGTAGAACTCTGCAGGGCTTCTCGTTCGAGTTTAGTTCCTTTAGGCTTAGCCCCAGTGGGCACAGGGGTTCCCAGGAAGGGGAGGGATAATCACCTTCAAAGGGCTTACAGTTAGCACATCAGACACAGTACAAAGCAGGTGAACATTTAGTAAATGACTGAAAAGAAAGTGGTAACATAACACAACGCTGATTTGTCTGCTATGTTTCTGTGAATCTCTCAAAGGGCAATAGGAAGGGACAATGACAATAGAAGGACCAGTAATGAAAAGGCTTTAATAAAGATCAAAGACTAACATGGTGACTGGATACCTTGATGGAGGTAATTCCAATGAGGTCAAAACAGGAGCCACTTACCAAACGGAATCGTGTGCCTACGTGTAGTTGACCTTTAAAAACGTTGTGCTTGCTATTCCAACAACGTCCGCTCCAACCCATTGCAAACGGTTCGGGCAATTTATGTTGGCTCTAGTAAGGACAGACATGAGACAAGAACGCCATCCTCTTCACATCCTCTGTGTTTTTAGCAGATCTCTGCAGAGTCCCCTGTTCCTCTCTGCCCCTTAGAAAGACAAAAGTGCCTCATTACCTTGCATCGCCTTAGTATTTAAGCTGCAGGAAAGGACGGAAGCAGCGCTGGAGGCAGAGGGCTTGGGTCAGTGCTGTGGGGAGAGGGAGAAGGGGTACCGTGTGTACAGAGCGAACCGGCCATTGTGGAAAATGAGCCAGATACCATTTCGATTTGAAAGGCAGGAACCAGGCCATTTTCTATTCGCTTAACTAATAAGTGGGTATCTTTGGACTAAATTACAGGCATTTTGATCCTGAATGAGTTATAATAGCTTTCCAAAAATAAGAACAAACAGGAAAGCCACAGTGCGTTGAATACTGTAAACGGTGAAGAGTTAAAGAGCTCATTTGCAATCAATGTTCATTTCATATTCTTTTTAGATTTTAGAGAACTCAGTGAAAGATGTGTATTTCTACCCTGTGACAAGAGGATCCTCTGTTTGGAAGCTTTATCAAACACCCCGATCTAGATCCTGCTGGCTCAGCAGACCTGTGCAAGGAAGGACATTCAGGCCCCCTTGGGCCCCTGAATTCATTACCTCGCAGAAGTAGCAAACACATTTCATCTGAGTTTATTCACATGTTGCAGGGAATCATATAAAAACCCTTTTAACATATATTATTGAAAATCTCTATTATGGTACTCCGACTTAGCGAATTTGATTAAATCTCTGTGACAGAAAATAAGGCATTGTCACCTATGCGCCCATGTGATAAAGGTCCTATTATAGCGTAGGCCTGCGAGCCTTATTATGTTAAAAATGAATGGTCCTGGGAAAATAATGTACTGAGAGATGAACTTAGAAGAGCTAAAAGCATTTAGTGCTGAGCAAATTACCAAGTGAAATTGCTTTGCTATGAAACTTTGGGCTCATTGTCAGAGATGTTTAGCCTGCCCAAACTGTTTGATCGAGGAGAATGCCCGTGTTCGGAGAGACGTTCAGTTTCCACGGCGGGAACTGGAGAGCCAGCTGACTCTGGGAGGGGGCGGATCTGAGCCCCAGAGAACAGAGAGTGCGGACCCGCCTCTGCAAAGCCCTGGCTCCAAGTGCAGGTCCCAGGTATGCAGAGTCCCGTCTCCACCCGCGGTAGATCGCAGCTCACTGACCCACAGGAACACCGGCCACGTGGACAGACACTGGCCCTGCTGCTGGGCATCTAATGCAGCCTTCCGGCACCATGCCCGGGGTTGACCTCGAGACACCGGCAACTCTCGGACCAGTAGCAGGCACAGAGCACGTGGCAGGATGACAGGTGTTTTCTCTACTGTGCACTTTCCGAAGATTTCATGTCCCTCACTCAGAGGAAGTGTTTGTCCTTAATGATGAAGAAACAGATAGCCTCACACAGCTCTCCAGTGAGCCTTGGGCCTTGAGACATCACCACGGGCCAGACCGCACCTGCTTCTAGATGGGAAATGGAGGCCCGGAGCAGTGAGATGGAGTTAGAGGGGTGCTTGGGCTCCTTGACTGGATCTGGGTCTCCTGACATCACAGTCAAGCCCCTTTATACCAAACCCTCTCGGTCTCAGTGAAGAAGGTTGTACACACGTGACTCCATGTTGCTTCTCTGGGTTTTGCTTCCAGGAGGCAGTCAGACCAGGAATTGCCAGCTCCAGTGCACAAATGGAGAAGGGGAGGCTGGCCCAGATCTGCAGGTGGCAGAGTAGGGTGTTGGTGTATAGTCCCCCAACTCCCTAGCTTAGGGCTCATCACTGTACAAATGCCCAGAATAGAAACACTTACAGCCACAAGGATCAGGCTGACTGATGTGCATTTCAGAATAGCTGTGACACCCTGTGCACCTCAAACAGGTGATGCTACCACCAACTTTGGTCAGGATGTCCTGTCTTATTGCAGTTTTTGGTATGAGATGACATTGCCAAGGTCAACTGAAAACCAGAGGGCCTTGAAGAGTCAGATGACCAGGATGGGAGATGACATTCCGTAGCCTGGCCTGTGTCCCCGAGTGACGTGGCTTGATTTGAACTGTGGTTTAAAGAAGATAACTGGTAGAATTTATTGAGAACCATAGACGTTGGGCGAGATCCAGAAAGGTCTACCCGAGCCAACAGGAAAGCATTAGAAGTTTTCTGCCCCACTGCGGTTCACCTGAAGGTTGAGGAACTGTCAAATTCAAATTGCTCCCTTGAACATGAGGGAGCAACAGGGCAAAGCACACCTCACCTCCTTCCTACACACCCTTCCCAGTTGGGCTCAGAAGCATCTCTCAGAGGCCTTTCTGAGTGGCCCCAAGCTGGGGTTGGTGTTGTCACCCCTCAGAGCCATTATGACATCCAGCACTTACCCCCATCCCAGCATCATAGCACATGTGACACCTCGTTGTGCCCTTTGTCACCTCTCAGATGAACCCTGAGCACCTAGGGGCAGGTCTCAAGTCTCGTGCATGGCTCAGTGCCTGGACCCAGAGCCTGGACCCAGAGCCTGGACCCAGTGCCTGAAATGTAAGGCCGAGACCCAGGCCTCCGCCTGTTTGTTGAGGGAAGGAAGCTAAAAACAGGCTGCGTTACCATTTTTGTCTCAGTAAATATTGACAGAGGCACTCTCCCTCGTCGCAGTCTGGTGGCACTGTGTCTGCTGTCGCTGTATAAATGTGTGTTAAGCTGGCAAAGGTTCACTGGCTGCCGTTGTGCGCGGTGTGTGTCTGTGCGCCCGCGTGTTTCCTCTTTAGCTGTATAAAAAGCAAGCGTCTCCATAAATCTCCATACTGATCATATGCATAAACACACACACACATACAACTCAACTTCTGTCCAAATTCTGAGGGAGTGAGTGCAAAGCATCGCGGTGTGGAAGGAGTTGGAGAGAGGAGCCAGCCAACCCCTGCTTCTTGCAGATGAAGGAGGAAAAGCCCACACAGCACAGGGTCTTGCTGAAGCTCCCGTTGCTAATTAGGAGCAAAGCGTTTACTACAACCCGGGTATCCTTATCCCAGTCTATTATTCACCCTCCAGGAGCTCTCAACTTAATTGATTTAATTTGTCACTGAGATGTCATACTTAGGATGAGACCAAAAACTGAAACTGGCTATGTCCACAGCAAGGAAGAGCAATTAGCAGATTCACGTGTTGTGCTGATTTTATCCTTTTAATCTTGGGGCCAATTATTACTTTAAGTAAAGCCATAGGTGGAAGGAGAGAGACGTGAACACTTTTTCTGACTCTAACAAGGTGGAATTGGTACCTTTTCTTAGAGGCCTTCTGGGCAATCTGTGTTGAAGGAAAAGCTCAGAGTCAACTACTTCTTTCCCCGTCCCATTGCCCTGCCCTCTCTCCCTTTAGGTCACTGTGGTTGAGTATTCAAGGTGGTGTGCAGTATGTTGTTTACAGATATATTACATTATTAACCATTAAGTAATATTTCCCACCAAAATATTAATGCATCGTGATGGGCTGCATTCTATCCCCTCCAAATGATAGGTGTAAGTCCTAACCCTGGTATCTGTGAATGTGACCTTATTTATAAATAGGGTCTTATAGATGGAATTAGGATCTCAAGATCAACTCATTCTGGATTTACAGTGGGTCTTAAATCCAATGTCGAATGTTCTTATAAGAAAAAAGAGATCTGAGACACAAAGACGCAGAGGGAAAGTCCACATGAGGATGAAGGCAGACATTGGTGGGGCGTGTCTACAAACCAAGAAATGCATGGATGGATGGCAGCCACCAGAAGCTAGAAGGGGGCTGTTGTGAGCCGGGTTGGTTTTTCTGAGGCCTACGAGGGAGAATCTGTCCATGTGTCTCCTAGCTTCTGACAAACTTGGGTGTCCCTTGGCTTGTAGATGGCATGGTCCCTGTGTCTTCACACTCTTGTCCTATGCATGTCCATTCCTTTGTCCAAATTTCCCCTACTTACAGGGAATAGTCATATTGCACTATGGTCTACCCTAATGACCTCATTTTGTCTTGATCATCTGTATGAGTTCTTTTTCCAAAAAAGGTCACATTCACAGGTACTGGTGGTCAGGACTTAATAACTTTTGGGGGAACACACAATTCAACCCATGACAAAAGGCATGGAACAGATTCTTCTCTAAACTTTTCAGAAGGAGTCAACCCGGCTGACACTTTGGTTTTGTAACTCTGGCCTCCAGAACTGGGAGAGAATAAATTTCAGTTGTGTTAAGTCCCTCAGTTTATGGCAATTTCTTTTAGAAGTCCAGGGAAATAAATGCACACCTAACAAGGTCATCCTTGTGGGTCTTTGCTTCCTTCCTGCTTCTCCTTTGCTGTATACTCTATATGCCAGCATTCAGTCTGTGAGTTGATTTCATTTTAGTGTAAGTTACAAGAAATTTATACTCCATTATATTATGTCATAGTTACTCATAATTACTGGGGAGGAAAAACCTCTTAGCAAAATGATAACTTTGACAATAGATGCATAACTGGAAATGCATTCTGTTTTCCATACCAAGGATAAAATGGAGTTTAGTGTTTTCCAATGGTGTTGCTATTCCAGTCTGGTGACTTCACAGTTCTGTTGATTGTCTCTTCTTGATTACAAGATGACTATAGGACGACCAACATCAGATCCTTGCATACTGCATTCAAAGTCAGGAGCAGAAGCTGACACAGGCATGGAGTGTGTCTGTGTGCCTTTTTCTGATTAGGAAAGAAATATCTTTCCCAAATTCCCAGCAGATCCCCACCCACCTCTCTCTAGTGAGAATTCAGTCTCATGACCACCTCTAATTGCAAGACTGGCAAAAAAACAGCTGACTCTCTAAGTCTCTGTATGGAGGACAAACAAGGGAGAAGGAGTAAGTAGCCCACAAACAACCTCTGCCATAGTCCCCAGCCGTGCTGGTCAGAGCTATGGGGACTTTCACATGCATTGGGGATCTGATCCAGCCTTGGTCTGGATTAGTGATCCTCAAATGTGACACATGAGCCCTGTTCAGAAAAAGTCCAGTCAGTGTTAATATAATAAGAATGGTTTGTGTGGTATCAATGTAACCTGGCAGCCAAGGAGAATGCACTGGAATGCACATGTGTGAACAATGCCAACTTCACTGCACTAGTCAGTGGGGGTGGTAGACACCCTTGAGTGAGCATGTGTATTGTGGGTCTGTCGCATTCAAAATGGATGAGCAAGTAGAGCAAAGAATCTGCAACAAATTTTGCATTAAGCTTGAACATTCCTCCCCAGAAACTATTGGGATGATTCAGAAGGCCGCAGCTGTGGGCAACTGGTGACTGGCAGCTTCATCATGACAATGCACTTGCACATGCATCACGTCTCGTGCAGAATTTTTTGGTGAAACATCAAATCACCCAGGTGACTCAGCCCCTCTAGCCCAGATTTGACACCCTACAACTTCTGGCTTTTTCCAAAAGTAAAATCACCTTTGAAAGGGAAGAGATTTCAGACATTCGATGAGACCCAGGAAAATAGGATGGGGCAGCTGATGGCGATTGGGAGAACTGTGTGAGGTCCCAACATGCCTGCTTTGAAGGGGACTAAGGTGTCATTGTTCTATATACAATATTTCTTATATCTTGTATCATCTTTAGTAAATGTCTCTATTTTTTGTATTACATGACTGAATACCTTCTGGACAGACCTCATGCATTAGAATAGCCCAGAGTATTTGTTAAAGTACATATCCCTGGGCCCAACCCCCAGAGAGTCTGATAGACCACCCAAGGATTCTAAGAATGCTGGTTCACAGATGGTACTGTTAGCTGCACTGGTCCAGCATCATGTTTGGAATCACTGACATCATTACTTCTCAAGGATTGTAGAAAATCAGGAGTGGTCCAAGGGCTACAAGTTTCATGCTATTATTGCTACTACTGCTAGAAAAATTTTTAAAAGGAGAGAGAAAGTAGGATTCCCAATTGTCTTTTAGTGGGCAGTGACTTTAACTGTTGACCTGTAGTCAAAAGGCATTGACCTGGGATTTTGGAGAGCTTGCCCTAATGCTTGTTCTGCCATGACATGGCCGTGTGACTGAGGACCAGTTACTGCTCCCATGTCGGTCCCATCCTCAATGAAGTGGGAGTGATAAACTGTATTTATTATCATGTTTTCTCTTCTCTCATTCCTATGATTCACCGTTTTGTTCACTTAGCGAAACTCACTCTCTTTAACAGGTATTTTTGAGAAACTACCCCAGATCAAGTCTTGTGCTGGGAGCATCCATGTCCCTCTGTTTGCCCCATGAAAGGGATTTTCAATTCTTCATTTTGCAGAACTAGAAATCAAGGTTAAACTATCAGTCTGTGTTCAATGGCGGAAAAGTTATGGGATAGAACACTCAGTTTGTCTTGACAGCCGATTAGATCACCCTTCAACTTGATGTACCTTGAAGGACCTGAATGGAAAGACTCCGTGTTCCTGAGCTCAGCTTCAAGAAAAGACATGCTTCTTCTGCCCAGAGGATATGTTTGTTGTCTTTCGTAAATCAAAGTGTGAATAGTTTAATGCATTTGGCTTTCCATTTTAGAATATTTATACACACACGCACACACACACGGCAGAAAAAGGTGGAGAGAAAAGGGTTGCAAACCCACTGAGTGCGGTAGCTGTCCATAGATCGTCTCCCACGGAGACACGAGTAACATCAGCCCTGAGCTCATCAGTCAGCTCTGACTTCAGCTCTGACCAGAACGAACAAACTTCTCTCCCGGGGACTTTTGGGTTCCTCTTCACTCCAGGGAGGTAGCTGTCCTGTGCAAGAGAGGAGAAAGCTGACTTGCCGTGGACTCCCAGTCCAGTGCCTCATGCCAACTCTCCACATTCCAGAAGAATTGAATAATTACTGGGGCGGAGGCACTGCTGTCACAAACAATTCTGAATGCATTCTGGTAGAAAGCAGAGGTCTCTTAGTGACATCAGAATAAGATGCCAAAGGCTCTTTCCAAACCCAGACTGCTGACCAGTTGGAGTGGGGGCACAGACAGTGACGCCCCCACGTGATGCCACACTCAGCTGCTCTGTCAGCGCCCGCCGGCTGGTGTTCAGGCTGGAAGAGAGGCATCCTGGAAAGCCTGAAGTTCCTGTTGATCCAAGGACCATCCTTCTTTCATTTCCCTCTTTCATTTCCCCTTCACGCTCTTTCATCAGGCCTTTGCACGCTCTCACTTGACCAGGGATTAATGAGATTGTTTGCCTGAGCCAAGCGGGAGAGGCACAGCCTGCGGATGCCGCTGAGCTTGGGTCCATCTCTGAGGATGAACTGGCACCCTACAGGACAGCCAAGGTCCCATTCATATGCTAAGTCTTAACTTGGGGAGCTGCCTCCAGCCAGCTGGCGTTCCTTCAGCTGTCCTGGCTCTTCCTGAGAGAGGAAGTTGGGTTTCTTGAGTCAGGCACACCAATTGGTGTTTCTCAGGACTTTTGAGCAGAGGACCCTGTGAACACTGTCATAATTTTAGATTTGATTACTTTTCAGTTGGCATTGAATAATGGGAGCACCGTTAAAAAATTTACTTTTTGACCCATTGTCAGTTGATCTTATTATCTCCTAACTTTGCCCTGAGTTGCCAAAACCATGGCTGTGTCTATAGCTGGAGATAATAAAACGAATTAAAAAAATGTGTGAGATTTCTTAACCAACAGCCTAAGAGTTACTACCATTTTTATACCTATTATTACTATTCTTTTTAATGCTGTTATTATTATTAATTCCACTGGAATGACTACTATTTCTACCACTCTTGTTATTACTAATACTGTTGCTGCTGTTGCTACTTCTGACCCTGAAGAGGATGACAACTACTACTGCTATTATTATTACTACTGCTGCTGCTGATGGTAATACTACTGCTACTCTGGCGACTACTACTGCTATTACTAACATTACTACTACTGCTACTATTGTTACTACTGCTGCTGCTGCTACTGCTATACCACTACAGGTCTGTTACAAATGATTGGCATCCATGACCTCATTTATGCTTCATACTAATCCATTTTACTGATAAGGTTTAGGTCAATTAAATAACTAAAAGCCTCAGCTAGTTAGTAGTCAAGTAGGGCTTTCCTGTAGTGCAGATGTATTTGATACCAAAAGCTGTGTTTTTAATGATGTTGTTACATTGCCCCTGATCTCAGTGGTGTGAAAGAGATAGGAGGAGATCACGCTTTAGCTGCGTCTACCAGCCTCCCGTAGACTCAGTGATCATTACAAGCATTCCTTCATTCATGTATTAATTAGTACAAAATATGTGTGAACCAGAATCCTGACCCAGGCCCTGGGTGGGGACCACAAAATGATGAGAACACCCCCTGGAGACTGGAGATGCTTGTCAAGAGTCAGAGGGTGGGACAGGCACTTTCCCTGAGACCCTTCAAAGGCCAGTAGATGTGGAGGAACAGATAAAGCAGCTTAGCTCATCTGTGTCCTGGCCACTTTTGCGGGGAGCAACATGTGAGCTGTGTGGTGAAGTAGGAAGGCAGAGAGCTGGTGGGGCGGATGAAAGGGCAAGAATTTCCAGGTGGAGGGCGAAGATGCAGAGGGACCGAAGCAAGGAGGGCTTTAGAAACTGGTGTCGAGTGTCTAGAAGGTGAGTGCAGTGGGCCCTGAACACCTGGCTCCCCCACAGGGCTTGTGCCTGGCCTGTAAGCACAGGGGCAGGGCTGCTGGAGCTCCCTGGCCTGTCCACGCCCCAACCCTCCCTTCCCGCTCTCTGGCCCTTCCTGAACTTACTGTGCTGAGCAGCAGACTCATCACCACACCTGGCTGTGTTCAGCATCTCTCCCTTCAATCTTTGGTACGGCTCCTTGGTTTGACCACTCAATTTCGCCCTTTCTCCTGGGGTAGATACGTCTTCCAGACACTGTTTCTCCAGAAATGTATTTGGTCCATAGAGCTGTTGGTACTCATCCACCCTCACCCTGAAGTCAGAATACAGTCTGTGCTGGGAGCCAGAGATGGGGCTGTGGGTGGACAGACCAAGGTAGGGGGAGCCACTCCTCATTGGTCCCTCGTGTTTCAATATGTAGCGTGGAGATGCTGACACTCTACCCCAACTATATCACAGTGTAGAAGACAAGGTTTAAAATAAATGTGATGTTATTGCTGAAGATGTTATTACTATTGATTAATCCTCCACCATGGTCATTTTGGTTTTTTTTGTTGGTCTGTTTCTTTTTTATTAAAGATTTTTTTTATTTTTAGAGAGAGGGGAAGGGAGGGAGGAAGAGAAGGAGAGAAGCATCGATGTGAGAGAGAAACATCAATGGGTTGCTTCCCATATGCTCCCTGACCAGGAACTGAACCCGTGACCCAGGCACGCACTCTAGGGATGTGGGAAGATGCCCAACCCACTGAACCACACTGGTCAGGGCCCCATAGCCACTCTGTAGGAGATAAGCAAGTCACCTGATCACCCTGACCCTGACCCTAGCCCTAACCCCTCTCCTTCTCAGTAGGTAGTGACGAAGGTGGCTGTTTTCCGGCCTTTGGAGCTGTCCTTCTCTGGCTGCCAGAGATTTCCTGGGTCCTGCAGCCACAAGGTGACTTTTCTTTGGGGTTGCTGTTCGCCCTCTTGCTTTAGAGGTAGCTGGATGTACCTTCTATAGTCAAATTACTACTTCAATCTCAATATGAGTCAGGTCAACCTGAAGTTTAGGGTCCCCTGAGGCCGCTCCGATTGCTCCCTAAAGAGTGGGGGTGGGGGAGAGATCGGGGGTATGCTGGCAAAAGAGCTGGCCAGCCGACAGGTCTGGACAGGAAGCAGCATTTGAAGGAGGGGTTCAAGGTTGCTGGTCCCTGTCCCCTTGGCCTCTTTAATTACACTCCTGCTCCTCACCCAGTGTGACGCCAAGTCCTGTGGGTTGTCCCCTCCCCCCACTTGTACCACATGTGAGTATCTGGCCCACTCGGTTCCCGAGGGGAGTACATGCTCTTTGCCTCAGTGAAACCTGCGTACAGGGCAGAGGCTGGGGCATGGTGGACCCTGAACAAATACCTGTTGGCTGAGTGAGTAAATCCTTAAACATGTTCTGTCCAAGTGTTTCCAAGGAGCCTGGCACAGTACCCTCCTGTGTGGAGATTATATTTCTCTTCAAACTAAGCAAAAGTGCATCTCCTGAAATAGACTCATTCCTTAAAAAAATTATTTTTCAAAGAAGGAAGAAATGCTGGTTTTTATCCTTCATTTAAATGCCAAGAGTGTTGAACAAACCTACTTAGCCACCTAAAATTAATCACTCTTATGAATTACTTACTTTTAATTAAGTGCTTGATGGTTAACTGATAAAATCTATTCACTGCATGGAGAACATGCTACTTGCTGCGTTGACTTGGCTGAGTCTGGCCGAGTAAGGAGGTTTTACATCGTGCGCATCTCCAAGGGCTACGCTAGGCATCGATTCTGCTGACCGGCCTTTCTCAGATTGGGCCGCCCACTGAGGGCCTTGCTGAGGGGTTCCCATGCTTGGTGCGACCACCGCAGGTCCCGGGGAGTCCTGGCGTCAAGGAACCCGCTGGCCCTGGAATTTCCTAAAGGAATTTTGGGTGCAGCACTGTCCTCTCCATATGTAATGCCTGTTGTTCAAGGTGTGGTCGGTGGCCCAGCATCATGGTCATTGTGAATCTCAGGCTAATCAGAATGATGGTTTTAACAAGATCCCCACACCATTCATGTCCACATTAAAGACTGAAAAGCACTACTTCGGCCAACAGAGAGATCATGTGATCTCCTGGGACCTTCCCAAGGATCCTTTGCAATCAGTATTATCATTCTTGTTTGAAAGACAGAAAAACTGAGGTCCAGAGAGGTGAGGGGGCTCGCTCTGTGTCTCTTGTCTAACGAGCAGAAGACGAGATAAGAAGATTCTACCTTTCTGCTTCCCAATCCTTCCACTGTAACCCAAGGCAAGAATATTAGGTCAGAATGAAACAGTGAACAAGTATCGATATTCCAGATTCCAAAATAAAAAATGTGATCAAGAATCAGAACAAGGTATAGCTCACCATTCCTACTAAAGAGGATTGGGGAAGGAGGAAAAGAGACAAGGGAAGTGGGGAAGGGAACTCTATCAAGTCTTCTGACAAAAAAAGTCTGGCTGTGTCCCCGCCACATAACCCCCTCTCCAGCCGGGTCGAGGTGGTCCAGGTCCCTGCTCTAACCACACCCACCTCCAGCACTATCCCTTGGTAATTCCTCCCAACACTGATCGATCACGCTCAAACAAACAAAGAAATAAAAGACAAAAGCAACACAAATGTGTGAACTCTCCCCGACTCGATGCCCCACAAATTCTCCCGATTTCAGGGTGTCATCTGTCCTCCGCTAGAACTCTAGCAGCGGTGTGTGCCCGGCAGTTGCATTTTTATACATTCACATGCAATCCCCGAATAATATACTTGTATGTGCTTTGTGTACACTCAGACATGTAGATAAATGGGAGAGCTCTAGGTGTAGGGGTGTGCAGCAAGCTTTTTTTCACAAGGTATTACATCATCATCTAGATTTTTCTGTAAAGGCTGTTTCATCCCACAGAGATGCTGTGTTTTATTTAACCATTTCTGTGTTGATAGACTGTAAGGTTATCTCAAATCCCTTGGTTTTGCAAACTACGGGTCTGTCCAGAAGGCATCCAGCCAGACACTATGAAAAAGAGACATTTACTGAAGGAGATACAAGATACAAGGAACAGTGTACACAGGACGTTTCCCTCAAACATTGAACTGAAGGGGAACCTCAGTCTCCTTCAAAGGAGGCACCTTGGGACCTCACACAGTTCTCCCAATCGCCATCAGCTGTCTTGTCCTATTTTCTTGGATCTCATTGAACATCTGAAATCTCTTCCCTTTCAAAGGTGATTTCAGTTTTGGGGAAAGCCACAAGTTGCAGGGCACCAAATTTGGGCTGTAGGGGGCCTGAGTCATCTGGGTGATTTGATGTTTTCGTTAAAAGTCTCTACATGAGATGTGATGCATGAGCCAGTGCATTGTTGTGATGAAGCTGCCAATCACCAGTCGCCCATAGCTGCGGCCTTCTGAATCATCCCAATAGTTTCTGTGGAGGACTGTTTGAGCTTAATACAAAATTTGATGCAGACTCTTTGTTCTACTCGCTCAGCCGTTTTGAATGTGACAGCCACACAGTGCACATGCTCACTCAGTGGCGACTACCAGCCCCACTGACTAGCACAGTGAAGGCGTCATTGTTCACGCATGTGCATTCCAGTCCACTCTCCTTGGCTGCCAGGTTACGTTGATGTCATGCAAACTGTTCTTGTTACATTAACGAGGACTGGGCTTTTTCGAGACAGACCTTTGCATCATGCATTGAGCGCCTTGCACGATTCTGCTGTGCACCCAGGCCCGTGTGGGTCTGGGCAGCATTCACAACTGGTCTTGCTTGCAGGTCATGTGAAACTGTGCTCCCAGAGGTCGCCAAGACTGCACCCTCCCATCGGTGTGGGTGACTTCTCCAACACTAGCATTATCAAACGGCTTAGTCTTTGCTAGTCGGACACATGATGGATGGTATCTCATTCTTCTTTAATTTGCATTTCCTGATTATTAGAGAAGATGAGCATCTTTTCCTAAACACACAAGTCGTTTGCCTTTCCTCTTCCACTCATAAATTTCACTTATTTCTTTTTTCACAGCTTGACTTTTCCACACTGATTTGGAGACATACTTTATGCACTTTGAATAGCAATTCTGTGTTATATGTTGCAAGTGTTTTCTCTCCTCGTCTTGTGTCTGGTGTTCTGTTCACTGAGTTGTTTGGTATGAGATTTTTATTTAGGACTTTGATATATTTAAATGCTACCTTTTCCCCGAGTCTTGTTTTATTCTGTTGTGCATTGTGTTAAGGAAGCCCTCTCAATCCCAATGTCCTAGGCCTTCTCCTGGTGGACTTTTCAGTGTCTTGTTAAATGACTGGGTATTTATTCCTCCTTGAATTTTTTCTCTGTCATGAAGCAGAGTCCTATTCTATTGCAGGTCTTTTCTTTATCATAGATAGCCCTTTCTCCCCAGTGACACATTAAGCAGTTGTTTCCGCTACTGTAACGATTAGGGGTTAAGTGCTAACCATTGTAATAATCCTTGTTCCTCTTTGATTGACACAATTCAGTTCCTACTCACAATTCAATGTAGATTATTAGCTTGCTTACCTGGGACGCTCCCCCCTCACCCCCACCAATGCAAAGTCGCAGAGATCAGGCTCAATGAATCTTGAACTTCCACCATCATGGAGTCCTTCACTCCCAGTCACACTGGGGAAAGGAAATGGGAATGATCACTTGGGGTAGTTAGGGGCCAGGACTGGAAATGCCAAATATCACTTCCATGCATGTTCAAGGGCTCATTCTCAACTCAAGAAGGGGTAGGGAGTGTTGGCTCTCTGTGTGCCTAGGAGAACACACCACTTCTGCCACACCTGTCCATGAGCCATCCTTCCTCCATCACATCCCAAGTTCCAGGGAGGCTATTGTGTTCTGTGCTCACTGTCGAGGCTCGACGATCTGCTTACCAGTTATCAAACAGTGCCACTTACCAACATTTTTGCCATTTAAGTTTCTATAACATACAGTGCATTCATATCTGGCAAAGAAAATTCATCCATTAAAAACTTTTTTGAATGTATAATGTCTTTTTTTAATATTTGCTCATCCGTGTGAAATTTTAAATCAATTTTTTATATACCCTAAAGAATGCTACTGGGCTTTTGACTGGATTACATTAAATTATAAATTTATAGATTAAATGTAAGATCGCTAACATCATTTAAGTGTTGAATCTTCCGTGTTCAATATCATGCTTTTGCTGACGGCTACCCAATTAGATGTAATTTTCTTAAAACTTGCCAAATTATAGTGTTAAATGGTGGATTTTAAGAAAGCTGACCCTAAAATCTGGTGGGGTTGAACACTCAGCTCCTCACGTTCAGTCCTACTTGTTTTCTAATAAATGCTTTACAGCTCACCAGCTCCTCCCAAACACCACTTGAGCTGAGGCCCTCAAGGCTTTTCTTTGTGAAAATACGCAAACAGACCGATAGTAGGTGATAGCGTAATAAACTTCAAGTGTCCCCATCGCCCAAGTTCAACAGTCACCAGGATTTTACCGCATTTACTTCATCTAGTTCTCTTCATCTCCATTGAAATACTTTAAAGCCAACCACAGACATCATTCCCTATATAATTCAGTAGGCATTTCTTTAAAATACAGATCATTTTTGCATAACTACAAGGTCATTATGAACTGTAAGCATAGTTTAATTAAATATAAAAATCAAATCTTAGTCTATTTTTCTAAATACGTGTGTGTAACCTATTTTTATTTACTGTGCTTAGTCTGCATTTGGACATGTGGGGGTGGTATTATTTTGCTTTATTTCTTATTATTATGCTATGACTTTTCCCCAATTTTGTATTAGAGGCATTTTTTCCTTTGTAGGTATAGAAATTAGGAATTCGCTTTACACACTTTATATGGCTGCTCTCGTATTTTAATACCCACATTTAACTTCTCTTCCTAAAAAAGCCTGAATTCATCACTGCCGTCTCCCGTGCTTTCCGGATACAGACTCGAATCTCCTTTTACTTGTCTTTGTTCTCCTCCATCTCCACGTTATTTTTTTTTCCCTAAAATTTATCTGCAGCTTGTTACTGGATGCATAACACTGCAATTTAATAATAATTACTAGGACTTAGTAGCACTACAGGAGGACCGCAGAAGCTCTCTCCGTGGACTTGGCCGGAGCCCACTCGCCAGCAGCCGGAGCGCCCTGCCTTCTCTGCAGAAGCCACAGCGGGCGCCCACTGTGGCTGAGAGGGGCTGTGGCTGCCCGGCCCGCTCTGCCCCTCGCGTGCACTGGCAGCGAGGCGAGCGCCAGTCATGTTTGTCCTCAAAACTGATTATCCCAGGTGTAAATTATGAGGTTTAATTAAAAATTACACCAATCAATGAAACCTGGGTGCAAAAGAAAAGAGTTGTTTCCATGAAAACCACATTGAATGCTTTGAATGATTTGAAAAAGGTGAGTAACATGAAACTGTTAATTAAATGTAGGTAAGCTAAAGACAAAAGCATGAAAACGTTCATAAAATATTAGGAAGATCCTACACTCAGATTTCTTGTCAAATTAATTTCTCATGCTAATTAAAATAAATTAAAGGGGAAAAACACTGGTAATGTAAACTGGGTGTGATTCGTGTAAGAAACGATTTCTGGAGTGCCTCTAGCCAAGGCAGACTTAAGTGAAAAAGCCTCCATCCTACCTCAAAGCATTAACATTAACAAAGTGTCCACTTTAGGAAGAAATTTTAAGTAAAAATAAATGTATTTTTGTGGCATCGACCCATCATTGTTATAACTGTTTTTCTCTTATAATCTCAAATCGGTGGATATGAGAGCTTTGCTGTATTATCTTGTCCTTCCTGTCAATAATGAACATTTATTGCAGCCTCCTTGCACTCTAGTATCTCTTGTCTTTTGATATATTTTTATTTCACTTCACGTATCTTTTTTCTCGATTACATCCATTAAGATTTTTTTTTTGGTGAGATTCTGGGGCTGGTCAGTTCCCTAAGACCTTGTATGCCAGACAAATGCCCTTACCTCCCCATCGTTCTTCACCTGTACTGTGGTGAAGCGTGCAATTCCGGGTTCAAAGCAAATTTTTCTCACTACTTTCTAAGTAATCGCCTCATAGCCTCTGGCATCCGTTGCCGTGAATGGAAAACCTGATGTCAGTTTGACTACCATAACATTTTAGGTGACCTCTTTAACTTCACAGCCTTTGTGCTTTCTCCTTCCCATCATGCCCTAAACTGTCACTCTCTGTGAATTTTGTAATTCCTCTGGTCACTTCGAAGCCTTCTCATCCTGGTGGGCGGTATTTGTTCTGAGGTTTGTGTTTCATTTGAACGTTGAGCGATCTCATCCATCTTTATTCACAATACCACTCTCCATCATTCTCTTTCCGGTCTCCGTCCACAAGTCCTGCCCGACAAGACTGAGAGTGGCGGGGTCCATGTGGCGCACCTCCTGAATGTTCTTCCATGTTTTCCATTCCTTTACCCATGTGTGCTTCCTTCTGTGTGTCCCCCGCCCCGCCCCCTGCTCAGCCTCCCAGAAGCTACTTCCCATCCATGTGGTCTTCAAGCGGCTGTCCCTGCCGTCTGTGGAGAGTGTGTTTGTGCCGATTGTCTTTTCACTTTTAACACTCTAATTGGTTCTTCCCTGTGAAGTCATGCTCTGGCTTCATGACATGACCTTCTTGTTTTGTGGCCGTTAACCTCTCCTTGTCTTTATGTGAGAAGATGCTTGCTGTCTGTCTGTCTTATATGGCTTTGGTCATCCGCAGCGACGTTTTGCTTTTATTTGTGGAATCACGATGCATTTACATCATGCAAATAAACAAGGTCTGGTGTTTAGTTAGTGCCTATTATGTGACATTCCTGGTTTGCTGACCGAAGAGTGTCCCAAAACATGGGACCTCCAGTGCTGAAACCAGGGAAGTCCCAATGAAACTGGGATAACTTGGCCACCATAATGTGATGTCCTGGGACCACCATGGTGGATGAGGCCGGCCTCGTGGACCCAGTGTTCCCAGGAAGAGAGAGAAACAATAAACAAACAAGTACATACAAATGAAAGTAATGCCAGGAAATCTGCTAGAAAGAAACTAAAAACTGTGGTTTAATTGCAGATGCCTCCTGAAGGTGAGTCAGTCCAGAAGGACTTTCCTCAGGCAGATGGACTTTTCTCCTGAGACCTTTATGATAAAAAGAGGCACATATGTAAGTATCTGAAAACAATAATTTCTTATCAGAGGGAATAACAATTTAAAAAATTCCATGGAGGCATAGAGGTGGTGGAGGGAGAGGTTGGGAGGGGAGAGAAGGAGGAGGAGGAAGAGGGAAGGAGAGAGGGAAGAGAGCAGAGGAGAGGAGGGGAGGGGGGCAGAGAGAGAGAGAAAGAGAGAGAGAGAGAGATGCAGGGTGGTTGGCTGATTATGAGCACGTAGAAGGGACATTTAGAAAGGGAGGCAGAGACCAGGTCTCTTAGGGCCCTGCACAGCATGGTAAGAAATTCGAGTATTACTCTCATCATGACAGCAAGCTTTTGGAGGGTTTAAGTAGGACAGTGATGTCCTGTGCTTTGTGCCTTTAAAAAGACCCCTCTGGGTGCTGTCTGGAGAAAGGGAGGCAGGGGGTATAAGTGGAAAGGGGAAGACCAGCTAGGAGCTGATTGCAGTAGTCCCAACAAGAAGTATTGGAGGCCAGGACTAAATTGATAACAGTAGGAATAAAGCAAGGAGAGATTTGAAATACAATTTGAAGGTAGGATTGACAACATTTTCTCATGTTTAAAAGAGTTAGAAAGTGGAAGGACTGAAACATGACTCCCAGACTTTTGGCTTGAGCAACTGAATGAATGCTAATGGCCCAGAGAGGAAGACTGGGGGAGGGGCAGACAGCAATGGGGGTGGGAAATTATGAGTCTGCTTTGGCTGCTTATGTTTGAGTTATCTTTTAGACACCAAACTATAGATGCCAGGTTGGCAGTTGCATATGCAAATTTGGTGCTTAATGGTGTGGGCAGGCTTGAAATGCAAATTTGGGAATTATTAACAAATAGATGGCATGTAAAGCCAGGAGTCTGGATGCGATTACCGAATGAGGCAGCATAGATTGAGAAGCTGAGAACCTAGTTCTGGGGCCATCCAGCATCGCAAGGTCTGCTGGAGGGCGGCGCAGAGCAAGGCCCCCAACTCTAGTGCTCTCCTGGGCCCCAGCTGCAGACCCAGACAGGAGCGGTGTCTCCACTTGTGGCCACTGTTTTTCAAGAGCAACTCTTATCATAGCCCCATACTGCCATCCCCCAGGAATGGTGTGATTCAAGGACTGAGACCTTGGAGGGAGAAAGCAAAGGAGCCCTTGGCAATGACAAATAGCTCTTCACAGGCAGTGTTCATGATCAAGAAGCACAACTTTGTCCTCGGGTTCCCTTGGAGAGCACAGATGGAAGGTACAGCTTCAGCCCAGCCCTCCACCTTACAGACGCCCTGCCTGTCCGCCACCCCTCATATCCCGCCCAGCCCTTCTCACCCCCAGTTCAGGCCCCATGCCTCAGTGTTTTTCTCATGACAATGAGCCTTCGTCCACTAGGTTAAGTGTAAAGCTCAGACCCCACCGCAACTGAAATTGTTACTAAGAGTACCGGTTATGAAGAGTATTGAATTCAGTAGCATCCACAGTGATAAATCTTTGAAGGAAAGCTTAGAGTTTCCATCCCCTGGTCCATCTCTCCAAGGACAGTGCTGCGTGGTGTACGATACTGATGACTACAGATTGCCTGGGCACTTGGTCTGGGTAAGGGCATAACTAATGCTGGCGGATGCCCTGTTTTCCGTTCCCACACTACTCAGCTAGGGGAAGACTTCCTTCCACTCATCGCGGCCGGATCTGGGCCTTAGTACTAAGCTCAGGTCACAGGAGACAAGGAAGCCATTTACATATATTTTATTCAGGCTGTGTGTAGCCCGATCACACGTTCTGCTTTGGGCTAACCTGGCTCCTCAGGTCTGACACTCGTGCTCAGGACAAAGCCACAGGCAGCTATAAACCAGCCTCTCAGGGCCCTCACTGTCTTCGTGGGCACCGACTCGCATTTGGGCAAATAAACCTATGTTTCCAACACCCATGTGTCTTTTCCATTAGCCTGCACGGAACTGAAGTCCCTCAACTGTCCAGCTGGGGATCTAATACACTTTTAGCCTCAGCGGAGTCTTGATAAAAACGAGGAGCAGTGTGCCTATTGCAAGTGTGGGCACCTTTTCCTCCAAACTTATGGAATTGAAGGAACCTGATTCATTCCATTGCCACACTCCTACCATGTAGCAAAAAGCAATTCTGGATAACAGGGGAAAAAGTCATGCTTTGTTTTCTTTAGCAAAATTAGAAAGAACACCTCACATGCAACTTAACTGTGTGGATTCATGGAAATACTGCATGAAGGTAATTGCTTTCAGACTTAAAATACACACACATATGTCCACACACTCACTAAAGCAAACTACACACATATATATATGTGTGTAAACCTAATTCTCTGTGGAATGTAGGAGACAATTTCTCATGGAAAATAGTAAGTCCTATAAAGCTACATAAAAGTAACCATCAAAAATAAGAGGCCAGTATAGAGAAGGTGTGAAAAGATAACAACCAAAACTTCAAGGTTTTTTTTTTAATGCAAGTAATAGTTAGTGTCATTCAGGGAGTTTCTAAAACATTTATATTTTTGGAAAATGAGTTATTTCAAGGCCTGTCCTATAGCTGTCTGTGTATTATTTCTATAGTCTTGAAATCAGAGCCCCCTGAACGATTATCTGAAAAAGAAGGAAGATAAGAAGGAAGAAAGAAAAGAGGGAGGAAGGGAGGGGAGGTAGATTTTAAAATGTTAAGCAAATGAAGAAGTAAGATTATCCCATCGGTCACTGCAGAGAAGACTTGGGCTGATCTGTCCCACCGAGGTAGTTTAAGGAGAAAGGGACAAACTCGTGCGTGGAAGGGGCTTCATGCCATTGCGTGGTTTTCCTTCTCCAGTTTCACTTTCTTACCCTTGTCTCCCACTTTGTTGCCAATTGTGCCCTCAAAAGATCACTCATATGCCATTTTGTCAGTGTTCTGTCAGAACCGAGTCCCCCAAATTTGTCCGTCTACTAATTGCTGAAACTTATAAACAAATGTGCCATCTGCTACAGCGAAAATAATTTTGCAGATGTGATGAAACTAAGGATCTTGGATGGGGGTATTATGCTGGATTATCCAGGGGGCCCAAAGTAATCACCAAATCTTTATAAGAGAAGGTGATGTGACGTCAGAAGGAAGCAGAGGTCAGAGGTCAGAGTGATGTTGGAGAGCTGGGCAAGGCAAGGGGATGAATTATTCCCAAGAACTTCCCGAAGGAATATGGTCCTATGACACTATGACGTTGGGCCTTCTCATCTCTAGAACCATAAGGAAATGAATCTGTGCTGTTTGGAGTTGCTAGGTGTGTGGTGATCTGTCACCGCAGCTAGAGGATACTCACACGGCCACCTTCCAGGGGGCTCTCAAGTGTGGGGTTTGCACAGGTGTACCCTGAGCTTTCTCTCAAACCTCTCAGAACTTATCCATGAAGTTTTCGAGGTTCTGAGGCTCAGAAGGAGCCTGTCTTTGGCTATCCCACTTTCCTTGTCTGGTGGGCCAGAGCCTTAACCTTTCATACAAGGCCGGTCCCATGTAATAAGAAGACTGGCCCAGCGCCTGCCCCAGGGTCGTCCCAGAGCACAGTGATGCACCCTCCAGGTCCCAGCGGCATCCTGTTTTCTGGTGGGCAGCCGTGGGGATCTTCTCCCAAAATGAACCTGGCCATCTGCACCCCTCAGGACTCTTTAATGGCCTCTGACCTCCCTTTGAATTAAAGAGGTATAAGCACCAAGCTCATGACTCAATATTGCCCCTTATCTGCCAGCCCTCATCCCACACCCTATGCCCCAAACTCACCCACCTTGTCCAGATCCCCATGTGCCCACGCAGGCTGCTCCCTCTTGTTCTTGATGAGCCATTTCCCTCCATCCAGGGCCTCTTCTTCATCGTCGTCCTCCTCCTCTCCCCCTCAACTCCTCCCCAGCCTTTTCGTTTCCCAGGAAGCCTTCCCACCATCCCCTCTCCCTGGGGCCCCCATGCAACACTCCACTCACTTCTGACACATAACACATGTCCCATTTTACAGAGTGACCCATTCAACTCTCTCCTCTTCCTACTGGTCTGTTGTTTCCTGGGGAAATGGCTTCCAGAGAAGGGTCTTGTCACCAGCAGCATTGGGATCATCGAGAAATTCCTTAGAAAATTTAATGATTGGCTCACACCCCAACCTGTGGAAGGAAAGAGTCTTGGGGGTAAGGGGGACCAGGAGTCTTTGCTTTCACAAGACTTTCTGGTGTGCTAGGGGGTGAATGCCATTTCTGTCTCATTCACCCAGGAATATCCATCTGAGCATACACTTGATATTTAATGAGTATTTATGGAATTAATAGAATGACTTGCACCAGAGGGCAGACTGAGTGGCACAGTACCAGCACCGTGCACACGCTGCCCAATTAAATCTCACAGAAACCTTAAGCAGGCAGCATTATTATTCCGGTATTACAGATGGGGAAACCGAAGCTCACACAGACTCACCTCATGTTGTTCAGCTGGTCCTCTTACAAGCCAATGTTGCAAACGATGTCTTTACTGGTGTGCAGCTTCCAGCGGGGTCTGGCCCACGGCACCTTTCCAGCTCCGCGCCAGGCTGCTTCAGACACTTCCAGCTGGGGGGTTTCAACCTGGGTGCACATGAGCACCCCCTGGGGGGCTTAGGGAACAGACAAGCAGCACAGGGTCCAGGCTCAACAACTGAATTTCTCTTCACGCTGGCCTGGGTGGGGCCCTGGCATTGGTGTCTTTTACAGTCACATGTCACTGTGCAGCCAGGGTGACAGCCACTGCGTGCAGGGAGCTGCCCTGCCCTTGCCCACCAGTCGTGTCCACAGTGAACCTGGACCACCACCCAGCTTCCCAGCTTGTTAGTTGCACTCCATTTCCGTGGTGTCTGTTGATTGGCAGCCCATCTCAGGCACCCTTTCCGGAAACACTTTGGACTTCCGTCCGGTAACACTGATTTGATACCTAACTGCACAGAGCAAGACTGTGGGTAAAGGACACCGTCCCCTTCTCCAGGTCCCAGACCCTGTCTTCACCTCCTCATTGGCCTTCTGAGGAAGGGGACATGGGCAGAGGCAAATGCTGATGCGTTGCGAATATTCATATCATTCAGCACAGTCACGAGTACACACTGAGAGCTCACGGACAAGGGGCACATTGGTCCCGAAACACGAACCTCGGTGTGTGACAGAGCCTGGACTTCTGCGCAAGCGCGTTGGTCAAAGTTGAATACCCCACATTCCATTAATGTCTCTTACAAATTACTTTTCTAATTAAGCTCCTGCTTATTAAAGATGCAATCTGTCACTGCATGGGTGATGCCCGACTAGATTTCCATTTCTTCTTTGCTTCATCCAGATGTTGTTTACTAAGATGCGTTTCCTCCAAATCCTACTTTGCCATCCATCCCCGAAGTCGGCTAGTGGGCTGAGGACAGCTCCATCAGTAACCGAGCCCAGAGGAAGCTTCAGGGGCTCTGGCCCAAAGAATGTGTTTGCTTTCCTAGGCTGAATCAGCCCAGAGCTATTACCCAATACCTCTGAAAGGATTTCTCTCTATATCAATTGATCTGTGTATTCTTGATTTGGACAAGAGACAAAAGAAAAACCACTGGCCTTTGAGGCCTTCTCCATCCCTAGGCACAAAGCCAAGGACTTGCAGTGATTCTCACTGAGAGGGCTACAGTCACACAGCAATGGGTAGTAATGATGACCCTATTTGGATTGGCCACACACAGTTCACTTGTGACATCTTATGTCCAAGAAGTTTAAAAACCAAAAGGAGTGAAAAGAATTTCCATTCTCTAGTCAATCTTCTCGCAGCCTATGAAAAAAGATTCGATGATGGTCACAGAGCCATTTGTCGGCATGCCTTCATCTGCTGTTCCCTATCCTTCCCTGCCTCTCACACAGGTCCCTCTTCCTGAGCACATCTCCATACAATCAGCTAACAGGAACATCTCATCTTCTGTCCCCTGTTCATACAACTCTTTCCTGCCTTTCCTTCTCTCTCAGATCTCTCGGCCCCACCTGCAGACCCACCTGCCCTTACTGCCAACTGGGAAGAATCTTCCTGTAGGAAGAAAGAAATTGGGGGAGGGGCTAGTTATTGGATACCTTGTGTGTGTGATTGGAAAGGACTGGTATCTGTGAATATTATCTTGTTAATAATATGTGTCCTATAAAATAATAATACAAGCCAAGACTTAGCATATATGACATTCATGATAGCAAGCACTTTATTATTTTCACTAAATTTTCCCAGGCCCATTTTACAACATAGAAAACTATTCCTTATGGGGTTAATTAATGTGCCAAATGTCATGGTGCTGAGCCTTGAAGTCAGTTAAAGCAGGTATGCTTACCGGCTCTGCTGACCTTTCCAAGAAGCCCTGCCCACCCTCAATATGGCTAAAAAAAAAAAGACCCTTGCAAAGTCTGCCTCAGTTGGAAAGCAATGAGATCAAATAAAGTAATGGAGTTTGTTCCTGATAATAGTAACAGTTTTATCCACATTTTGCAAATATTGACTGCATGCTTTCTCAGAACCAGGCACCATCCTTGCTCTTGGGATGGAATTTGACATCGGCAAGAAACTGGGAGCAAGAGGATTCTGGGATTGAAAGGTGGGCCTCTCTGAGTTCATATCCTTCCCCCAATTGCTTTGTGACTTTGTATATCCCCTTACCTTTCAGAGGGACAGTCTCCACCTTTATAAGCACCATGTAACATTCATGCTATAAAAATATGTAGGGTTGTTACTGAGTCAGCAAAAACACAGAAAGGGTTTTGCCCGAGTCCAGGTCACATTCTGTGATTTCCACAGCAGGACCAGGTGGCAGTGAAAGGTGGCCCCAAGATAATCTGAGTCGCAAA
>CM052538.1:190581378-190618539 GCA_028533065.1 Trachops cirrhosus | reverse complement strand
ATCCCTGATGGGGTGCGGGAGAGGGTGAGAGCCCGGTGCGGGTGTGTGGGTTGGTTTGTGAGCAGTTTGACTTTCTCTGTTTCGGCATTAAAGGAACTAAAGAAGGAAAAAAGAAAAGAAAGAAAAGAAAAGGGAACAACAAGCTGGACTGTGGATTTTGATTCAGGATAGAAGCTAATTTCAGCAAAGGGACAAGTGACAGTTGTCTGGCATTCTGACCTGGGGCTCAGTACCCAGAAGCTGCAGCCCTTCCCGTTGCTGCACGTCGGTCCTCTGCCCACCTCGTCCTGTGGGTTGAGTGTTCCCCCTTCTCTTCCTCGGGAACCTGGACCCCCTCCTAGAACATCTCTGAACCACTTGCCTATTGTAGAGAACAAAGCAGGCTCAGAGTCAACGGCAAATGCATTGCAATGTCAAAGGCATAATTACTGAAACCAAATGGAAACAAAAAATGACAATTCATGTGAGGCACCCAAGTCACTCAGGCGTCCTTCTCAAAGTGTTTGAATAGCTTCCACAGCGACTGGGGTAGCAAAGGGTTCTTGCCAAATTACCCCCAGGCAGGGAGCACGGTGGGAAGGGAGAAGAGGGCTGTCTGGGGGCCAAAGCTCAGGGCCTTGATCCTGCCCCTGCCCCTGCCTCGAGGGGATAGCACAGGGGGTCATTCATCTTCTGTTTCTCCTTCATTTTCAAAGTATACTTTTGTGCAGCCCGGACCCTTTAAAAAGTGTGTCTGAGTGGCTCTTTGAGAGACAGGCAGTGGCAGATGGATAAGTGTGAAAAAGTGATCTGTCTGCGGTCTCACACTGTGCTGCACGCACAGAACACCCCTGGAGTTGCAGCTTCCCAGGGGAGCTGGGACATGCATTTTAAGGCCAGAAGCTGGCACCAGAATTTGGCTTTTGGAACTGAATGGACAGGATGTCTAAGAGATGAGGGGAGTTATACTCTTTTGCAGAATAACCCCCTCACCCCAAACAAACTCATTTACTTTCTCTTGAAAAATGTGGGCAGCAGACAAATGCACTCGTATTCATTGTAAATTTTTATGCCTGCAACAGTATTTGGATGTAAAATGTTAGGGGGGGCAATAGTCTTTTTTACCCAAAATGATATCTGTTGTTAATATCTAGCTCAGATGTCCAGCTACAAACAAAACCACCCAATGAAACAAACAAAAGCAAAGTCAACTTGAAGGTACACAAATATTAAAAAATAGTTTAAAATATTAATAAATGCAGACCATGTGGCAGGCAGTATTCCATTCTGGAGGAAGGAAAAGGAGACAGCTTTCTCTTCGCAGGGACCAGAGCTAAGAGAAAACACGGGGGTGGGGGTGACCACCCCCTGGATCGTCCTCAGTGCACAGAGGGGCTCATGGTGGTTCCTCAGAGCCCGTCCTGTGCCCTTCCCCAGCTCCTAACACAGCCCCTGTCCCCAGGGAAGAAGTATTCACACGTTGTGAATGGAAAGTACCAACCCCATTCACAAAAGGGGATGTCCTTGCTGGATCTTGATGGATGGATTGAAGTTTGCCAAGTACGAAAAGATAAAAGCACTTCCAAGTGGGCAAAAGAATTCCAAAGGTCAGTAGACATGCAAAGAGGGCAGGAGTTTCAGAGTGTACCTTCATCTGTCCAGGCTGCTTTAGTAGAATACCCCAGACTGGCTGATACAAACGGCAGACGCTCATTTATCTCAGTTCTGAAGGCGGGAGGTCCCACATCAGGGTGCCAGTTGGGCAGCCTCTTCTGGATTTCAGCCTGGCAACTTCTCCTTGTGTCTTCGCTTGGGAGAAAGCTCCAGGAGCTGTTTTTACAAGGGCAAGAATCCCATTCATTAGGGCTCCACCCCCATGACCTAAGCACCTCCCAAAGCCCCATCCCTAACACCATCACAAGGTGGGGGTTGAGTTTCAACAACTGAATTCTGGAGGGACACACACATTCAGTCCATAACAATATGGAGACAGTAGGACAGCTTTCTTAGGGGAAAGTGGGACTCAGGACGGAGGGACGGAAGGCCGACCCTCTGTGGGGAGCAGGCCATTCTTACTATTCTCCATTCTCAAGATGCTTGGTCTTTGCATCTCACCTCAGGTACACATCTTCATGTTAACTAGCCTCTTCCAAACGTGAGTGATTCAAGTCTACGCCTCGAGTCTCTCACACATGTGACAGCCACGTGGAGCATGCTTCCCATCGTCACCTTTCCTGGACGAGCCACTGTTTCAAAAATTAAAGCAACCATGCTTCCTGAAGGTCTTCACTAAGTTACTCACACCCTTATGTTTTCACACTTTCAACCAGCTAATCCCGTACCCCCAGAATTTTGCACTGGGATGCGAGACATATGCAATGACATTTGCTATCTACATGACAAAATGGCTTCCCACAGTTTTAATACCATCTCCTTTAGGACATTCTGACACCCCAATAATCGTTTTCTCAGTTTTAGAGCCCAGCCTGGCAAGTTTCTTTCTTTTGTAATTTAGAGAAAATAAACTATATCTTATTCTTGTGATAGGATTGTGTTGGTGAGCATCACTTTTCCCAATAGACACCTGAGTAAAAATGGTGGATCAAAAGTCTGTCTGAGTTCATGGAGGAAGTTTCCTAAGAGAGGAGGAGGCTGGAGCCCTGGTCTGGCCCTTCGTCCTGAAGCCCTTTTGGTGTTTGAAAGCTGAAAGGCAGTTTCTGTGACCACGTTCAAGAAAGAATAAGTGAATAGACCTTTCCCAGTGCATTTCTAGGTTTATGGTGGACCATTTCCTCACCTATGTCCCTGGTCTCTGAGACCATAAAGAAAGAAGAAAATCAAATTATCCTTTCCGCTCCCTCCTCCACCACACTCTGCTTTTGGAAGGTGAACGTGGAGGCTGGTGAGGCCGTGGAAGGAGCTGTTCCCACGGTGATTTAAGGGTCACCTTGTGCCAGGAGACAAGAGAGCAGGCAACCACAGAACTCTCCCAGACTCTCAGGGCATCCTGAGGCATGGGTCATCCAGGAAAAATAATCCTGAAAACAGCTACTTATAACTGGGAATGTACAAGAAATGAGTGCATGCAAGGGGAAGGAATGGATCGTGCTGATTTTTCTCATTAACCATAAAGTCAGCTCGAGTGATTCATCAGCCACACCAAGGAACTGTCCAGAAGAATCATAGACGTCATTACAGTGGACCCCGGGGCACAGGTTGCAAGGCTGCCTTGGCTGGACCACCAGCCCAAGACAAGAATGGGAACTCCACCTTTCTCAGGTGAGACAAGGGCTCACTTCCCTCTTCAAAACTGACTGCTCCTTGGTGTGTATTAGTGTTCATACCCACAACTGAGAGTAGAGAAAACCCTATTTTCCCAACGGAAGTGGGTCCAGAAGAGCCGGCACTGTAGACGCTGCCCTGGGTTTCATTCTCAGCTCTGATACACATTCTCTTTGAAACCGATCAAGTCATCTAACCTCTCTGGGCCTCACTCTTTACACTTACAAAACGATTATTATTTACCTCTCAGGGCAGTTGGGAGAACGAATCTGCAAGTGGCATGCGTGTGGCCGGACGCGTTGCCCATCCCTTCTGATTCCAATGAGGACATGCCTCAGTGTGAATTCAGCCTTTTATGGGTCATCCACAGACGAGGAGCTCAAGTCCCAGAGGGCAGAAGTCACCTTCCCAAACTTGCCCCTGGTGTTGCTGATACAGCAGACTAGGGTTTAAGTTTCTTGAATCCCCAACCAGAGGTCTTCCACATATGACCCATTGACTTCCAACTTCAGGTCCGTTTCCAACCATAGTTTCTTATTATCAACTTTTCTCAAGACTGGGATAAAATTTCCACTCCTCCACTGCAATAGTCAGTCCACATCCTGGGCTACATACCTTTGCCCACCTAAAACAGTCAGCGGAGTTAACGCCCAAAGACCATTTCACACGGGAATTTAAAACCCTTGGTGCTTTGATGTCTTCTACAGAAATGGCAATGACCAATCCTCGGGCAAGGTTCTATCGGTGTTGTTATTACAAATAGCTTTCAATTGCACCATTTGCCTGTCTCTCTCTCCCTTACCCCCGATGTGTGCTTAACTTCATTTCCCCAGAATGGACCTTGCTGGCTCCTTTTAGGCCAGCTCCTACCCTGCCAGATGACGTCAGCCAGCTAAGGAAATTGCTAGACTCTCGGCAGCTTGTAGGGCTTCTAAGGGAAAGGGAGGTAGATATTTTATTTTTATGCCCAGCCCCTTTACACATCATAGGGACTTTGAGTTTGCAGGCCCCGGGCTCCTCTCCCTGAGACATAACATCTCAGAGTGTCATTCCTTGAGTCCAGGGGAAGATTTTTCTCGAACATCCTCGAAACCCGAGTGAGGCTATAAGAGGCTGAACATGCAGCTGAAAGAGCAGGGGACAGGGCAGGGCTGTATTCTGAGCTCAGTCCCTAGCTGCACCCTTCAGTGGGTTTGTGACATAGAGAAGTCATTCTTCCCTTCCGGCCTCACTGTCCCCAAGTGAAAACAGAGAGGACAGTTCTTGTCTCCTGTGGTACCTGTAAGAATTATTTGATTCTGTGGGTATCTCATGTGCCTGGTGCAGTGTCTGGCAGAGGAAGATGCTTAATTCAAGCATATGGCTTCCTCCGGCCCCATGGCCTGTCCACTGCTCCAGCCACCCCTCTCTCCCCACTGGTCCCTGCTGTCCCATCACCCTGGCATGTTTTCCAAGCTTAGAAGACCAGGGCTGGGCACATGAGCCTGGTCTGTGAGTCAGACCAACAAAGCTCGTGACCAAATCATTCTGAGAGGTTGTTGTGTTGTTTTTTGGGGTGTTTCTCTCTATTGTTTCATTGTTATGACATCAGCATATAACTGCATATGTTTACATTCTGACTTCAGAAGGCAGGAGAGGTAAGGGGCTCACTTAAATTTAATTACAGGCCATGGAGTATGATTAAAACAGAGGATTTTAGAAAAATATGTTCTCTGTGATTTTCCTTTATTTAGAAAAAGAAAGAGAAAAATCAGCTATATGATTCTGCTGTCCTTCTTTCTCTGAGATTCTTCTTTCCACTTGAATTTATTTCTGTTCCTCTTCTCTTTTCTTAATTCTTTTCCGCCTTTCTTATTTTCTAAAAGGCTCTGGATGGCTGCCAGTTATTATTATAAGCTGCCTGCTTTGGCCAGGAGCCAAGATGCTGATAGGTAAGCACGCAGCCAGATGAACGGCTTCTATCCTCGTCCTACACACCAGCCACCTCCCCCACCCCAGGCCCGTGCAGCTGTGGGAGGGGCCAGAGCTTCCGCTGTCTGGATTTTGCAAACACGGTCTGACCATTGAAAGAGCAGGGTCATGTTAGGGATATAAATGACAAGATTATTGTCCAACATGAGTGTGGAGGATTTTTAGTGTTCTTTCCTAGTTGTCAGTCATTTTAGTGTCAAGTTAATCATTGTCATTGAAGTCCTGCAGAGGTATAGACGGGTCTGGGCTGCAATGGTTTCAAAGTGGGAGATGCCACGTGAAGGCCAACCAAATTCAGAAAAATGGAGATTGACATGTCAAGAAACAACATCACTAGTCCTTGGCACTCACTGAACTTTTTCAGCCCTTGTGTCCAAAGAAATACGCCTGGAGAAGGCGTGGGGGTAGCTTGTGTCCACTTCCTTGGCTTCTTCCAAACGTCTCTCCTCTCTCCTCTCTCCATCTCTCCGCCCCCACCTCCCCCTTCTCAGCGCTTGTTGGTACTGGCACTGTGAAATAAGTAGTCACATTCCAGCACAAATACTTGGAATGACCTCAGGCCCTGAAAGAAAAGTCTAGGGTCTAATCCAAGCCACCCCTGGGCACCTTAGGTTTGCTCTTCTCCATAACACCACCACTGAGATAGGAGAGAAGAATAATGAAGAGAGAGAGTCCTCCAACCCAGCTCTTCCCACGTTCTTTCTCCCTCTGCTGCTGTGTCAACAATCACCACAGACAGGGGATCCTGAAACTCAGTCACCTTTACTGATAATTTCAGAAAAATCTTAACATGCACGTGTAACCAAATCACACATACAAAGCCAGAACCTTATCTATGTTGAATGTTAATAGTTCAAACCCATTTGAAACACAAGACATGCAGAATCTCAATCAACCCTGGATGTTTAAGCAGCAAGTTTTTCTTTAATGAGAAAATTCATATATTAGCAATTCAAAAAAAAGAGATAATCAAATCAGGGTTAAAAAAAGAAGAAGCATTAAATCTTGTGGGAGACAGAAGCTCCCTGATACTAAGAAATAGAGTACACACAGCAGTCTGTTTCATATACAAACTTGATACGAGACCTTGGCAATAACTTTGCTCCATGCAGATATTAAAACTTCATGGTTTTACCATGTTTTTGCACTACTGAATAAACAAAAGAATGTTATTTATAGTACTCCCTCGAGGAAAGGATTAATATCTCTTCATTATTAGGGAGGTGTGGCATGAATTATTTTTTCAGGTCTCCGAGAGAACAAGATTGCTAGTCTTTATGGCAGAAGCTCTAACTGGCTCGTGGAAAAAGGATGCAGCTTTTCTGAAAGATTGGCGTTTGTGGTAACGGAAATTCTGAGAGCATTCTGTAGCGTCGTCTTAGTCTCCATTTTTGTTCACTGTGTCTGCAAAGGGCTTTACAAGGCTCTCCTTCAGGACAACAAAGGATGGGGATAGAGGTGCTTTTCCCAGTACGGAGGCCAGGGTAGGGGAAGGAGCCGCCAAGGTCAGACCTCAGTGAGCAACTACAGAAAGAGAAGGAAGGAAGCACGAGGTGCTGCTGGCCTGGTGCAGGGAGTGGGCACATAGCAAGATGGGGTTTCCTGAGTGCCTGTCGTGTTCTCTTTGCCCTCCCTGTATCATTGATCGCTCCTTGGACTAGGTAGCCCTCAGGTACTAGCTTGTCCTGCATTACTGGGAGTCTTTTGTGGGACAGGACTATGGACCATCTTCAGTTCCATCCAATATGGCAGATGCAAGTTAAGCTCCAAGTTGCTGAAGAGTAAGTGAATAACAAGTATTCCTTGGTAGACACTTCTCTGGCTAAATTTCAGTGTCCAATCCAAAACATGTAATATATATTAGCTACTAATATACACAACTTGTCTGCACAAAGTTTGCTTTCCTGTGCATTGTTGAGGGTGTATTGCTAAGCCTATAAATTGATGAACTAGGGTTTATGAGGGATACTAAGTGTCTCCTGGGACATTTTAAAAATAATGCACTGCACTGACCATTTGGGTGTTCATTAAACTCACCCTTCCTCAGCTCTTAAAGAAAAAAAAAACTGGCAGCTAAGATTAAAGCTTCCTAACTTATCAATTGCTCATGATTGCTAAAACTATTCAATTTAATCAATTATGAAGGCATGTACTTTATCCCTGACATGTGGAATCTATACTTCAGATACTCTCAGTTCTTAAATAGAGACATACATTTTTTGTTTCTGTTTTGTTTTAAAAAAATCCTGGGAGAATTCACTTCATGTTCTGGTGAGATTTAAATTTGTTCTCTGTCTTTGTGCACAACCACAGCCTCTGTGTGAATGCCTGACCTTAAACCTATTAAGCGAGGTAGGGCTCCTCACTGCTATTCTTGATACCACCTTGTCTTCGGTTTCCTCTGATGTTATTTTCTTATGTAATGTGAGTCATAATTTATGAACCTTTGGTCTTTACCTAAAATCTCCTTCTATTAACAAAGGAGAAAAATTGGCAAGGAAACCTGAACTTGGGATAAAGACATCTACATTCTAGATGTCTAGAATGTAGACATCTTATCACTTCGTTCCTCTGAGCCTGGCTTTGACCTTTGTGTGAATGAAGACCAGATTAGATCATGCCCAGGATCCTGGTCTACTCCATTCCCATCATCTGGACAAGCTCTGCAAAAGAGATTGCTTATTTCGTGGGTTTTCTATCCAAACTTTTCAACAGAATCTTTTCTGTCACTTTTTTGAGGGGGGGGGATGAAAACACAACATCTTTCTTGGCAATCCAGAAAAGCATCTCAATGACAACCCTAATTATGTCTTTGCCCTCCTGTTGGGATGGCAACTGTTGGGAGAGGAAACAGAATGTTGCCTGGATCTTATCAGAGGACCTGAATTTGCTTGTTCTCTATTTCCCACTCCGAGCAGGTTATGTGACCTTCACAATTTGATTTTTCTCCTCTCAAGTTGTAGAAATAGTGTTTCTCCTGGCCTATTTCAGAGTCGTTTTTGGAAGATCCACGGGGAGAATGTGTGTAGAAAGAGTTTGCCCCCCAAAGGCTCGTATGTAACAGGAGCTGTCCGGGATCCATCAGTTATTTGGCTGCCAGCAGCGTCGTCAGAAGTCCCAAGTTTGATCATGTCATTTCCTGGGTCCCCACCCCCTTCAGGATGGTAACTTCTTCCATTTCCTTTCCAGCCTCGCTGCCCACCGTCTTCCCCAGCCAATGAGAAGCCCATCCCCAGCCACACAGCCATCTTGTGGTCTTTGATCAGAGCCACCTCATACACATAAGAGCCTTTCACATTCTTTTCTCTCCGCCTGGAGAATTCATTTCCTCCTTTTATTTCCATCTCATTAAATGCTTCTGCTCCTTTCAGTGACAGTGACGTCGTTTGTAAGAACACGGTCCCCCCACCATCTTTTATTTAAACAACAACAACGTCAACAATAAGACATTAAAAATATAGTGAAACTCTCCTGGTCCTCTTCACTAATCTCGTTTACTTTCCTTTCCAGAAGTAGACACTCTCCTCAACTTGGCAAATATCAGTCCCTTGAGTATTTTTAATAAAAGGCTAAGTATGCATGTTGCCATAAAATACATTGTGTTAAGCATGCTTTAAAATTTATATACATGCTATCATACTGTGTGCATGTTTTTGCAATGTTCTTTTTTAAAAAAGTCAAATATAAGTCCAGAATCTTTTTACTAAATACCAAAAGCTCTGAACACCAAAATCATTTTTATAATGTATTTGACCTCAAAACCTAACCTCACCTGAACCCATGAGGTTACAAAACATGACCAAAATTGATCGGAGGCTATTCTTAGCTTTTATTTAATTCCATGTTAGTTAATCTTTGTACCTTTTTATCTCCATAGAAATATGAGTATGTTTGATTTTGTAGTGCTGACCCAGGTTCTGTTGGGGGTTGTTACCAAAATATACACAGATATCTCTCTGAAGTAAAAGTAATAAATAGATTCTGAAACCCACTGTAAATTTAAATTTTTTTTTGTTTATTTAATATTTAGAAAGTATTACATTTCTATTTCATTTGATTTTGAATTCATAAAATATTTATGTGGTTCCAAAGCAAAAACTACAAAATGAAGTTGTCACGTGCTGAATTGTATGCCCTTAAAATTCACGTGTTGAAGCCCTTACCTCCAGGACCTCAGAATACGACTGTATGTGGAGACGTGGTCGCCTTTAAAGAGGGGACAAGTGAAAATGAGGTCATTAAAGTGGCCTGGAGCCCAATCTGACTGTTGTCTTCAAGAGGAAATGTGGGCAGAGAGAGACACCAAGAGTGCGCATACTCAGAGAAAGCACTGTGCGGGGAAGGCCGTCCACAAGCCCAGGAGGGAAGCCTCAGAAGCCTGCCCTGCTGCCATCTTGACCTTGGACTTCCCAACTGCAGAACTGTGATGCCATAGTCGGGGCTGTGGGGCCAGCCCCCCAGTCTGGGCTGCTTTGTGTGGCAGCCCAGCAAACTGATTCAGAAGATTGTGCTCCATTCTCTCTCCACCTCCTGCCCACTCTCCCTTTGCTCCGTGCTTACTCTTTACCTTTCTGTACGCCATCATCTTTCCCGAGATTTGTCTCTTCTTTATTGGCAGCAGCTTCTTTAAGTTTCCTGATTTTGTGTCTATTTTTATAGATAAAGAAACTGGGACAGCTGGTGAGCAGGGTAGCTGGCCGCCAACACGTGGCTGCCGGCCCAAACGTCTCCAGCCATGCCGCACCGCTGAGCGGAATGCGCCCGCAGACCCAGAGAAGAAGGGAAACGCTAAGTGCCCAGGCACGAGAGTCCCTAGGTTCTCTCTTCACTGCAGCTCAAAAGCTGAGGAGTAATGAAAAAATGTCGTTTTAATTCTCCCATCTTTCCCCACCTCCCCAAACTATTGTTTGAGTAGTCAGTGGGGGGCAGATCCCTTCCTGAAAAATTTAGACAAACTCCAAGCACCATTCAGAAACATGAGGGGCTCTCAGCGGGACCCTGTTATTCCGAACATTAACACAAAGCCCTCCCCTACAATACAATGCAACTTGATTTTGTATGGTGCTGCATTCACGTAGGAACCCCAACGGAAGCTCACGCACCCTGTTTTTAATCATGTTGGAGTGATTTAATTTCAAACACACTACCGCTTTCGCCCGATGCAACCTGCGTTTGAAGAAAGGCTCCTTCGTGACAACTGAGTGAGAGGGTGACAAGCGTTTTATTCTGACTCCAACTCAATAGGCCACCTTTTGCCTCTGATGAGGGAACAGAAATGCCACCTGGGGGCGGGTGACTGATGGGTGGCATGGGATTTTCCATTCTTCTCCCCCGTCTAAAGTACTTATGTGCTAAAATTATAGTATTGAATAACGACAGAACTACCAAAATTGTCTCAGATATTTTTTTCCCATTCTTTGAAAAGAAAACTCTGTTTACCCACCAACGATGAAAAAATAGCTTGGTAAAGTGGAGTGAACAGTGGGTTTGTTGAGAAACTGGCTTTTGCTCCAGGCTCTGCCAACTAACTGGCCAACTTAATGTCCTTGGAGGAGTCGCTTCTCTTCTCTCACATCGTTTCCATGCCATGGAGAAGCAAATAGTCAGACCTCTCTGTGCTGTGTATTAACACAGATCTTGGGCTTGGTCTTTGAGTACGAGGAGAATCCATTGCCCCATAACCATGCAGGTTGCAGATGCTCAGAGGAAAGCTTCTGTGTGAAAAGACTTTATGAGCTAAAAATGTCTGGGGCGTGGGGAGACAGTGTGACTGCATAAGTGATAGAATTCGCACAGTGTTGACATTGATGCCAGAAATCAAGAACAGAGCTTCCTTACCCTGATAATCTGGCTTTGTTTACAGGTGACCGGCAAAGACTTAATGAATAACAGTGAGGCAGCCTCTGAGCAGGCAGACGTTCCTGCTAGCCTAGAGCATGAGTCACACAGACGGGAAGTAGCAGAGGCAGCCTGGGACCTTAGTGGGTCTTGCTCTAACACCAGCTGCTGAGCCACAGTGCTGCTCTACCTCACAAGGTCAGATGGAAGCTTTCTGCCTCCAGATGGCTACCTTAGCCACTCTTAGCACCATGGACCGTGGAGTTCTTCTGGGGACTCTGTGCCATGGGACCAGAGGAACAGCAGACTGCCTTCTGGATAGTTCAACCCAATGCAGCCATGGCACTGCCCTCTGCTGTGTGCAATGGTCCAGCTAATTCAGAGGACAAGAACTGTTGGCTGCATTTATCCTACAGGAAATCCATTACTGCTGTTTTACTGTCCACTTGGTCTTCTACGTCCCTACAATCCTAATTCTCTCTAGTACTGTGGAGTAGGACATAATGTACCTGTTTTAATACCCCGATTCCTTGAGTTAAACTGGTTATCATTAGCCTTAATTAACAGATAAAAGGGACATGAAGTATTTCCAGGGCCTGTTGGCACCATTGTCCTTGCCCACTCCTCACCCAGTCCCAGGTCGGGCCTGCTGGTTTGAGTCCTGGACTAAATCCTGACCCTTGGATTTAGCAACCTCTCATGGTTCCATGGTCATACATGCTGGATTCTGGTTCACAGGCTTTCATCCTTTACACTTTCTATGGCCTTTGGCTCTATCTCAGTTCTGGTTCACTTTGCTTCTGGCTGCTTTGAGCCAAACACCAACACCCAACACAGGCCCAACTGCTTGAACGCAACCCTGGCCACTGCCCCATTTTGCTCTGCTTCTGATCCCCAGAGATAGGGTTTCCCTAAATAATACTTCCCTACTCTCATCTGAATAATCTTCCAAGAATCAATCCTACATTTTTGACAGGGGGAAAGTTAAGAACACTGAGTTGATAAGCTACTTTTCGAGAACTGTGTGGTTTTGCCAAGACCAAAAATCAATACTTCAGTTCCCCAACACCAACTGGATGTCCAACGATTCAATTTGATTCTGACACCAGCTATCCAAAGTTAATTCAGACCCACAAGTCAGGGGTGCAGTCCTGCAAGAATGCCCTCAGTTCACATGCCAGCTGCAAGTGGGGTCCCCAGTGAAACCTCACTTCTACCTAGCTGACTCACAAGTGTAGGAGTTTTACAGCTCCCTTACTCAGGTCCCATAATTCACAAGAATGATTCATGGAATGCAGGAGAGCACTCATGGTTATTGGTTTATTACAGAGAATACACTCGAGAACAGCCAAGTAGAAGCATCCCGGGTGTAACATAGGGTTTCAGGCTTTACTTAGGGTCACCACCCTCCTGGCACAGCCATATTTTCACCAGCTCGGAAGCTCCCCAAACCTCATTCTTCGGAGGTTTCTATGGTGGTTTCCGTATCTGGGATCAATGGATTAAATCGTTGACCAATGGTGCTCTAACTCAATCTCTAGTTCCTTTTCCTTTGACTGGAGGGGTGGGCTGAAAATTCTAATCCTCTAGTAATGACTTGGTCCTTCTGGTAACCAGCCCCCAGCTTGAAGACCCCACCCCCCACTCCAGGAGTCCTCTCATTAAAATATAAAAGACACTGGTCACTCAAGAGGGATTTAAGAATATTAAACTAGGAACTGAGGACAAAGACCGATGATTTTTATTATATCACAGAATCCTAATAAAAATTTAGACTCATGGTGAATTCCACCTTGTTAATATTTCAGAGAGTTATCTATGTCCGTGGGCAAAGGAGAAACCCTTATCTAAGTTGCACGCCCTGGTGTTGCAAGGATTGACAAGGGGCTCAGCTGAGGGGCAAGATGGTCCTGCTGAAGATGGAGACACTGTCAGTCACCCAGGTTCCCTGAGGACCAGTTGGTTATATGTCAGGTGGTAGTTGAAGGTGTGATGTTACCTGGGTGTTCCAACAGGTATGTTCTGGTTGCAGGAGGCATGTGATATTCATGTTATGTCTCAGGTTGCCTTAGTAGGCTTCTTCTAGCTGCAGAGTAAGAGATCTCAAAAGGAAAGGCGGGCAGGATGAGTGAAATAATAGCCTCAGGGAGGAATCAGGAACTGAAGAAGAAAGCACTGAATTCATCAATGGGGCCTCATGGGCAGAAAAAGGTAAGAAATCCTACTCTGTGAGACTTGGAAGTTGAGACATGGATCTCAGTTTTCTGAACCAGAAAAGCTGAGCCACAGGACATCCACTGGACCCACTGTGAGGAAAACTGCTACCTTTCGAGGCCACTATGGAGGAAAGGGAGATGACAGCTCCACCATCTGTCCAAATCTCCTACCTTTTTCCTATTCTCACATCACCATCCCTGCACTGGCTTATGAGATGGTCTTCAACAAGCCAAGTGCACTATTGACACAGAATATTTTCACCGGAGGTTCCCTTCCAATACTTTTCCTCCCAGTATTCAGGTGTCCGCCCCCACATTGCATTTAGAGCCGAACTTAAACATGATGCAGAGTGACATTCCCTGCCCACCACGAACGAACCATGCCCTCCACCTAGACCCACGACATCACTTCTATCCTCTCGCCTTGGACTATGACGACATCACTTCTATCCTCTCGCCTTGGGCTTCCTTTTCTTTTACAACTTTATTCAAATCTATTTGCATATATTTCCTAATTTCTAAGAAAAAAATTATATGATTATTTTATTCATGACCTGAGTTTCAAATAGTATCAAGCACCAGGGACATACTTAACAATTTGATAAATGACAGTCGTTTGAATGAATATGGATGGTCGGACCATATGCTTTGTGACTGAGGAACTCTGACCGAAGACAATTGTACTAAGGAAGAAACAATGGCTTATTGCCATCCAGTCTATCAGGTGACTTGTGGTCTAAGAGCTTTGCTTCATTGGAGCCATGTACGCATCATTCCTTTTGTCTTTTGCATTGAAATGGGAGATGCTAAGACAGAGGCAATGGTACAGGGGGAATTCGTAGAAAGATAATTGCTAGGACTCAGTAGAGTCTGTGTGTACAAGTTTCTTCTGCTGAGGGCATTCAAAGAATAGCCAGTCTTTGGAAAACCAGTAGAACATAAGTCCCAGAAGTACTGTTCTTTCCAGCTTTTGTGAAACCCTCCAGAGCTTGGATAAGTGGCTGAGAGGCCACTGAGGAGGCCAATTTCTTTTAGTACATGTAAACCCTCCATGCTTTGAGAAAACTGAGGTATCTTGTTTCTCAAATCAAGAAAGTCTAACATCTTCATATTTTCTGTGGGCTTTTAGTCCTGGTAGCACCAAGATATGTTTGTGTCACAAAGAAGAATCAATGGAAAAGGATAGAAATCTAAAACAGAGCTAAGGAGATTAAGAGACGTCTCTGGAAGAGCTGACATGTACTGTTAATTGTAGGAGTATAAATTATCACATTTAATTATCAGATACATGCAGTTAGGATATTTTTGGATATTAACAATAGCAACAACAATAACCCCCCTACAAACAGGCTTAAAGAATGTTAAAGAAATTGATCTCATGTATAGGAAATTCATATCTCATGTATATGTCTGGTGTGGACATACAGCTTTATTGGCAACCAGACTTCATTTCTCTCCTATTGCTTTGCATCCTTTTGCTGTGACAGCTTCATCCTCAGGGTGACTGCCTCCACAGAATAATGTGATGGATTTTAGAATCTAAGAGGCAGCGTGTTCCCAGGGCTCTGACTAAGAAGACTATGCCCCTATATCACAGTCAACCTAAAACTGACCCTGAGCTCTGATAAGTGGTAGCCTGGATTCCTGAAGTCTTTGTTTTCCAGAGGGACAGGAAGACTGTTAGGGACTATGACCATTTGCTTTTCACTCTTAAATATGTGGAGGGTATCTTTTCCACCTTTCCGGGTCACCAGACTGCATCAGGTAGAGTTGGACAGCTGAATCAATAATAGATTCTTTTAAGAAGGAAGAAGGGAGCAATGGATGTATCAATACCATTCCACAGATGAGAACACTAAGATTCAGTGACATTAAGTACCACATTCACACAATACTAATGACCACACAGCTAGGTGGCTGATTACAATTTGTACCCAGATCAGTCTAGACCAAAGTCTGTGTTTGTTGCATAATGGGGAAAGGAGAGGGAAGCAGGAGGGGAGGAGCAATGAAAAAGGAAAATTGGGAAGAGACAGAAAGGGAGCAGTGAGGAAGTCACATGTCTCCTCCCCCAGCAGGCCTCACTAACGCACCAGGGCCATTGAAAGACCCAACTGTCACTGTGTGGTTTTCCAGTTCATTACTCCTTGGCACCAGCACGTTCTCATTTGTGAGAAGAAAACAATGACTTTCAAAGGCTTATAAAAATTCTTGGACATCAACAGAGGCTTCTCCAAACATGATTTCATTACATTTGGAGAAAAACGAATCTGCTTTCTTCGGAGATGATCTTCGCTCCCAGATATATTAATTTACAAATGAACAGAAAACAAGCGTCCTGCGGTTGGCTGAACTGCAGACATCGGAGGAAGAAAATAGCTGGAGTCATTCAACTAAAGTCAAATGTAACAGAGATCCACACCTGACTTTAGAAGGAGCTTCCAGATTTATGATTTCAGCCTTAGTCTGGACCTGTTAGTACCTGAGAATAATAATATTTATGAGAGGAAAGTTTCATTCTGTCTTTTTTTTCCTCTTACCTGAGGACATTTTTTTCTTTGCATTTAAAGAGAGAAGAAGGGAGAGAAACATTGAAGCAAGAGGGAAACATTGATTGGATGCCTCCTGTGTCTGCCTGGATCAGGGTCACAACCCAAACCTTCCAGTTACGTGGCGACGCTCCAACCAACTGAGCCACACTGGGATAAGTTTCCAGGGATAAGTTTCTTTCTGTCCTGTGAGAAAAACTGGCCTGGTCCTTTCTGACGTGTTATGTTCATTACCTGGGTGTCACGAGCAGGATGAAACAGAAGAAATGCTGCACCGAGAAATGGCAGAGGGTCCTCCTTTGGTAATCCACGCTCCTTGTCCAGCAATGGCCTTGGGGGACTTCCAGGCTTCCTTCGCTCTCTGCCTCATTGTACTGGCCAGAGAATTAGACTCACTCAGAGCAGAAAGTGAGAGTAAACACTTGTTGTGGAAATCAATCCCTCCCAGGACCCTTGCCATTTCCTTTCTTTTTTCTATTATTTCAATTAATAAATTATTTTCTTCAAGGAAGAATGATCTATTTCCAAGTTATTTCAGTTACTTGTACTCACAACTTCAACTTTGGTATCTACAGTGAACATTATCAATATTTCACAAAAAATACTTTCCGCTGAAACCTAAAGAAGCCTCAACATTGTTTAACACATAGCTGGACAGAAAATACTGCCCATCAACACTTGCAAATCACTATGAAACTAGTTTCCCTTGTATGTTCAGGACCTCCTAGGTGGGCATAAAGGATGGAAAAATTCACACCTTTGATATGGTGAAATCTCAGAGATTTTTGAAACTCTGGGTGAGTGGAAAGATCAATGGAAAGATTATAGATGTTAGAATTAGATAGTTACTTCAATCTTGGTTATCTCAAATTTAAACTCTATAGCTTTGAGTAATTCAAGGCAATTCTTCATGACACAATTGTCTCATATGAGGGTAGGAAAATGTATTACCTACCTACAGGTGTAACTTTTCTTAAGTGATATTGTTTGCCAAGTCTTGGTACAAGATAGAGTCTCAATAAATGTTAGTCCTTTTCTATCAGAAGGTGCTCTTGTCTCCTATGTGGTCCAAGTTTGCATCCCTGAGAAGTAGTTGATAATTTCTAGACTAAACCTAAGAGAAACATTCCCAAACAGATCTTCCAGTTAGTATTAATATTTCAAAGTAGAGTTCTAGTAATTGAATTGCCCACCAGCAGAAAAAGATAAACAACTCAACATTATTTTGAGGAAGATAATATCTGGAGGGTCTACATATATGCACGATATCATGTATATAGTGATGCCCGAAACATACCAAGAAGCAGAAAATATGGTCTATAATCAAGAAAAAGTATAGTCAAGAGAACCAGACTGGCAGATGACTAAAGTATTAGATTAGTAGAAAATGACCTTAATACAGCTATTAAAACTTTCTAAAATAAATCACAACTTAAATTTAAAAAATTAGTAAGCAGTTGAACACTATCAGGGAAGTAGATAATATATAAGAAAAAAGCCTAGAGGAAAGTTGACCAAAAAATGGGACTACATGGAAGAAATGGTGCAGTGATAGACTTAACAGTAGTTTTAACTCATCAGGGGACAGACCAATACAAAGGGAAGCCCAGGGCGGAACACACATGTTGGAAAGATTCGGAGCTCCAGTAACATTTGGAATAGCATGAAACTGTTCACCATGCATGCAAGTGAAGTCCCAGAAAGAAAGGAAAGGAAAAAATAGCTTAGAAAAATAAATAGACAGTTGCTACAAGTGTCTACATTGGGAGAAAAATATTCATTCACAGGTTTAAGAAGTTCAGATAATCAGAAACAGAAAACCTAGTTAAACTTACGCGAACAATAAATACAGAGAAAACCTTAAAAATAGCCACAGGTGAATGTGTGTTTTACAGGGGACCCTTTCACTGGGGAATACGAACGAGGACGGGTATTTTTTAGTGAGGCGGCACTGGTTAACAACACTGCACAGTTTTTGGAGCACAGCCCTACCACGCACTGTCTGTACGCTGTGTTCTGTGTTCACCACCCCAAGCCCGGTCTCTGTCCACCACCCTTTAACCTCCCCGTGCTCTTCTCTGCCTCCGCATAAGACCTGCTGAAGGTCAGGAGCCAATGGAATGCTGTCCTCACAGCGCTGAACACAGATCTGTTGGCTCGGAATTCTATCTCCAAGAAAAATATACGTCAAAAGTAAAAATATAATTAAGATATTTTGTATTTTTTAAATGTGAGTAAACCCATGTCTAGCAAATTCACACAAATAAGTACTAGAGGAAGCTCATCAGGCAGAGTGCAAAAAAGTTAGTTACAATTTTGATTTATACAAAACACGGAAGAATTCCAGAGGTTGTGTATATGCAGCAAAAGAAAACTGGAAAAAAATTAAATCAATTTTTAATATCATCAATAATTAATAGAATGCCTAAAGCAAAAAATGCGACATTTATAACCCAGGTAAAATGTGCAAAAACAACAGCCCAGAAAATGTGAAAATGAGTAAGAATGTGAAAATGTGAAAATGAATATGCCATTATATGGTTCTTACCTTACTATTAAAGTAATGTAATATTTAAAAACAAACTGGAAGATGTTATTGCAAGTACAAATAAATAATAGGACAATAAAATAAAAATACAGAGCTAGTAGGTTCTACCTAAGAAAAATAATTAATCCAAAAAAGAAGTCAGACAAATGGAAAAAGGACAAAAAACAGAAAGACAAATAGCACGACAGTCTATTTAAATGTAGCCATGCTGGTCATTACATTAAGTATAAATGGTCCAAACATGCCAAATAAAAGTAGATGTTCTCATAATAGATTAGAAAAGTCAAAGCCAGGAACATGTACAAAAGGATAATGCAACATGAGTAAGAGGGGCTTATCTTAAGAATGCAAGGTTAGCCTGACATCTGAAAATAAATTAAAGAAAGTTATATTCACAGACTTAAAGTATTATTTGATCATCCTCAATACATGCAGAAGAAGGATTTAATGAAATTCAACAGCCAACTATAACTAAAATAATAATAATCTCTCAACAAACTAGATTAAGGAAGCTTCCTTAATCTATAAAGAACATCTATAAAAATTCTTTTATACTAAATAAGTGTGTAAGGTAAGTTTTACTTGATAGTAAGTATTGGTTGGTTTGACACTAAAATTAGAACTATAGCAAGAATGTCTGTTTCCAGCACTTCTTTTCCATATTATACTGTGTGTTTTTGCAAGTACAAGGTCTGAAAAATAAATAAGTGAAATTAAGCTTGGTACAAAAGAATAGAAATTGTTTCATTCATAAATGACTGATTGTTCACATAAATCACCCTAAGAAATTAAGACAAATGAAAATAAAAAATATATGAACAAATAAGTGAATTTAGCAAGTTTTCAGGGTACACAGTCAAATTATTTTTTAAAAATTCTAATGTATTAGAAATACACAATTGAAAAACAAAATTTAAAAGTCACCATTTATAACATCAAAGTCACAAAATGCACAAAATCTATTTTGTGATCATCTGAAAACTGCCATATATTGCTGAAAGTAATTTTTTATACCTAAATAGAGATGTACTATGTTCATGAATGAGAAGACCCAAAATATCATCCAGAATTGGCATATAGATCTAGTATAATCCCAATTAAAGTTCTAGGACATCTTATTATAAAAATGGATAAACCGATTGTAAAATTTATGTAGAAATTTAAGTGACTTAATGAAAATGAAGTTAGAAAACTTGCACTCTCTGCTTGAAAGTCCTTCTAAGCTACCATATTCTATCACATTAATAGATGGAGAATAAACAAAAGCATCATTGGAATTTATGGGCAATCCAGAAATAGACCCACAGACATATGGCGAATTGAGATTTGGCCAAGTCACCTTGCAGTGCAGCAGGGAAAAAAAAGCCTTTTCAACAAGTGATGCTGAAACAACCGGCTAGTGGGATGAAAAAAGCGCTTAAAGGACCTTACCTCACATAACACACAAAAAAATATTTTGGGGTGAACCAGACACCTAAATGTGAGCCAAAACTCTAAAGATTCTAGAACAAAACAAAAGAACAGTGCTATGACCTTATTTCTTAGAATACCAATAGCACTAAACATAGAAAAAAACCCAACAAATTTGTCTTCATCTACATGTTACTTCTAGTCATCAAAAGACACCATTAAGAAAATAAAAAAGAAGCCGCAGAGTGGGAATAAAGCATTTGTAATACATATACCTGACAAGAGACTTATATCTAGAGTTTACAAAAAATTTCCACATATCAAACAAAAAGATCACAGTCCATTAAAATGAGTAGATATTTCACAAAAGAAGGTAAACAATGAACTGAAAGGACTTTAAAAGGTGCTTAGAAATATTTGTTATGCAAGAAACATAAATTAAAACCAAAGTAGAATCCACTACACACCCACTAGAATGACTCAAATTACAATGACTGACAATTCCAAATAAGGATAAGGTTGTGTAGCAACTGCTTCTCGTGTATTTCAGAGAAATGTAAGATGGCACCACCCTTCTGGGGAAATTTAAGCAATGCTTTTGAATGTTAAACTTGCATCTCTCCTCTGAACCAGCCACTCTTTCCCCCGGGACCGGTGGGAGAGAAATGATAGCATGTGTCCACAATCAGATGTGCATTAGAATGTTCAATTTTCACTATTTATTGTAGTAAAAACTGGAAATGATACAAATGTTTGTTATCAGGAGACTAGATAAACAGCTACGGGCACATTCATAGAATATTATACAATAAGAAAAAATAACAAATGCTAAAAAAAAGCATGCGTGAACACCAGAAACACTACATTCAGAGAAAGGGACCAGACAAAGAACAAATGTTGCATCCTTTCCTTTGTATAAAAGTCCCTTTGAAGTCCTGAGTTCATTTAAAGTTTAAGAACGGACACACCTTGGCTGGAAAGATAGAAGGTTGCTTGACTGCAAATGACCCTGAGGACATGCTCTGTGGGCATGAAATGGTCTGTGTCTTCTTTGGCACACCGAGTATCTTTTGCTGAGACACAAAATGCCACAGGAATTAGTGTCCTAAACTGCTGATGGGATTCGGCCACATGTGCGGGGCTTGGTTTGGTGGTCCTCCGACTCCCTGTGATGCGTCCAGGGGCGGGTTCCCAGTTGTCTGGACCGGTATCTCACAGCATGGTAGGTACAGACGCAGGTCCCTAACGCCTAAGGCTGGAGCTAGCAGGGCCTTCTTTCTGCCACACTCTGTCGGGCAGACTAGTCACAAGGCCAGACCAGGTTCAAAGGAAAGGAAAACCGATCCCATCTCCTGATGGGGGGAAGAGGAGGCACTTTTAGAGAGAGGAAGGGCTGTGGGCAGCTCTCCGAAGACCATTTAGCACAGTTTATATGTTGGTGATGTGGGTGTGTGGTGGTCAAGATTCGACCGACGAGACTCTTACAATCTACACATCTCACCGTGGGTAAAGGAAAGCAAATCGCAGTGGAGTGGCTGCGACCATTTAGGCTTCTCACTTTCACCCTTTTTAGCTGAGGACAGAACATAAAATTAAGGGAGGGAAAAGGTTCTAATGGATGCACATCCAAGTTCATTCACTCCCTGAAGTTTTCTTTAGTTGAATTCTCTTTCCAGAGTGAGTTCAAAGGGTGAACGGCAGTCTGAAGACCACACGGGGAAGTTTAAACTGCTCACCGGGTCTTTCATAAAGGTCTGGTTTTGTACAGTTATGATGTATAACTTGGCTACTTGCACAAACCCATCAACGTGAGCAATAACTGCTTTGCCTTCTGCGGAGCGAGGGCCTCCTGTGGTCTGTGGACCCCTCTGCTCTCTCTGTTTCATGGATGTGGAAGTCGTGGTCAGTGTTAGAACACACAGGCTTTGGGGAGAAGCTGCTTGGGTTGAACCCCACCACTCACTGCTGGTGCCACCTTGGAGAAGTGGATCAACTTCTCTGTGCTTCATTTCCCCCAACAGTAAAAGAGAAATAATGCCACCAAACTGTTGGAGTTTTTATAAGAATTAGAAGAGTTCATCTAAAGTGTTGAGCATGGTGTCAGACATATACTAGGGAGTCAATTGCAACAGTAAGAATGTGGAAAAGACAAAACACTGGAAAAAAACCCTAGAAATTCTGTAACTCAGCAGCTTGAGATCCCCTCAAGTTAACCACACTCTTGGCACACCCTCCCTCCGCTGGGGACCCCACAGTCTCACACACACACACCCCCTGCCCTTGACCTGCTCTGTCTCTGCAAGGCTCCACTAGTTGTAACTAGACTCTAGATATCAGGATCCTTGTCATCATAGGATTATGTGAGGGAATGCAAAGCCCCCTAAGGAAGAACCTTATAATTATTAGGGCTGTGGGTAAGGGAATGGATTCCCCAGTAAGAAAGTCACTTTCTAATCACTGGAGGCATGAAATGAGAGAAGGCTTAATAACTTTTCAAGGGTCGCTCCTTACTGTTGCCAGAAGGAAATGTGTTTGATTTCTGGTTCGCACATACCGTGTGTGCTTGTGAGGGTCAGCCTGGCTGAACCTCAATTTCCTCACCTATAAAATGAGGATAAAAGTAACTCCGTTTAGGAACTGCTGTCAATATGGGTGGTGATGTGTGTCAGGCACCTCGTCCGCAGTGAACAGTCCACGCAGTTATCAGCACCGCACACGCTGCTACGTGGCCCCTGCTCGACGTCAGGCCCTGTGCTGGAATCCAGAGTCCAGTGGGAATGCAGACATAGCAGGATATAATTACAGTGCCGAATGAAAAAAAGTTGTGTGAAATATGAAAACAATTCTATAAATGTAATGAGGAAAAACTAACTGCCTGGGTAATTATAAAGTAAAGCCAAAAATTAAAAACAAACACAGTTCAATTGTATTTGTTTATTAAATTTAAAAGATTACAGTGTAGCTTGAAGGGCACTCTGAGATATTTATATTTGGTGTGATTGGAAATACACACTTGAGATAGTAGATCTAGTGAAGATATGGATCTAAAATTGATTGCAACTTCGTCTATCCTATGCCTCAGTTACATAATCTGCCAAGTGGGAATAAAACACAATCCCCTCACCATGTTGGTTGAGTGGATTATGTGCGATGATACAACATGAGATCATACAGCTGTTAACCTAAAAATAAAAGGCCTTTCAAGGTGAGAGGCAATGAGCATTTATTTGAGATCAAAGAATAGCTCTTTGGGAAGCACTGACTTAGGCAGAACCCCAAATGGTGTTTGATTAGAAGACCAAAGTAGTGGGTGTTTATGACAAAAGGGAAGGGGGACAATGACATCAATAGCAGGGAGGCATTTCTATTGGTGCAGATGACAACGTTGTGGTACTAATGCTAAACCTTGTTTTTAACTTTCTGTCCCGGTAACTACCCACATGGTAGTCATATCTGCTTCCTGTTATCTTTCCAAAGAGTCACCTGGGACATAACGCTGCTTTAGGCCCAATCCAAGGGTATTTTGCCCTGTTTTTAACACTCAAAAAGTCTGAGGCCTACGGCAGGCAGGCCAGTTCCTTCAGCGTGACGGCTCCAGCTCCATTTGCAAATGGCTGTTTCTGATGTTTTTATGTAGTAGAGGGTCAGCCACAGCTGGGTAAATACCTGGTCCCTCCTACTGATGATGACATGGGTCTTAGAACAGCTAAGACGTCTTTAGTTCAGTAGCAGAATAACCTGCCTACGAGTGGCTTGAGCAATCGGGAATGTCTGTGTGAGCTGGCAGGACGGGGAACCTGGAGCAAAGTCAGCAGCGTTGACTGACTCAGCGGCTCGAAGACATCAACAAGAGCCCGAGTTTTCCTGGCCCCGCTCTGCCATCCTCAGCTGTTTCTTCACCTTTCCTCCGCCCTTTGCGACGGTTATGACACCTGCAGACATCGTGGCCGTCCGCAAAGACATCTGGGAAGAAGGGAGTTTCCTCCGACACATCTGAACTATGTCTTCTTGTAACTTAATGGCTCCCAAATGTGTTCCTCTCGGGACCCCAAAGAGCGTTTCTTCATGTGGTTCATTTGCTCTGAGGGAAATGGACCCTAATAACTTCAAAATATTTATTTACTTTAAAAGTAACAAACCCATTTCATGCCAATGGAAGTAGTATTTTGATTTAAAAAAAAAAAACAACCATTTTCTAAACCAAGAGCTACAGTTGTTATTTTAATAAAAAGTTAGTGGCAAGCGACATTGCTTTTTTGTTTCCCAAATATCTGTAGTATCTGGCTCAATAGAGCGCCGTCAGATTCTTACAGGAGCTCCTGCACGCAAGCTGTCGGGGTGCGCTGTTTGCTGTTGGGTTGAAGTGTGTGATGACAATCTGCCCTTACACAGATGTGGAGGTGAGAAGAGGGGAAGTGTTCTGGTAGCCTTTTCAGATAATTGCAGAAACTTATTTTCTTTTCTGCTACACCAAAACTCAACAAGCGGTAGTTTCCTCATGCAATATGAAGCCATATTGATGAAATATTTGTATTCAATTTTATGAACTCTTTTGTACTTTGGTTTTTTTAAAGATTCTATTTATTTGTTTTTAGACAGAGGGGAAGGGAAGTAGAAAGAGAGGGAGAGAGATATCAATGTGTGGTTGCTTCTCACGTGCCCCATCTGCGAACCTGGCCCGCAACCCAGGCACGTGCCCTGACTGGGAATCGAACTGGTGACCGTTTGGTTCACAGGCTCGCGCTCAATCCACTGAGCTGCACCAGCCAGGGCAACTCTTTTGTACTTCGAATGAATATTTTCCTTATGTACAATCTTAAAATATCACATATTGGATGTTTGGAAAATATTGCTTTACAGGAATTACGCAAAAGCTTCAAACGTTAGCATGTTTCATTACACAGTATTTAAAAGCAAGTCATAGATTATCTTATCAAAAAAGTGTCTAGTTATTACAAAGCTTCCAAGCTCACGGTAGAAGGTATAGTCATAAGTTCTTTTAAAATTTTCTATTTTGCACTCAAAAGTTCAAATTTTGTCCTGAGCAACACATGCCCTCCGTGGTTTTCCTGTGAAGTGGGAGGCTTGCTTTGCTCGCTGTCACAAAAAGGTCTGCAGAACATCCAAGCTCTGTAACTGCAGTTTGCCACTTTTCCTTGGAAGGACGAGTGGCAGCTCAGGGAAGTCACCCTGGTGGCTGAGTGGCTTTCCCAAGGACCTGGGCATTCAGTGCAAGTCATACAGACCGCCCCCCGCCTAGGGGAGTTAGGGGACCCTGTTTGGACTTTACGATGGTGACAAAATGAAATGCATTCGCGTTTTACATTTTGATCATTTCTGGGCTGGCGGTACCGTCTGATGACACTGTGGGGCACCTGCAGGGAGCTGCAGCCCCCAGCCGGCCACCCAGTGCTCTCTGGGGCCAGAGTGTCAAGTGCGTCTTCAACTGACGACGTTTGTAACTTACAAAAAGGGTTTAGCGGGACACAACCCCACGGCATGTCCAAGAGCATCTGTACGTACGTACTTCCCGTTTCTTGTCACGGAATAGTAAAGAGATTGTACTTTAGGGTCGGGATGTAATATGATTAATGTTTTTTACTGCTTCATAAAAGATATGCTTAAGTAAAACTAGCTCTTTAATTTTTTTCTTTACTGTGAGTGTGTGCCAGGGAACACGATTACTCCTGGACAGCGTGGTGCCGCCACCTGGTTACTGCTGAGGCACCACGGTGCACCTGTACCCTGGTCCCCTCGTCAGTGCAGTGACAAAGAGACCCGCCATCTTCGTATTATGACAATAAGTGTGCCATCCTCGAACCCAGGAGGATGCATACTTTGAGAGCTGCTGTGTATTTTAATAGGTAAGAAAAACAGCTTTCGTTAAACAAACCTCCTAACAGAGGAAATACAATTTTATAGCAAATGGTTGATTGAATGAATCTCACCAAAGCATGTTCTATTTGGTTTTGTTTATCAGAAAACTAGATTTTAAAAAAATGCAATTACTATATTGTATTTATTAAAATGTTAATATATTTTATTGTTGTAATTTAGACATATAAAAAAGTAAAGATAAACTAATTGAAGTGATAATTCCCCCAGCTAGAGATGAACCCTGTTAATATTTTAGCAAACAGTCTTTTCTTTCTTTCCGTGCATTTATGCTATTTTGCGATTGGCCTTTTTTTTAACTTAACATTGTCTCATGAACATTTTTTCATATCGTGAAATATTTATGGGCAACATCACTCTAAATTATTCAGTTCCCCTTTGACAGGGCATCACATTCTGCCTGAAGTGCGCTGGGCCAGGCTGCTTGGTGAGACAGTTTTGAGACCAGTGGCCCATCAGCTTAGGAATTCTTACCTGCGGTGGTGGTTAGCGAGGAAGGGCCCCCCGTGTCCCTGCAGCATTTTGACAACTACTAGTCACTCAGCCACATCCCACGTCCCAGCTGCTTGTCCTTGTTTGCAATGTCTTCTTCCCCGTAATTCCTACAGCCGCCCCATGTACCCTTGCACCTGGCTGGCTGGGCGGGGCGTCTTCCAAACCTCTCTGACACCGGCTTCTGCTTCGTGGCTGCCTTACACTGGCACAAGGCGTCCCCTGCAAATGGTATTTTCTCCCCATCTCCCTTTGAATCTTAATCTTTTGTGACACGCCTTCGCTCCTATTGCAAACCTATGCACCATGACCCATACCCGAGGGCTCTCTGACCTTGACTTTGCATTCCTTCTGTACTTGGACCTCCGGCTCTATCCAGTCTTCTGAGGGCCGTCACAGCCCCGGGTGGCAGATGGTGTTTTCCTCAAGCGGCCACAACAATCTTTTCAGTTTTACATGTTCGTGTACAAACTTCCTGTTTCCCCATCAAAAGCTGGAAAAAAGAATTTCCTTTTTCTTGAAAGTGCGTGAGCTTCTGTGGTTGCCCTGAACATGGTAGAGTGACATTTGCATGGCTTCCGAGGCTGAGTTTGAAAGGGAGGGACAGTGACCATCTGTCTCTCCCTCTTGGGACACGTGCCTTTGGAGCCTCTGGCCAGCGTCTATGGCGGCTGGTGCCTCTGAGGCCACCATGCTGGACAGATCTCAGGGAGGAAAAGGGAGAGTGAGAAGCCCCAGAAGCCCCAGCTGTGGCAGGCGCCAGCTGTCTGAGTCTCTCGGTCCAGATGTGTAAGTGGGCTGGCGTCTAAAGATCCCAGTCCCGGACCCTGGGTGGCCCGCTGCCACCGACGGCAGCGTAGTCGGGCTGCCTCCGTGGAGCCCCGCCCGAGTGGCATGCTCAGGAGCCAAAAAATGCTGTTACTGCTTAAAGCACTAGATTTCGTTTTTTTTTTTAATGTAGCAGTAGGTAAACAGAGTACACACTCTACCCCTTCTTGCCATTTCTACGGTAGATAAACTTCCTTTCTTTATAGCAGTCTGAGCCCCACCCAGGCGTGGATACTCGGGCCTCACTAACCTGTGAAGTTGTCTGTAAGCTCTGTTCCCAGTCCACCAGCTCTGCGTTCCGTAGGTACTAATGTACTTGGTTTGTCTGCTCATGCTCTTATCTCTTTTAAAACATATTGTTTGACGCATTCAAAATACTATATTTGATATGTGCCTAAGATTCAACACATATTTAATGTATGCATACAAAATAATATATTCAATACATGAATTAAGAAGCATAAAATGCACCCTCCTGAGCCAGCACATTCCCAATACCAGTTACACCTCACCCTTGTCCTGTGAACACCCCTCCCGGAGGGTTTTGGGGGTATCATCCCAGGTTAGAGGTTTATCAATGCTATTAAGTATTATCAAAGAACTAGCTTATGGATTCACTTGTTTTCTCTATTGTTCCTCTGTTTTCTCTTTTATTAACCCTATCGGTTTTATTTTTATATATTTTGAAGCTCTCTTACTTGGTACATGCAATTTAAGTTTTTTTTTTTTAAATTGACCTTTTTATCATTATTTTATCCCTCTTCATATCTGGTGATTTTCCTTGCTTTTAAGTCTACTTTGTCTTATATAGCCATTCCATCTTTCTTTAGAATATACATATACACACACACTTTTAACTTTTAAATGTTTTTATATATACATGTATGAGTTAAATACATATACATGTATATTTAAAGTGAGTTGCTTGTAGACAACATATAGCTGGGTCTTTCTTTTTTCTTATCCAATTTGATAGTCTCTGTCTTTTAGTTATCATGTGTAAATCATTTACATTTAATGTAGTTTATCCTTTCATTATTCATTATGTGTTACTTTTCATTCCTCTATTTTCCTTTTCTTGCCTTATTGTGGATTATTTACCTAATGTTTGTGTCCTGTTTTCATTCATCTATTGTGTTTTTCGATACATCTCTTTTAAAATGGTATAGGGGTTGCCCAAGGGATTATAACTTTTATACTCAGCACTTCATTCTTTACCTGGAATTAACGTTTTGCCATTTCAAGTGGGGGAAGAAAACTTCCATCCTGCAGTTTCTTGTACACTCTCCCTGTTGTCGTTTTCCTATACATTATATCTAAAAATGCTGGGAAACTCCATCAGAAAAGGTTATGATTTTTAATTTAGTTGTCACATATATGTTAAAAAATTTTAAGAGGTAAGAAGTAATTTATCATATTTCCCAAGAATTTTAATGTTTTTATTGTTCTTCCTTTATTCCCTATGTTCTAAGTTTCCTTCTAGTATCATTTTCTTTTTGTTAAGCTCATTCTCTAGCAACTTTTTAAAGATATGGTCAGCTATTGACAAATTTACTTAGCTTTCTTCCATCTGAAAATGTCTTTCTTTCCCCCCATTCCTGAAGGACATTTGCATTTACTGATTTCTTGGCTAATAGCTTTCTTCTTTCTGCGTTTTAAAATATGGCTCACTTCCTTCTGCTTCTGTGCCTTTAATGAGGCTGGAGACTTTCATATAATTGTTCTCCTAGAAGTCATGTGTCATTTTTCTCCGGCTACTTTCAGAATTTTTTCTTTGTCTTAAGTTTTTGACTGTTGGATTAGGATGTGTCTGAGAATGGATTTCTTAGGATCCATCCCGCTGGAGTTCATCTAGAAATTCATCGGCCAGAAATGCCTAGGAAGGATGGAGTGGTTGGAGAAAACCTTCAGATCTCAATGAAAATTTGATTCCTGTAGAAAAAGAGTGGAAACAAGGAGGGTTGGCTAGGAAGAGCCTGTGACTGTTCTAAGGTCCATGCAAGGTTTGGCCGAGCCCGTGGCTGTCCTTGAGCCAAAGCCACTAACTGGTAGAGTCTTACAGTTTCAAGAACAGGCCTGTGTGAGTCCCTCCACCATGCGTGACCCAGGGGGGTACAGCCCTAGTGAGGGTGGGGAGGTAGAAATGGTGGAACAGTAACTCGAGGGGCAGATCATTGGTGGATAAGCTCCCTGAGGCAGGACACCTGAACATCCTCTTTTCATGGCTGACTGTCTAATTTACTTTGTAAAGTATCACCTTGCACCTGTGTGGAAGATGGACCGCAGGGGCCAGGGTCGAAAGAGGCACACCAGTTACACTACAGCATTGCTGGTGAGAGGGTGCTGTGGCAGGTTAGAGTTGCAAGAAGAGCTCAGATTTTTAATGTAAGGCCAAGAGAATTTTTGGAAGTAGTTTTGGTGCAGGAGATAAAAGACTAGAATAACAAGTTTGTTTGTTTTTTACCTTGAACAGCTCAGAAACAGTCGTAGAATGAAATGCTTAAAGTTCTATCACAGGAAGGGGAAAGAACAGGAAAAATGGAAGAAATTGAATTATGGAATTCAACATTTGTTTGTAAGCCATTCAGATTTAAAGAGTGAGAGAGAAAGAAAAGCCCTCCGAAGAATACACGCAGCTTTTGAGAAATGACAGAGGGGAATTGAACATTAGCACAGATATGAAAGAGCAAGACCCAGGGGAGTGAGGAGACTGACAATGAACTGGTAGACCTTCATCCCGGATGAAGCTGATGTTTTCCGCGGTCTGGGTCAGCACGGCAACCTGAGATGAATGGGTGACATGTCACTTAATTGGCAGCCGAAATCAAACCTAGCAGTGAAGTCTCTCATGGAAATGAATCGTTAGCAGCTCAGACTTTTTATAGTTGAAAGAGTCCTTAGAGAGTCCTAGCCCATCCCCTCGGTATGCGGGTAGGGAAATTGAGGCCAGGCAGGGGTGGAACACGATTTAAAATCACAAAGCCTTTTAATCTCAAGAACAGCAATAACCCCAGATACCTTGTCTCATGCGTTTCCTTCACTCCTGAAGCCAACGCAGGCCCTGAATGTCCGCCCGATGTAGATTCCATGGGAACCTGCCTGTGTGGTGTGAGGGTCTGTGCACCTGAGCGCCTCTGCTCAGGTAGCTGGTGCCTCAGGTGTCCCGGGACCCCGCTCCTGGGTGGGGCTGAAGCAGGGCATGACCCTCTTATTCTAGAACAGACTCGACTGTCTAGTCGCACACCTTGGGATCATCTACAGAGCTTTATCAGAACACACGCTCCTGGCCCCATCTCAGACACTGTAACACAGCAGGTGCCCCAGGGAGTGATTCAAAGAATTTCCAATGTGACTTGTCACAAAGAATTGCCCAGAGAAGGTGCTACACAGCTCATGGTGGCAATGCCAGTGGACACCCGTGCCTCGCCCACAGGCACAGGGCAACTTCCCCAGGCCTCCTTCCTTGCTCTTCCAGGAACCAGCTCTCCCTGAGGGCGGGGCCCAGAGACTCCCGCCTCACGAAAGAACATGGGAGAGGGGATGGGATGTCACCCCAGGGGTAAGCTTACAAAGGACTGTGACTCCCACCTCACTGACACTTTGGAAAGAAGATGGCCCCTAGCCAGTAGGTTTCGGAGGCCCTCAGCCCAGTGGCCTGAAAGGACCTGATCCCTGCTAACAACCACGTGAGTGATCTTGGAAGTTCCTGTCCTGTGTAAACCTCGAGATGGTTGGAGATGACGGTGGCCCCTTCTTTGCAGTCCTGTGAGCAGCCCTGGCCATACCTGGGCCGCAGGCTCCTAGGACATCCTGAGCCGAGGACCCGCCCCGCAGAGCCGTGCTCAGGTCCTCGACGCCGGGACGCAGGAGGGCAGCGCCTGCATTGTTCTTCCAGTCTCTCCGGTTGGGGCTACTTGCTTACATACCAGTCCACTCCTGACACGGGTGAATCGGGCATTTGCAGCGTGTCGTGGGCCACCTCCCGTGGGGCCTGGGCGGGGAGCCTGGGGTGAGCCTCATGAATACTTCTACACCCAGACCTGTGCTTCTGTCAGTTCCATGGCATCAGTGGAGATCATAAATGACCTCACATTTTTCCGGTCAGATTTTGCCACCACAGAGCTTCCAGATTTTGGGACTTCAGATAAGTTGTGGACTTTGCATCCCCAGGGACGTGGCCACGATTCACGATCCATGATCCACGATGAGGCGCTTGGGGATCACATTTTAAAAGCTGCCGAGCCCTGTGATAGCCGGTTCCTGTTATGGCTGAGAGTGAACTGCCAGCCTCTGAATGAACACAGAGCCTCGGGCTCAGACTCCAGCCTCCCCCCGGCCAGGCAGGAGCCACCAGGCAGGCGGCCACTCACAGGCGACACCGGGCCCAGGACACTGCTCGCCAAGCTGCCACCAAAAGAAATGTCTGTTCGGTACACGTTGCCTCAGCACCTGCCATGGAACCTGAAGGAAGGCACGGATGATTCACCAAAACCAGGATGCAGGCCAGCGCCCTGCCAGCCCTCCCCCTTCCAAAGCCTGATTTCCAAGAACAAGATTCAGCCCTGCCAGAATGTCATCGGGAACCGAATTGGGAGCTTCCTGAACACCACGTCATGTGCAGGAAGGAGGGGGCCCCACGCCGGTTTGTTGCTGTTGGGGACACAGCCACCTCCACCAACCGGTCCAGTCTCCTCATCATGAAGTTCCTTTAAGAGAGGCTGCAACTTGCTCTAATCAGACCCCAAGCTGAAGGGAAGCTGGGTTGTACCCGCTCATTGTGGTTCTTGGAACCACGCACTGACCACACCTACACCAGCAAAGGGGTCAAATAAGATGAGGCCCTCTTTGCAGACTTTGATTGGATTTACAGTATCTACACATTAATGGTTTTAGCTCTGGGGAGATGAAAAGAAGGAATACCCTTAACTGGTTTCTACTCCCAGGATGCAGGCTGAGGTGTTGCTTTGTTTTAACTGAAACTGGATTTTGTTGCTGTCTCTGATGGGTCAGTGACTCTAGAGGAGCTTGAGATTCCTTTCCCCACCCTCGTGTATGACCTAGGGAGACTCCCCACATTTTCCTGAAGTCGCCCCCAAAATTCACACTTGAGCACCCCCCCCCCAGAATCTGCTTCGGTTTTGTAACCTGCAGTGGTGGTGAAGACTTGCGAGGGCTGGTTTGGGTAGCGGCTTCATTGTAATGCTGTAACATCGCTGCAGGCAATTTTCTTTGATTTAATTAGATGAACTGTGGTATTTTTTTCCTTTTTGCAAAAAGGCTTTATCATGTAGAAATGAAATATGTATAAATTTAATTTTTAATCTTGTCACTACAGTGTGGGAAGGAGCAAGCTGATTCTTTTAATTTACCCTCTTTGTTTAAGAAAAAAATTAAATTAGTCTTATCACAAGTGTTTATAAGTAATTGATTTGAGTTTTGCACTCTAGTCAGAAGTGAGAGTTGAGTCTGCCGGATTCGTCCTTCATCTAAAACCCGGTGTGACCGCCTCTTGATGTGTAAATACCCACAGGGAGGCAACGTCACGGCCTGTTCTCAGAGATGGCGGCCACCTTTGGGTGAGAGGCGCAGAACCACCCCTCTCTGTCCTTCAGACCGGAGGCCCTGTCTGCAGGGAGGAGCAATGCTCGGGTGCCTGTCCAAGTTGGGAGACTTAGGACCGACCCTCGGCCTGGCCCGGGTGAGCAGAGCACGCCCTCAGCTCTATGGCCTGCACTGCTGTCTAATCATTGTGATAGGGGACTTAAGAGTCGGAAAGTTTTAGTTTAAGGTAAATAGTTATAAGCCTACCAAGTGATGTATATGTTAAAGCTTTTGTTTCAGAAACTGCAGATGAGGCCCACCCTGGCTCCTGGGAAAACAGCGGACCTCCTAGGGCACTGCTAAAGATCACCACCTGGGGACAGGTGGAGGCATCTGGGCCTTTGTGTTCCAGGGAGGGGCAAACGACCACCTGCCCCTGGGAACAGCTAACTGCCCAGGACAGGAATGAGGCGGTTTCTTCTACCCGAGACTCCCTGAATTTCAAAACCCCTCACTGCAACTTGTTTATTCCCTGCTATAAAAACCTTGGCCTGGAAAGAAAGACAAGATGGTCTGTTAGGGTAAGAACCCTCCATCTTCTCAGATTGCTGGCCAACTGAATGAAGTGCCTGTAAAAATTCACTCCCTGTCTCTGCTTACTGGGTTTGGTAGGTGACAGGCAGCCTGAACTCCGGTGTCTTTTCCAGTTTCAACTGGACTTTTCCAGGCCCACTGCTCAGAGCTAAGTCTGGAGTCAGCTTGGGTTACAGGTAGGAAAATACTTTATTTCTCCAACTTTGGAGTACACAATGATCTCCCAAAGAATTTCTGTGGAATCTTGGGTTCCTGTCCCCGTGATTCAATTCAGCAGGTCCAGGGTGGGATCCAGGAAGTGGTGACAACCCAGGTGATTAGGTATCCATGGCAAAGAAGGATAGATGCTTACTCTTCCCACCAGGTACAACCTGCCTGGATCACCCTTGTGTTTTCAATGCACTGTTCTTCTACCCAAGCCTTCTTATTCCATTTAGCTGGAAATATAATGGTTACATAGCATGGTATCATCTTATCATTAATGATTATTCTATAATTATAATAAATTGCATTAATAATTATAATTATAGGGCATATATTTTATATCAGATATATTTATAGCATAAATACATGTAATTTTAGTGTATATATTCTATTATAGAGAAGGTCAACATACAGAACAAGAAAAAAATCACATGGGTTCCTTTTTTGCATGAATTCTAAGTTTTTACTTGTTTGCTTGACAAAATAGCTGTTACGATTTTGACAAAAGTAATCATGCATGAGACAGGGTTTTCTCGACCTTGGAGATAGGCCAGTTTGGGCCGGTCGCCTCGTCGTGTGGTTGTGGGGCCCACCCTGCACACGGTTGGGTGTTTAACACCACCAGCCTTGGCTTCCCCCATCAGGTGCCAAAAGCCCCCTCCCCACCTTGGGACAACAAAACCTGGCTCTAGCCCCTGCAGAATGCACTGAGCGGGGCAATGTCACCCTTGGTTGACAGCCCCTGGGTCCCTCCAAGCCCCAAAATGCCCCCTAGGCCGCCAGAGCCCAACCATGCTTGGGGCAGTTTCTCAGCCCGAGGTGCTGGGTTAGGACTTACTGCTCCCATGAGCAGAGGTCTATTACGTTCAAAAGTGGATTTCCAGCATCATTGATCTCTTTCCGTAGCAACAGGCATCCTTTAAGATTGGGGGGACAACCGGCATTGCCGGTGGGCCCCAAAGCCCTGATTGTCAAACCAAGAAGTCATGACTTCTTTCACTGAGTGGGAGGCGGTGGGCCAGAGGTGGGCTTCACGGGCCGGGTGGGGCAGCGGTGGGTAGAGCAGAATAGCACCGAGGTGTTGTGCGTGGTGCTCGCCCTTCGGCCACCTAGCCGTTACGGTTCCTTTAGACAAATACCAGCAGCTGCTGATGATTCTGGGGAGTGGAAGGTGCTCTCCCCACGTGGGCCGGTTACCAGGGGCTGTGCCGGAGTGGGAGACATCTCAGTCACACCCTGAACTGACCGAATGCTTATGAGCAGGAAGGCCAGCAGGACGCATGGCGGCGGAGTCTGAGAGGTCAGCAGAGCCGCCTGCGTGAGGCTCGCTGGGTCCTGGGGGCAGCACCAGCTAACTCCAGGCAGCCTGCGGGCAGCTCCCTCTGCGACCTGGGGGCCAGGCCCGGAAGATCTCGGAACCTGGAAGTCTGCATGATAGTGTGCCAGGGTGACCCCGTGCCAAGTTCACAGACTGGTGTGTGCCTGCCCATCAGTGCCTGGACGGTCTTTCTAGAAGCCTCATTTGTGGACACGGGTCTCTGACTTCCTTGTGCTGTCTAGCATACCCTGCAGTGCAAATTCCCACAATCACCCTTGAGCCCTCACTGCTCCTCAGGGGAGGCCAAGTGCACTTTCTCCACTGGACGCGTTCGGTAAAGGCAGGTTAGGGACTCACCTGACCTGTCCAGTGTGACAAGGCTGAAGGAACAGCAGGATGAACACCGGGTCCCAGGCCCACCCCTGCCTCATGCCGCCTCTCACTGCCAGCTGCCAGGAAAGCCCTTGGGAGCCACCGGGTGGTTGTGGGAGCCGCAGGCAGGTAGACAGGTGCGGGTGTGCCCTGTCCCCGCCCTCCTCACCTGCGCCCGAGAGGCCCCTGTCCTTCTCTGAAGGGCTCCCCATGAGGGCAGCTGTGTTTCATTATTGCACTTATCATCTTTTCCCGCATGTACCATGTATCTTTTCAAGACGCGGTTGGGTGGTCACATACATGGTATTTCCCGCTTGATGCATTTTCATTTCCCACCCTCTGGAAAAATGTGAGTACGGGATTTTGCTGTATTTGGCTAAATATTGGGTTTATTAAAATGCATCATCATTCCCTGACAGTCGGATCGGTGGTCAGAGCTGAATGGGCATATTTAACCAAATTGAAATTATGCATTATTTACCTAATTCTTGCGAAGGTGGCTTCCCACACATCAGAAGCAGAAGGTGAGGGGCACCGGGTGAACCCCTCCTGGTTTTGATGAAGCCACAGGATCCCTGGGCGCCCTCCCTTCTCCGTGTGGATGCTTGGAAGAAGCAAACCTCATTTCAGTTTTGCTTTTTTTTTTTTTAACATTCTCTACTTGCAATTACATTAAACTATTTCTTGGTTTTGCCTTCAGAGTTCCAAGTGCCAACCAAAACACGTCTAAGTGACACATTTTACGGGCATACGTGGGGTTTCTAGTTAACCACGTTCATTTATAGAAATCTGGTCAAAGACCCTTCTCCCCTCCTGACACCCAAGACGCCGACCAAAGGGAGGAACGACAGGGACTGTGCGACCTGTGGTTTTCGTCTCCTGCTGTCTGAGATGACGAGGGGGAACCCACAGTCGACTGGTTTCTGTTGTCCCCAGAATGTTGCCACTCAGCCAGAAAGCAGGGGGCCGGAGCAGGGGGGCTCCCGTTACTTGAAGGAGGCTCCAGTGGAGACTCGAGACCGGCAGCTGTGGACAGTGGGGAAGCAGAGGGCAGGGAGCAATGAAGGGTCGAGGTTCGGTCCTGTGTCTGCCAATGACATAGCGTGTGGCCCTGCAAGTCATCTCACCTCGAGTTCCTGGATCCACAGAGTGGCTTTTGTCGGACACCCAGGCATCCACAGGTGGTTAATGGGTCAGTAGGAGTGCAGACTGTGGGCTCGTGTGCTCTGACTCTCCCTCTCCTCCCCGAGCTTCAGCCTTGATCAGATCAGGCGAACTTGACCCAGGCTTCTGCCTGTGTAAGATGAGAATTCTAATGCCTACCTTAGTAGGTTGGGATGAGGTTTCAGGGATGCTTAAACTCCAACCCTAGCCTCAAGCCCATGTTCTGTGAGGTGTGCGTGGCTTTGAAATTTTGTCCTAGCTTCCTCACATCTACACCCCTTGCTCTGACCTTGGAAGTAGGCACTGAAGAAGTGGCTGAGCAACGGACTATAGTTTCCAACAACAGGATGACACACACAGTGTCTTTAAGAATAGGTATAGAAATTAGTCATGAAACAGGGATGGCATCTGTGGTTTTTGTTTTTATTTTTTGGAAATGGAATGATGTTTTTAAAAGAATAAAAAACAGACTCTAAGGCAGTGTTTTCTATAAAACACATGTGCACATTTCAAAGTATGTGTATCAAAAGCTTAATAATGACATCACAGTACAACCATACTACCAAAATCTTGGAAGTATAATTACGGGTGGTTTTCCCCTTCTTCTCTTGGCTAGCATTTCATGTGATTTCATAATGAATGTGTGTTCCTTTGTGAAAAAAAGCAATTACTTAGAAAGCAATCGTATCAACAACTGTAGTAACAACAACACAACTCTCCAGGTTAAATTTAAATCCCATCACAGCCAACAGAGCCGGCACCTTCACCATTAGCCCCAGCACCGACGTCTGCACCAAAGCCACCATCACCACCCACCCCAGTGTCCCCTCTCCAGCAGCAGCCATGACAGCTCCAGCACACACACCGGCACCGCCACCCCCGCCCCTCCCAGCCACAGGCACCAGGTTGAACCGTAGCTGCAGAGGCTGAGAAAGTGCCCCCCGGGCCCCCCAGGGGTTC
>CM052538.1:190525337-190580878 GCA_028533065.1 Trachops cirrhosus | reverse complement strand
AATATAGACACCCATAATGAATAGCTGCTATTATGATTAGTCCAATTTAGAATTCGTATCAATTAAATTATGAAAATAAAAGGAATGATAATGTTGAATGTTACTTTTTGGGATCTACCTGTTCACACAGAAATGTCGGTCAGTGTCACCTGCTCCACGTCAGATCACGGGTCTCCCTTGGTGCCCTCATGACCTTATCACATTGGTTCACAAAAAAAACCCTTGTAAAACAACAAAAAAGCCTTCAGGGGCCTTTGGATATGAAGCTGAATTTTAAGTGACTGAGCGCTCCTCATGCTTGTCTTAACGCCCAGTTCAGTTCCGTTGGGAGTTTCCAGGTATTGGGTACGATCCCCGGTGCAGTCTTTCCAAACTGGGCAAAAGCTGGTTTCAGATAAGTTATAATTGTTTCCATGGCCTGACTTCCATTTAATTAGAAAGATAGACTCAGGAAAATTTTTCTCACTCATTACTCAGGAAGGCCGTGCGTTAGTGGGAATAAAAGGCACTCCATGGCGTTTGCGAGACGGTGTGGGGACTGAGCTCAGAGTCAGCCGCCTGCCCACTGGAACGCGAACGGTGTGAAAGGAAGGAAAGGAGAAGAGAAACGCGGCGCAGGAAGGGCGGAGTTTCCAGATCGCACTCAGGAGAAGCAGGGAGCAGGAGCGGAGGAGGAACAGGCCAGGGGGCCCCTAACTGGCTGTGTGATGGCCTGCCAATCCCGACCCCACAAAATCATCTCCGAGAGGGAGAGTGAGTTTGCAGGGGAGGGTTGGAGGTGGAGACAGAGATGGAGCATCCGCGCGGGTCCAGGAATCTCTGCTCAGACTGGGGGTCTGAGGTTTAAAGTCACGTCTCCTCTTCTCTGCCTGATTCCGTTCCTGCTGGGAGCCTCCGTGATCACGCGCGGTGTCCCACCAGCCACGGAAACGTGCGGAATGTCCCACTCCTCCCACCGCCCTCTACAGCTGTGCGCACGGGGTTACCGTCAGGGTCCCATCAATCCCCGCCCTTGTTTTCTCCATCCGCTGGACCCGCACAGGGAGAAGACGGCTGCGATTTCCGTTCGACAGTCCCCTGCGTCCCCACCCTTGCACGGCTAACGGAGCCACATTGCAGGAGGTAGGTGGGTCCACGGGACCTGAACTTGGGGCCTGAACTTGTGTCGTGGCTCTAGCGTATGTTTTCTGAGTGGTGCAAGGTTTGCGTATCAAAGCCGGGAAAAGGATCACAAAATACACAAGTTCCCTTAAATGTTTTCTGATGTCATATTTTCATGACTCTTCTAGACTATAAAAGAAATGTCTGACCTTTATGCAAAAGAAATGACTTGATCTCCAGAACCATAATGACATGAAAATATAAATATCTCATAACGTCAGAAAAAATAAAGAAAATGCTATTTGTCTTTAAGAATTTTTTAGGTATGTTTGTGTTTACATTATGGAGCTTATATTGAACAAAAAATTTATATTTGCTTTTTTTCAATTTTGTATCATAAACATTTGTGTAAGTGTTCAATTTATTCTAAATTCCAACTCTTTATGACCCACTGTCCATTGTGAGTCTGCTAGAATTTGTTTACTTCCTGTCCAGGTAGCTAAGTTAGTTGGAGTGTCATCCTAATATGCCAAGGTTATAGGTTCAGTTCCTGGTCAGGGCACATACAAGAAGCAACAAGTGAATGCATCAATAAGTGGAACAACAAATTGATGTTTCTTTCTCTCTAAAATCAATAAATAAAAATTTACAAAAAGAATTTGTTCACCATTCACCTATCACTAAGTTTTTAGGTTCTTATTTTGATGTTGCTACTGATTTCATTTTGTTTTTTAAAAGCACTCTAGTCCTGGCCAGATAGGGTAGTTCAGTTGGTTAGAGGTCATGCCCATACACCAAGGTTGTGGGTTCAATCCCCAGTCAGGGCACATATAAGAAGTAACCAATGAATGCATCAATAAGTAGAACAACAAATCGATCTTTCTCTCAAATCAATAAATAAAAAATACAAATAAAAAACACTGTAATGCTTATCTTTATTCATCCTCTCTTCACCTTTACTCCTTGCTAGAATATTTTCTTCTGTCTAATTTTATCTAATTCCCAGTGTGCTCAAGAATTTCCTCTTCAGTGAAACTCTTTTCAATTCTTCAAAACACAGTCGATGGCTTCTTACGCTGTGACTTTGACACCTAACTGGAAGTCCATCACTTTCTGTACACACTGCTCTGTGGTATGTGTCCGACTGTCTACCCGGCTCATCCAGTCGCTGTCTGGGTGAGCGAGGGCCATGGGCTTCCCCTCTCTGCTCTCAGGGCCCATCGCTAAAGTGAGGCTAAGAGAACTCCCCTCTGAGAGCTGACGTGAGGATCGCATGTGATACGGGGTGTAAAGTTTCCAGAAGAGAGCCTGGCAAACAGAAAGTCCTCCAGCCATCTTGGTTTTGCTATTGCATTCATGTAGCTATGAAGCATTTTCCCATGAAAAGGTCAAGCCTTGAAAACATACACATGCACACATACACACGTGCACACAGACACGTACCCATGCACGTGCATAGTCTCTGAACCCAGCACCGCGCCTTGTCTTTGGAGCTCGGGCTTAGGCGTGACTCGCTCAATGCAATGGCTGGAGTTTAATTCTGTTGCCACTTCTATCACAAGGTCTTCTGCTCAATGGATCTGCTGATAAAAGTGTTGCTTATAATGAGATAGAGTATTTATTTATAGATCTCACATTATTTACATATATGTTCGTGTTTTATAAACCAAACCTTATTTTATCTAGAAGACTCGCATATCACTAAAAAAAAAAAAAGACGTTAGAGACCTTCTAGTAATTGCCGTCTGTTCAGCGAGAGGCTCTTTTCATCATCGGAGAGTGAAGTGAGCTAGTTGAATGGTTGGGATGACTTCAGAAGGGGGTTGGCGAAGTCACAATTAAGAGGAACCCACTGCACAAAAGGCAAAATGTCTTTATTTTTTTTTCAGGCTCCCATAAGCTGCGTTTTCAATGCACAGACTTAAGAAAATTCCCTTTCCAAATCCTCCTCTGTACCACATGAAAGGCTTGCTGACTTTTACGCAGCACAGCCCGGCTTGGAGAGAAGAAAAGAAAAGAAATGTTTACTCTGAGCAGAACATCCTGCGCTCCATCCACACGGCCCTTCATTCCATCCCCTCCCAGCTGGTTTTCTTTAGCCCTCGACTTCTAGTAACACTTACAGTTTGTTTCAAGGGGCAGTCCGTAATTAACTTTTCAACTGGTCCCAGTGGTTTCCTTTAGTGCCACCAACAGTGTTGAGTTCATCCTTAAAAATATAAAAGTAAAAATAAAAGATGTGGGGGATATACTCTCACTGGTCCCGTGAGGTTTGGTCCCTGGAGCGTTTCAGTGTTGGAGGCATTACGGGCTTTGGCGCGACTGAGCAAGAAGAAACAGAGGGTCACGTGATGGAGGCGGAGGCTCAACTTTCCCTCCCCTTTCAGAGATTGACACGGATGATGCAGGGGTCTCCAATGTCACCAGATAGATAGATAGATAGATGATGGGTAGGTATGTAGGTAGACAGATAATAGATGGATGATAGATAAATGATAAATACATAATAGGTCAATATGCTTGTACCCTCGTCTATCCGTATCAACCTATCTACCTATTTGTTTATCATCTTTTGGCTGGTTGATTGATTCATCCATCCACGTCCCTGGCAGGCTGGTGTGGAGCTGACCAAATAGTGTGCTTCTCCTCCAGTGTCCTCAGAATATTTTGGACACACAAAGAGCAATTTGAGAAGAGATAAATGGAAAGAGAGAAACCATGTTTTATCGAGATTCTCCCGAGTACCAAGATAAAGAGAAAGAGGGGTGGAGAAGTGTCAGAGGAAGACATCAAATGACAGAGAAATGGGAGAACAAATCCATAGGCAGCTGTCTGTCTGTCTGTCTCCTTCCTGGACACAGAGCCATGTGGAGAACCCAGGGCCCAGCCCTTCCCCGGGGCAACTGCACGGGGTGAGTTGGCCGTGCCCCACACTATGGAGTCCTATGAGTCAGTTGGGGGCCAGGCTGTCCTGGCTGCTCCCAGACACCTCGGCCCCCTGGGGCCCAGGAATCTTGACACGTTGTCCTCATGCTCCAGAGAAGATGGGCTCACTCAGGAAGGATTTGGGGCTCAGGGGCTCCCCAGGGGGACCCAAAGTCTCCCTTGGCAGCCCTAACGAGGCTGGGCAGCAGTGTGCAGAGCTGGGGCTGTGCAAGATGCTTTCCTGGCCAGTGGTGAGGACAGCAGGGCAGGCCACACCCTGGAGTCAGCACAGCCTGGGGTTTGACCCTTTCCCTGTCCCTTCCTGGCTGTAACATTTGGAGCAACTCTCTGGACACTCTACCTGAGAAAGGTAGTGGAGAGGAACAAGGGTGCTCTTGCAAGGCTCCCCTCATGGCGCCTGACACAGCAGGCATTTTAAAGGCGAGTTTGTCCATCCATCCGTGTTCAGCAGGGGTGTGAGACTCACAGGTCATTGCCTTGTCATAGATGGAACACGGATGGAGGTCGCTCATTACTGGGTAGGGCCCCGAGCCAGTGCCATCCCCTTCTGTCTGCCTGCCTGACTCGACGACTTCAACACTGTCATGCCTTCTTCTGCAGTGAGCCCAGCTCCTCAGGTAAAGCCCAGGTTACTCTCCTTCATGCCCCTCGAGCAAGAACAGACACCCCACGAGGAAGGCTGAGCTTCTCAGCACCCTCAATTCTCCGTGACACAGGTCCTCAGTCACTCTCAGACCAGCTAATGACCCTTTATCTTTCTTCTTCAGGGAAAAATTCAGTGTCCACCCTCTCCCCCCCGCCACCCTGCCCAATGCAAAACCTCTTCACCCTCCAAGGCTTGACTCAAACGTGCCTCCTTGTGACAAAATCGAGGTGGCCGATCTTTTTTCCACCCACCTTTTCTCTGTTCCACCTTTCGGTCCTCATGTGACTTGGGCAGAATCCTTCTGTGTTTATTTCCGAGTCTAGCCTATTCAAGTTGCCCCTTGGGCCACAGCAACGTGGAGAACACTTTTTAGGTCTAAGACGACTTCTCGGACTTTCTCAGGTGTGGGGAGCCATCCCCTGCCATTGGTCTTTGCCAGTCTCTATTCCTTCATCTGTAAGAGCTCTCAGCATTAGAACTGCATGGCAATGCCCACACCTAGTCCTTGTATTAGGCTGGGAGCCCCTCTGGGGGATGCACGCTTATTCACCTGTGCAGTACCTGCCCCCACCAGCAACCGGGACAGGTGATGTTGGAAACAGGCCATTGTCAAGTGCTGTGCTCTGTGCAGAGTCCCGAGAAACAGGGATGAGATGAAGGGGACACCAAAGGCAGTGGCTAAGGACACGTGTAGTACAGGAAGTTTCCAGAACTGCCTTTCACACACATGGCCGTATTTAATCCTTATGATAATCCTGGGGCGATAGAAATGTCCCTTGGGTAGGTTAAGAAGCTGAGACTCAGGGAAGACAAGTCCATCCTCCAAGACCACAGAGCTGTTAAGTGCAGAAGTCAAAGTCAAACCTGGTCCCCCAGCTCCATTCCTTTGCTCCATGTGGGTCCCAGGCATGGCAGGGCTGGTCACTTTTTCTTTGCCCACAGTATTGGGCAAAGAAGAACACAGGTCTGCAGAACACAGGTGGGAACAAGGCTGGGTATTAAATAGCAAGCTCACAGCAAAACTGGGTACCTGCTCTGCCAGCTCGGACTGGCTGGAAATCCACCAGGGTGTGGAAATTAGATGCACACAGAAGGTTCCGGCAGTGTGTCCACTGAGCTTATTCCAAGAGCTGTTTTCTGGAATGAGCCCCAGCACTGCATTTTGGCTGTTGCGGTGGGTGAGGAGTTTCCCACTCTAATTCTGGATTCACCATGAGCAGGGGTCACAGAGGGGACCAGTGTGTACAGAATCCATTTCACTGCTTCCTAACTTCTATCTCAACGACATTTTTGCCTTCTCCTGCCTCCCTCTTCTCAGTGAAAGTGACGATGACCTGGTTCCTTCCTTCTCTTCTTGGAGCCTTTTTAAATCTTGTTTTGGAAACTTCGCTCGCGAACCAGCTGAAGGAGCTTGGCCTAAGCAACTTCGCCCCACTGCCGAGTGCCAGGGTCCCAGAAGAGGGAGAGGCACACGGCTGTATGAAGTGTGCGTGCGGAGCAGCCAGCGGTGGCGTGAAGCCTTGGCCACGGGGCCGGGCGACGCAGTTGGCTCCTCCGAACATCGGTTTTCTCGTCCGTAACACAGGGCTGGCATGAGTCACGGGACTGTTGGAAGAACTGAGTGAGAAAGTGTCACTGTGGGCCAGGTGTCACGACTGAGCGCAGCTTAGTGCCTGGGCGTGTGATGAGTGCACGGCGATTTTTAAAAATAAATATGCATAAGGCACAATGCAGCGTTTCTGGCACATAATACATATTTGATCATTATTAGCAGTTATTTTTATAACCACTGTAATAAAACCTGATTAAGAGGAGTATTAAAACAGAAATGAAAGTGACCTTTTGAGATTCCATGAGGACAGCTTAGGTCAAGCATGAATAGAAACCAGCTGGGTCCCACACCCAGGAACCCAGGAACATCTCAACCCAGTGACCCAATAGTTGACCCACTGACCCGTAGTTCAACAGTGAATGCAGAGCCTATGGCTGATGGCAGCCCCAACCTTCTCAACCGAAGCACCAAGACAGACCCACAGCTGTGCACCGCTGTCCTTAGAAAGAGCGCATAACCCTGAGTGTGACCTTGAACCCCTAGTGTGGCTGCACAGGGATTTTCTGGGTCATAAAATAGTCCAGCACGCAAAGAACAGAGACCCTACACCCGGCTCTGACTGGAATTGGTGTTTGACCTCAGACATGTGCCGGGGCTCAAGGAAACTGGACTAGTATCTTCCCATTCAGTGTGCCAGGTGTGGGCACAACAGAACACATCAGTCTCACCGCTGTGTTTCAGTGACATGGAACCTCGAAGAAAAGCCAGATTATTGCATTTCTCTTTACAAATCATAACTCCACCCTTCAACCGAGGGGGGTTCCAGGTGGCATTATTAGCACTGATGCTGCCTTTTAAGTGAGACCATATATTGGGTTTATGGGGCTGAAATTCATGACTTTAATGACACTAACGAGGACTGTGACCATGACTTGGGAAAGGCCTCCTGAGAAAGATCTTAGGGGGTGCGTCAGATCAGAAAGGTTCTGAGGTGTGCGTCCTGTGCGATGCCTCTACGCCTCCTCTTGAGGTCATTTTTTGTGCATTTTTGTTGATTTTTCGGTCCCTCCCAGCACTCCCACTGCTGGGGAGACAGGTCTAGGGGTGACCCTGTGCCCTGTGCCACGCCTCCTCCTTGAGCACAGCGTCACTTGCCCTTACTCATGGCCTTGGTGCACCTGCTGACTGGGACTGTCTTCTTCGCTGTCAAGGAAGAGGTGGGAGGTCACTGTCCCTGTGAAGTCCTCCCGGTGTCCCCACATGGCATTCCACCCACACCGCCATAGTGCATCGCCCTCCTCTGCTAGAATGGCATGCCAGGTCTCCAGAGGAGCTGAAGCCAAGTTCCATGCACAGTGGCTTAGAACACCTGGGTCTCATTGGCACCCATCTGGACGCAGGAGGTCAAGGTGGTGGCAGGGGTGGGTTCCCTCGAGGCTGTGAGCAGCAATTTGCTCCATGCCTCTCCCCTAGCTTCTGGGAGTTTGCTGGTAGCCTTTGGTGTTCCTTGGCTTACAGAAACATCAGCCAGATTCTGCCTGTGTATGTATCTGGGTCCAAATGTCCTTTTTTTTTTTTTATAAGGGACAGTCATTGTGGACTAGCATTCATCCTAATGACCTCATCTTAATTTGACCATCTGCAAAGACTCTATTTCCAAACAGGGTCACACACACAGGTACTGGGGGTTAGGACTGGGGGCTTCTTTTTTGGGGGATGCAGTGATGATCCCAAGCTAACCCACGGTAGGACACTCTGGGCTTAGTGCTGGTCACTGTTATGACTGAGTAAATAAGTGAGCTAATGAATGAATGATCGAATGAATGCCAGAAACGCCATGTTTCCTCGTCCCCACCTGGCGTGCCCAGCCAATATCTGTCACAGTGCAGCACTCAGAACAGTTTGTTCTGAAAGGGACAAGGACCTCGCCTTCAATGACGCAGTGACAACTCTTTGAGGCAGGGAGAGCCTTCCTCTCTGCTCCTTTTCCAGCAGCTGTGGCATCAGGCACTACGGGCTCTGCTCACACGCCATGTTCCCAGCTGGGCCCCACCCCAGCCTCACCAGCTCCAGGCTCAGGCTGGTTTCCCGGGCCAGGTCCGGACTTGGGGACCATCAGCTTCCAACTCAACTCCCCTTTGGCACTCCGGTTCCTGGGCAAAACATCTGTGGCAGAAGCAACATTTATTCGTTGACTATGTTTCTTTAAAGCAGCAGATTTTGGAGTATATTTTGCCCATGAAAGCTTGGGTTCAAAGGCAGCCTCTGGGTGGACATGAACTCCCTGTTGAAGCTCAGACTCCGGAACCAGCCATGGGCTTACAAAGACGAGACAGGAGAGTCTAACCCCATGCGATAGCACTTGCTAGAAAGGGGAGCAGGACGTCAAAGGTGGGGAAGGAGAGAACCTCTTTGCTCTTCCCCTGAGCATGAGGCTTCTAGCTGCAGGTCAAATCCAAGGTGAACAGACTACGGTTGGTTGAGACAGGGTTGCTGCACGTTCCTGAGCTGCCAGACTCCAGCCTCTCAGGCCTGATCTCAGCCCTTTCATCTCCATAAATTCGTTATAGAAGGGCTTCCCCTGGACCACTCACCTTCCTAGCTCCAGCAAAATGACAGCTTGTTCACTCACGGAGAGGAACAGGGGACCAATCCATTTCCACACTTGGAAATAGAAGGCTGCTTGCTGCCTGGTCTACTCACTCGGTAAACAGAGACTGGGTCCGAGGCATCCACAGGACGGAATGTCAGGCTTGGGGCAGCTTGATACCCTTTCAGGGACCCTGTTTTCTTCCCCGGGAAAGGAAGCTAAGGCCTGCTCACATTTCACACGCGTTGGTGGAGGACCCCAAGGACTGTTGTAGTGTGCATGGAGGTTCATGAGTGGGCCTGAGATGCATTTATTGTCAGAAAGGGACCCTTGGGACCACAGGGGTCCCTTGTCCTCTGTGGATCCCACATCATTATTGACACAGCACAAGGGCCATCCCCAGCCAGGCACCTGAGGTGTTCTCTCCCTGTCTCTCTCTGTGTATTATTGATACATTTCAATAATGCATAGAATTACGATATGAATACACTTAATATGTATCCCGTGGAAAAATATTCACTTTGATATTTCTTTATCTCACAGATCCTTGGATTCCGTCTACATGCTATGTGGGGAAACATGAAATGCATTTCTGCGCTTGTGACTTTACACTTAGGTGTTAGTAGAGAAAGTTCGAGTTTGCCAGAATATGGCAATAAAAGGTTGAGTTTATGTCCTTCTGGTCATCAAACTGTTCCCTAAATCCATAGTTCAGCTGGGGCAATTCCACGCGGTATCGGTGGAGGGGGCCTGCTTTGAGCGGGGGCCCTGCCCCCAAGGGGTTCACTTTATTAAGGATGCTCAAGGTGATGTCCGCTGCTGTAACAAACACAGCCTGGAATACACAGGGACTCAGGCATGGTGGGAGTGTGACTCCCGCTCATGGAGAGTCCGCGGCAGATACTCCCATGGCCAGCAGCTGTGCTCCAGGCTCTCGCACTAAATATTCGATGAACGTGCCAATGCAGCATACCATGTGGGACAAAGGAGGGGGGGCCCATTTCCAGCTGACAGAACTTGAAAAGGCTACAGGGAAAGGGTGCATTCTGCACCCTCACGAGACAAGTCCAATTGGAACACACGGAGGTAAGCATGCAGGCGTGCAGGCATCAGCAAAGCTTTTCCTTTTGGAAAGAACCGTAACGGAGAGAAAGAATATTCTGTGAGCAAGATGGGCTGGGGCAAGATTCCAGGATCCTTGAAATGCTGAGCTTGGCTTGTCCTCTCTCCATGCTGTCCAGGTCTGAGGCTTAGGCAGGGCAGGAGACACGATCCCCATTCACAGGAGAGGAAACAAGCTGAGACGAGGGGAAACACTTACCAAGGGCACTCAGACCAGGGCGAGAGGTGAGTCCAGACCCAAGCCTTCGACCCCCAGGGCCAGAACCCTCTGGTTATAAGCCGCCTGCTCCACAAGCACTCCCAGCGAGCCTTGCTCACATCAGGAAGGGGTTTCAGGCTGTAGCCCATCAGACCTCTGAAGTTTATTGCGCTCACTTGCCCCATTCCGGTAAGAAAGCAAGCAAAGTACACCCAAATTAAAATGTGCAGCATGGTTTCAGTATTAAAATATTTTGATTGCCCTTCAGCCATTCTCTTCAGCTTCTGATCTTATCTCACAGGGGGAGTAATTGCGGTCGGCACAGATTTAAAGGGACAGGGCCTGCCCTGATATATTGACTGGAGCATCAAAGACAGGGCCACATCGGGGACTTCAGGAACAGGCTTCTGGAGATCAGCAGGGCTTCTAACTCAAGGTTTTTGAGACTTCTACTCGAAGAAAACCCATCCCCAGGTCCGATGTGGGCAGCTGGGAATAGTACCAGGAGAGGAGAGACACGTTTTCAGAACTTCTGCTCTGGTCACGGGAACTTGGCTTCTCCATCCCCAAGTTCCCAGTGCTGCTGCATCTATGATCTCATCTGCTCCTCAGAACAGACCAGAGCCCAGGAAAAGACCCAGCGCATAGTAGGTGCACAATGGGTATTCAAAATGTAATAAATGAATGACTCCGTGGAAACTGATACTGTTCCTTGTTCCCCTCATTTTGGATACATGGAAACTGCATCTCAGTCGTTCAGCGAGTGAACATTTGGTTCTGTCCAAACTTCCTCAGAGACATTTAGTTCCTGTCAAAGGTTCCTGATTATGCGCCACCACCAGCCCGGCTACCGGGGCAAGAAAGGTTATCAGTGGCAATACAGCCACACTGCAACCATTAGACCCATCAAACGTGGTAGTGATTTTTATGTATTAACCCTGTAAACCAGAAGTATAAATGAATGTCACGGGCAATTAGAACCCAGGGACGTTTTCTAAGCATGAGCATTTTGCGCAGGACCAAACATCAAGCACTCTTTGGCCAAAGTGTGGACCACAGGTCCTGCAAGGAAGGCAGCGGTTCAATGACCTGCTGAACGACACACTGGCCACCCTGGCGAGAGAGCCAGGTCTCTGACGGTGGCCCCAGTGCCCTCCCTCCCTGCCATTTCTTCCCCCAGGGCACAGCCCCTGCAAGGAAGGAGCAGAGAAACCTTTCCTTGATGCCTGGAAATGGCCACAGCACCGAATCGCATCGAGAAACTTGTCTGTCGTTTGCGACTCCATTTCCGTTGCTTCGAGGAGAAAGCCTCAAGGCAGGCTCTGTGTGTATACTTTTAACACCTTCCTGCACAGACTTCTCCTCTCCCTTCTTAACAGCGGGGTGGCCAGCCATAGGCTCCAGTGACGGCATGTCGCTGCGATTTCTTAGCAATGTTTTATTCTCACTGTCTTCATTTTACCTTCATCTCTAATCAGTGGCCGGGGATACTGTTGTCCTCTTAAAAATACGATGTAGAGTGCATGCAAAAAATCATTCCAAGTTGAAAAAATGAGTCCATTAAAGGAAATCGTAGTGAAACAATGGCATAAATGATAGATTCGATAGAGCAAGTCATAAAGGTTGTCTAGCTCAGGGATGGGAGTTTGCAAAGTCACTACTTTGTGTCAAGATATCCCTTTGAACAAAACAAAAAAAGACCCTCAACAGGTAGGTAGTTTGTGGACAGGGAGTAAGTCCTGCCTGGTGCGTGGAGATTGGCCTGCGCTGCGTGTAGGTCTGACGAGTCGACCTAGACCTCGTGACCTTACTCAAGTGCTGCCGCCTCCACAAAAGCTTTGGAACTTTCCCCAACCGGGGCTGTCCATTTTCCCTTTGGAATCTTCAGGGCCATTTTCTCGACCATTCTTAGGACAACCAAACTGCCTGGTCTTTTCCCAAGTTACCTGTGTGCTCTTCATCTTCTTGGACCTTCTTGAGGTAGGTTCTGTACCTGACACCCTTATCTCCTTGTCACACACACTGAACCGAATCAAGGCCACTCCTTCAAGTCACAAAAGCCAGTGACCTTGGAAGCCTGGCTAGGTTTCTGGAATCCCTCAGTGGTGTCAGTAACTGGCTTGGCCTGGGGTTCCTGCATCCTTGTCTGGGACGACTCCAGAGGTCCTAGTGACTTCCTGCATGCTGGTGCCAGGCATGCTCTCCAGCGCTAAGCAGCCAAAATCAGCAGTGCTGGGTATCATGAGACAAACAGGAGCTCACCACAGAGAGAATGGGATTCCAGGACAAAGGACTAGCACGTGCAAAGGATTGGAGGCATGGCCGTTTTCTTCCCTGAAGGCATGTTGCTGGGTTCAACGCAGTGGTGCAGAAGGTGAGTGTGAACTAAGACACTAGGGTGGTAGACACGGGGGTGGATCTTGCAAGGATGAGTGCGCAAAGCTGGGCGTGTGTAAACGTCATTCTGAGAGTTATGGCAATCCTTGGCAATGATCATGTGGGCATGCTCAAAGCGTGCTCAGTATGGCATCTCTTCCAGCATCCCTGGGGTGAGGGGTGGTGGACTGGACAAGGTGGACCTGGAGACCCGTTTGCCTCTGGAGCAGAAGCAGAGAGGATGGGGAGCATGGGAACAAGAGATGTGCAAGGAAGCCTGCCCAACGGGACTCGACTGAGACACACATTCATCCTGAATCCGCTAGAATATTCAGGAAGCAATGCTCCAGAATAGAGCATCGATTGAATAATTTGCTCTGAATAATTAAATTCTCAGTTTTAAGCCCATAGCCGTTGAGTTTATTTATAATTGGAGCCACAGTTTGCACGTACTTTAAATGCAAAGAGGGGCTTTACCCGTCAAGTTATTATATTACTCAAGAGCTTAATTAATAACACACTAATTGTAGAAGCCAACATCAAGAGTCACACTGCATTGTTCCTATTACGTTTGGAAACTGTTTGAAGTGATTTGGTAATTAAAAAACGAACTTGGAAATATAGCTGTATCTTCTCATAGATATGGAGAGTGTTTTGTGTACGTATTCTAGTACTTTTTAAGATAGAGGGGTCCTCCTTGGGTTTCATGATAAAGAGCCTCTGAATAGATGTATGTGTGCATAGTAAAATACACCAAATGCTTGAATGCCATTGGTTAGGAAGACATCTGTCAAAAAGTTAAATAAAGTAGTAAAATAAAAAAAATAAATCTATAGATTAGAGCTCAAAGGGACTTCAGGATTGATCTGTTGTACCCTCAAGCCCATTTTCCAAATGTGAAAATTGAGATTAGTCATGTCAAACAATTTGCTTGAGAATGATGAAAAGACAGAATTGAATCTATTGGTCTGTCAGCTACCTTCCACTTCTGAACTAACCCCCTCTGTCACCTTCGTCAAAAAACACAGACCTGACCAAAGAGTGTTGAAGTGACCCATTAGCACCTGTCTTACCCTTTAAGGGGTAAACTTCTTGAGGGGAGAGTTTATGCCTCTTTTATCTCTGATAGTCATGAACTTGGTATTCCTGACACAATGCCTATTATTCAATCACCAGCCATAAAGACCTGGTCCCCTGAGCTGGCTTGACTCTCTTCATTTACTGGCACCCATACTGCCTCTGCAAAGCAAAATCTGCCTACAGCCTCTGGGCAGGTGCCCCAACCCCCTGACCACCACCGAGCCGACCCCAAGAGCCACTAACTTAAACGGCAGACCAAACCAGCGAGGCAACTTTACAAACACTTACTGACGTGCTGCTGAGGCAAGCTCTGTGTGAGAGGCTGGGATACAAACTTGAACAGACCGTCCACCCAGGGTGAAAAGAAATACATATAAATACATGCACATACGTATCAACGCGGAACAGTGAACCTTGTGCAGATTGCTGTGACTACAGGCCAGAGCTCAGCAGACTTGCTGTAAAGAACCAGCTAGCTGGTGTTTCCTGCGTTGCCGTCCACACAGCCTGTGTCACAGCCGGACGACTCTGCCGTGGTTGCTTCGTGACAGCAGCTGTGGACAGCATGGAAGTGGAGGGGCGTGGCTGTGTGCCAATAAAACTTTATTTATAGACACTGTCAATTTCTCATCATTTTCATGTATCCTGAAACATAGACACACACATATACATGTATATATGTGTATATATCTATATAGGTATAGATATAGATATAGATATATACACACATCTATATATAGATGTATATATAGATGTTTTATTTTTTTGAAGCTTAAGCCTTTCTTAGCTTACGGGCATCACGCCCAGACCGTGGGCAGGATTTGTCCCTGGAGAGCACAGTTTGCTGGCATTATTGTAGCTGAGGCGCGACCTCCTTTGTTGGGGAGGGCAGTCAAACGGAGAGCAAAGCAGCCGCCGGTCAGAGGTTGCACCTGTGGTCGGCACTGGGCGGGAGGGTTTGCTCGAGGAGTGGCCCGGGCAGGCGTCTCTAACAGTCCGTTGGGCGGAGCGGTGAAGGAGTTCGGATGCCTTGCTGAGGGACTAGGATTCTGTCCAATGAACAGCGGGGGGCTGATGGAGGCCCCTGTGCCGGGAATATCAGGGTCAGGTGGGCGCTAGAAAATCCACTCTGGTGAGCCCTGCCCAGCCTGCGGAGAGGAGAGGGACCAGCCACCAGCAAGGGCATTGTCACACTCGTCCAGGGAGTGGAACTTGCCAGAATTAGTTCTTCAACTGACAGAAATGTGTTGAACAGCAACTTTAACAAATTACTGAACAGGTTTGAGCAAACCTCTCAAGTCTAAAGAGATAACTGGACAACATAACCACTTATGGCTCTGGGGGGGTGTCTTGGTTCCTTCCCATAGGAGAGCCCATTTGGAAATACTGTACTGAACAGATCATGGAGACAGTCTGGGCACAGAGAGGGCAAGGACCTTGACTCAGGCCACACAGCCTGTCACTGATCTGCCGCCGACATGGGCCCTGGCTCTCCGATGACGCACACACCCTGCAACTTCTAACGTTGGTCTAAAGGGACCAAGAAGCCAGCATGCCGGCCCCTCTTAAGTTAGAAGCTCACCTGTGGGTAGCTCCTTCAAGTCCTCCAGGAACACTGCGTAATGAGGCTGAACCCCTGGAACAAAGTATTGAGTGATAGAAGCCGGAGGCGGCAGCGCGCACGAGGTCGGATTTCATCTGTCCAAGTGCAGAACAGGCGCCCCAGGCTAGGCCGTGGGAAGTCAGATGGCGCTGAGCCTTGAGGGGTGGGTGGGGCGGAGGGGGCCTGGGGAGGCTTCTGGGGGACTGGCGGTGCCGGGCTGCCTGAGCTGGGTGAGGGTTACATGGGCGCGCTTGGTTTGTGAAGACGCAGTACCCTGTGCCCTTCTGTGTCACTCTCACTGTGGGCGCTGCATAGCTCAGCAAAAGCTCCAAGCCCGAGACCCAGCCCTGGCTCTCTCTCTCTTTCTCTGTATCTCTGCCTCTATTTGTTTCTGAGTCCATCCATATCTGTCTCAATATCTCTACGGATATAGACATACATGCATGTAGATGTGTGTAAAATATGGGTTATACAGACATTTGTAAATATGTACTCTCTCTCTACCTATAGAGAGAACAATTCACTGCTCAACTTTTACGTTTTTATTTATTACAAAAAAATGCATTGAGCCTGTACTTCAGAAATTACTCATTTGGTTGGAAACACAGAATAGTAGTTTGTAAAATTCATATGATTAAACATAGTTTCATTAGTGATTAAATAGGAACATAGATGTGTGTGTGTGTGTGTGTGTTCCTTCCCCATTCCTGGCCTGCTGTGGGAGCTTCACGAAGGTCTTGGTCAGCCCCTAGCCACGGCAGGGGCACCCAGGGTCTGGATGTCCTGGAGGGTCGGGTGCTCTGCCCAGGCCCGGAGCCTCTGTCACCAGCTGGGCCGAGCCCCACCCAGACCCCTGCCGGGACCATCCCCGTCCACCCAGGGGGAAGTCCAGCAGCCTCTCACTCACTCTTCTCCCACGTTGGCTGTAGGGAGAGGTAACCCACTGGCTGGGGTTCTGATACAATAAGCAGGTGCCTGGTCCAAACATCATCCAGTGCCCCCAGATGCCACCTCGATTCCAACACTTCCTAGTCTGGTAAACAGGGTTAATAATAAATAAATGCCTTTAAAATGTCTCCAAAGTCGGACACCACTGTGGGGACGAGCCTGAATCTGTCAATATCGTGCTTGTCTGTTTCCATGTCTGTCACCCCCACCAGACCTCGAGTTCTGCAAGGTGAGGGCTGGGTCCCCTTCTCCTTGTACCCCTGCAGCCTGAGACACAGCCTGCACAGCCTGCCATCTGGGAAAAGTGTCCGCACGAACAAGAAGTCACTGCATTGTCAGGGCCTTTATGAGGCTCTGACATGTAATAACAACTCCACCACCCTCCAGCCCTTATAAATGTTTAACATGTTTTCACTGAGTCTTACAATATATGCCCTGGACGTCAACATGAATATTAGGGACCATAAACAGTAATAAATGATGACACCGTGATAACCGGGGAAAATCGATGATAAAACAGGAAAACAATATCTTATCACTGGCTCGAGTGACACAGAAAGCAGGGGCACATTTTCAAGATTAGGAATTAGATTAGAAAATTGGCAACACGATAACGTTTAACAAAAATGATATTCAGCAATATCGCAGAATGAAAAAGCATGACAGTAAGTCAGCGTGCCGTAATATGGTATTTTGTGATGTTTCTAGTGTTCTGTGAACCGTTTCCGCTCTGGGAAGATAATCTGTGGGGTTGAATCAGAAAGTGCGTTTTATTGCCTACTTTAAGCCTGACCTGATGGTGTCCATTTCAAAGTTCGTACTTATCCAATGACGCCCTTGCCTCTAATTTACCAATTTCAAGGTCACGGATGGATAGTTTGTAAGTTTCCAACAATTTATAAACTCCTGTAATTGTATTTGCAGCTATAGAGCGAGAAAGCCGTGCAGAGAAGAAGGTACGGGAGGAAGTAGCGGGCCAAGTCCGATGTCCTCTCGCTGTCACCGATGACAGTCTGGGACGTGATCTCTGTGAGAAGCCTTTCCACTCGCTCTGGGGAAACGGGGCGTTGATACCGTTCGCTGCTATGGGTCAGTGTGGCTTATTCACCCTATGCTGATTTTTGCTTATGCATTCAGGTTTTAAAACATTCAGCCTCAAAATGCAGTGCCCACAGTTCTGCAATCCATTTTCCACTGTGGATCTCTGACGAGGATGCAAACCTGACGACGTTCTCAGGGGTGAAATTTGAAATTCGTCCCACATAATGCGAGTCCGACAGGATTTACAGTAGCAACAACAGAGTGTCGAATTGTTTCTGGTTTGAAATGGGGGCGTCAGTGCTTGTGAACGGCGGCCACTTGATGTAGCCTCCAGGACAGAGGTCTGTGGGCCATGGAGCTGATAGAGAGAAACGGGCAGAGATACAGCAGAAGGAGACCCTGCAAGGCTCGCCAGCATTCAGGCTTGGGGACAGGAGAGAGGGGTCAAGTTCTAAACTCTCCAAAAGTGGGGAGGATGGATGGCCCCTGTGCCTGATGCCAGGCTAAAGGTGGAATGCCAATGGTCCCACTTCATCTTCTCAGCAACCCATTTTCCTGAGGGCAGGACTGAGACTTAGGTGGCTTTGCCAGGCTCTCAGAGCAATGAGGTGGGCTCTGAGCCTCGGCTTCTCTGACTCCAAAACCCCAGCATTTTCAAGACTTCTCAACAAGTTACTTCCAGAGAACTTGACACCTACCAGCTATTCAAGCCATTGGATCATGAACTTGTCCACTAAAGAGGACATCTTAGGAGGGTGGAAAGTGGGCATTGGGAACAGTCAGACCGGGACAAGAATGGTAAGTGAGAACTCGCCTAAGCCAGATGGACAGCGGAGGGGTGCGCATGTCAGCCCTGGGCCTGGGAATGCTGGACCCCTGGTTCCACAGAGCAGAGGGACAGACCAGGATTCTGGGGAAATGAACAGTCCCAAAGGACCCTCTGCCGAGGATCACCAGCACAACTGCCACACACAAACCATTCCGGAGGTCAGTTCTCAGTGTTTGTAATACACACGAAGTAGGGGGCAAGGGCTTCCTGGGGCCATAGCTCTGCAACACCTCCTCTTCGGGGAGCCTCGTCCTCCCTGAGCCCCAATGTTGTGAACAGAAAGGGAGTTGCCTGCTGGTCACAGGGCTTAATCTAATCCCCCATCTCTCATACATACAAATCTGCCTCCTTCATGACTGTTCCAGGCCCATGGTCTAACCTTGAGCAGTTGGGAACCTCAGGCAGGGTTTCTCACTTGGGGCTGGAGGACTGGACGCCTGGAGCTGCTATCCTGTCTGTAGATTTCAGCAGGACATGGTGCAGCCATTGAAGGGAGAGCTGTGATGGGGAAGGGAGAGGGACAAGGGGAGGAGAGGCAGGAGAAATCCTGAGTACTTGGCATGAACTCCCTGGCCCCAGTCTTCCTCAGTTGCTGTCCAGACAGGGTCAGCCAGTGCCAACCCTTCTCTGCTGGGGCCAATCCTCGCTGTGTCTCCAGTTCACCAGCAGCTAAAGAGTTATAAATACTGAGTCCTGGTTGCACCAAGGACAAGGCGGTCAGAGCAAGGGGTCAGGCACATGGACAGAGCTGTAGGACCAAGCAGGGTGGACACTGTCACTCCTCAAGATGGGGTCCACCAGCCAGCAGGATCAGCATCACTTGGAAGCTGACCAGAAATGCAGAGTCTCAGACCGAGTGCATCAAAATCTGCAATGGCACAAGGTCCCAGGAGACCCAGACCCCGTGGAAACGAGCGGGGAGCCCTCACACAGCTGCAGTGCAGGGAGATCACTTTTGGTTCATTGGTGTCAGGCAGTGTAGCCAGTGGACCGAAGAGCAAAACCCCAGCGTGTCTCCAGTGTCAGTTATCGAGAGAGAGCAGTGTGGGCCCCCAAGAGCCCATCACACCCACTTGGCTCACTGTATAGATGGGGATACCGAGGCCCAGGGAAGCAGAGGAAACCCTGAAGGGGCAGAACCCCACACACGCAGAGCCCGGAGAAGAGGGCTCCTTCCTCCCTCACGTGGGGAAATGGAGCCAGCGTGCTCAGTCCTTGCTCTCTGCTACCTGGTGCCTGAGAGCCGCGTGGAGGAGCACATGGGTGCTCACTGTGCAGGGCTGCTGGTGTCTCCTCGTCTGTCTGGAGGAGGACGCCTTCCCTTCCCACTTTCATGGGCTCAGCTGCGCTTTGGGCCACAATTTCATTCTTCATAACTCGTTCCTGAAGAATCGCCAGTAGCTTTATGAATCTGGAAAACGATAAAATCATCAGCTTATCTTACGCTTGAATTAAGTTCAGATCCTTCAGTTCCATTGGAACCGTAGCCAAAGGGATGCTGGCCATGCCAGGCCATGCATGCTTAGGGGCCTGTCCTAGCCCCAGAACTGTCTCCAATCAGGACTCATATGCACAGAACTCGGGCTCAGAAAGTCCTTTCACACACAGGGCTTCGTGTCCGCCAGTCCAGTGACGGTGAGCAGTGTTTGCACTGACGGGCAGATGCTAGTTAACATGGTAATAATACGAATGCTGATAACTGTGTTCAATTAACAGTAGTGATATTCATAACCCTTGTGGGGCAGGTATTCACATGTTTGCAGAATTAATGAACGTAAAACTTTCCTAATTGATGGGCTGATTCTCACATCGGGATCCCACGAGAGCTGCCTTAGTCCCAAGGCAAACTCGGTGAGTAGAAGAAAGCATGAGACCCCCAGAGTTGTCCGTGTCAAAGCGTGGAAACCTGTAACGGCGTTGCCTCGCATGGCAAAAGGGACTTGGCAGATGTGATGGGACAGACCTTCTGGTGGGCGATGACCCTGGGTTAGCCAGGTGGACTCAGACTAATCACAAGACTCCTTAAATGTGAGAGCCGGTCCCAGTTCAGTAGAGAGAAAGATGTGAGCATAGGGCAGGAGCTGGACCAGGGCTGTGACCATGGAGGATAGGGCCATGACACAGGGACACAGGGAGGGCCCTAGAGGCCAGGACAGGCCAGGGGGTGAGCGCTACCCTCAAAGCTCCAGGAAGGAGTCCAGCTCGGCTCTCTGGTTTCAGCCCAGTGAGACCTGCCTTGCTGGGCTTCTGACCCAGAGAACTGTAAGGTAGTGAAGGCGTGTGGTTTAAGGTGCCGCGGCCGCAGTGATCTGCGACAGCAGCAGCAGGACACTGACTGACACGGCCACATTAATCATCAGGGTGAACACGGAGAGAATGTTCGCTGTGTGTGAGGTCAGGAAAGAGTTTGTAACCCTAAAAACATTCCTTTCGGGGATGCGGGGATACCAGGTAGAGGAGCAGAATCAGATTCCAACTTGCTGGGTAGGCCTGTGGAGTGCGTGGCGGGGGCTGCCTGGGTTCTAATCCAAGCTGTGTGACTAACTGGCTGAATGACCTTGGGCAGGAGCCCCCAATCTCTGTGCCTCAGGTCCCTAAACTCAGAAATCGAGCCCATACGGTCACTGAGGTGGGAGGCTGCGTGGGGATGAGTTACTGTGCGTCATCACTAACAGCGCTGGCTACACAGTAAGTCCTCACTGGAAGTGAGGGCCTCACAGAGCCCACCCCTATTTCGAACTCGGCTTAAATCTATTTTGGAAATTTCAGGTCAGTCAAAAACATAGTTGGGGAAGAGGGAGAGAAAGGTTCGAAACTTGTGGACTATGGAAAGAACCTACTCTGTGGAGTCAGATTCAAGTCAGACTCAGCTCAGAGGAAGGACACTTTATCTTATTTGTTTGGGCTTCGGTTGCCTTTCTCTAAACTAAAGACAATAAAAGCACCTTGTGGCCTTACTGGAAGGTTGAAGCGGGGCGACGCAGGTGGGCACAGCTGCGGAGATTTTTTGAGGGCCACACATCAGGTGCAGGATGAAGCTCGTCCCTGCCTCCTCTTCATTCTGATGCTCCAGTTCTCAGGAGCTGCTCCAGGTAAAAACTGCTTCTCAAAGTGCAGGCTACTGTGTGCAAGGTGCGTGTTACTGAAAAACTTGATCGTACATACCCATTATTTCTTAGTGCCAATCACGCATTATAATAATGAAACGCCAGCAGCAAATTACAAGCCATGACCTGGATGGCGCCCTTGAAGTTGGCAAGCCTGGCTGCGGTCATGCGTGTGGATGTCCCCAGTCCCTAGAGATCCGGTTGTTGGCCACCTGACACAAAGGGCCCCTGGCAATCTGAAGGGACGTGTGTTTTCAGGAGCGCACCATAGAGAATGGCTGGCCCCGAGGAGAGGGTGGAGCGGGACAAGGCGATGGCTGTACACTGGAGCGGTGGATCCCCACTCAGATGGTGAGTGCATCTGGATACCCAACGGATGGCTGAGGAGTGTGATGTCCTCTGTAGAGAGACTTGCGACTCTGTGTGCTGACACAGTGCCCAGAGTCACCGCTGTTACCTGATCAGGTTTTCAAGGCAGCAGGGTTGTTCTGATCTGGAACTGGGCAACTGTCACACTCTAGCAGGGTGTGGCCCATCCAACCCCACTGAGGGAGGAAAGCGCGCGGGCCAGGCATCTGTGTGGGACGCTGCTCCAGCTCTCTGCTCCGCAAAGCCGGCCACCCGCTGTCGCCCTCTCCACCTCCTGCCCCAGCCTTTCCAGCCGGCAGGCCCTTGGCTGGCTTCAGAGCCTTCGCATCGGTGATAGATGGAAACCGCCAATGGAAGGGGGTATGAAGCCATGGCAAGCGTTCCGTCCAGGTCAGTAGACATGGGAAATGTGAAGTATGGGGGCAGCTGGGGCATTAGTAAAGAACCAGGGGCCCAGGAAGAGCCATCTCTTAGATGTGGAGCTCGGACCTGGAGCCCACAGGCCTGGGTGTGAGACCTTTGGAAGTCCTTTTGGGTCACTGACTCCATTTCCACATCGATAAAATGAATGTAGTTACTGCTACCTGGAAATACTGTTAACGCATATAGAACAAACAGGTAAACTCGGTGGCATGCTGCTACCTACAAGGCCCTCAGCACCGCCCCGCCCCTGCCCAGTGGTGGGCCAGGTAGAGGCATGCTGGGACACACCTGATTTGGAGTCTGAGTAACTGGATCGAATCCCCAGCACCCTCTACCTCATTGTGTGAACTCAAGTTTGTCATTGATCTCCTTGGACCCTCCCCTACCAATCAGAAATAACCTCCCGCCTTGTCTCCCTCTCTGACCTGCTGGTCTGATACCTGACACCTGGGTGCTTGCCTTCTATCCGTTCTACTGAGCAGTGCAGGGGCCGAGTTCCATGTCCAGGGATTACGTAGCTCCTAGAGGCTGGACACGTCCAGCCCTGGGTCGTGGTGATAGAATCTCACTTCCAGGCGAGTCAAAGCTGGCATTAGCCCCCTCGATGCTCCCGAGTCTGGACTCTGGCACCAAGTAAGCAGGTCTGCCTCCTGGGAGGTCCTGCTGGGACCAGTTCCACTGTCCTCTCTGACCCACTCCTCCATGGGCAACAGACAGGACAGCTTGGGGTCCACAGGGACCTTCGTCCTGAGTGGAGCATCCCTACCGAGAGTGTCTGTTCCTGAGCTTTGGGGCCCGTGCTTATTTTCATGTTTTGACTACAGGCTGCCTGCCACTGGCATCTCACAGGGCAACTTGCTAAAAAACAAACAGCTTCTCCTAGAGCTTCAAAATAACTCTCTCCAAAAGGGAACGTGGCAGCCCGTCATCCGTTGTCAGCCCTGGATGGCATCAGGGCCGGTGCGGACTGTTCAGAAGATTAACAACATCTGCTTTTGAAATCACGGTTGGTCGCAGATCCCGGAGCTCGCATCAGACATATGGGGTGCTTTGTATGCAGGATGTGCAGGCAAACTCTGCACAGCCAAGGCCACAGACGGGAGAGAGTGCTCTACTAACAGCGCACGCCTCCCTTCGTGGAAGGCCTGCCTTGAGGTGGGCGGGCATGGACCCGGTAAAGACGCTGCGCCTCTCTTTACCAAGGTCAGCTGCAGAGCTGGGGATGGGATTCTCACCTCACAGTAAAGAGAGCTGAAGATCTGACAGACTGAAACCCTCAGCTAACTGCAGCTGAGAGTAAGCGATGAAGCCAGGATTCAAACCCACGGCAATGTAATTCCAAGCAGGACTCTTGCAACTCTTCCAAACTGTTTCCAATTTTGGACAACAGGGCACATTTGGAAGCAGAGAGTTTAGAGAACACCCACGACAAGACAGGGCCATGCACTGATTTATTTCATCATCTTCCTCCGCTCAGCTGAACACATCCCAGAGGTTGACCAGAGCTACGCTTACATGCTTGGGGCAGGACCTGCATTGGCGTCCTGATGTTGGGTAAAGTGACCCCCCTAAATTGCAGATCAAGAGCTCACCGCTGGAAATCCTCACAAGGCCAGCTCCTGATACTCAGAGACAAAAATGGAAACAGGAAAGTGAACGACTGTCTGCATTTTAAGCACGTTTGTCTGAGGTTTCCTTCCTTCCTCCCTCCCTCCCTCCCTCCCTCCTCTCCCTCCCTTCCTTCCTTCCTTCTTTCCTTCCTTCCTTCCTTCCTTCCTTCCTCCCTCCCTCCCTCCCTCCCTCCTGTCCTCCCTCCCTCTCTCTCTCTTTGTCTCTCTCTCTCTTTCTTTTTCTTTCTTCATGGTTAGAAAGATTGGCAGGCTGCCCTAACTCTTTCAAGCAGGTTTCAATGAGCAAAAATAAAAAAAAAGAAAAATGGTGAGAAATAATGAACACGTACACAATTTCTAAGTGTTTCCAGGACAAAAACGGTAGCTCAGACAACTTGCAAAGATATGCATAAAGAGACAGGAGCGGTCCTCAACTTCTCTCCTGCAGATGAGAGAAAGGCCCGAGGCTGTCTGTGCCGGGAACTGGGACCTTCTGCTCCGGCCCCGTGGGTCAGAGGGCTGGTGTCTGCACTTGCCTGGGTCTTTGGAAGGCAGTTTCTCTTGTCAGAGCTCCAGTCCCACATTTCAGTCTATCTCTCAACCTTTAAACACGTGTAGTTGAGGGATTTAAAGATGTGATTTTAAAACCGTATCTTCCAAATCTCCTTCCTAAACAATTGACACTGTGTGGGGATGTGCATCCTCACTGGCCAAGCGAGACGTCTATTAGCTTACCAGGGGGAAAGGAGGAGAAATTAAGAGATGCTCTTGGCGCCTGTCCTGCCCCAGGTGTTCTGGCTGCACCACCCACGGGACACCCTGGATGGATGGTAGGAAGATAGACAATGAACTCCAAATGGAAGGGCTGGGCACCCCATGCATACATTTCTCAGATGTGAGAGGTGTCCCCTCTATATCGGTCATGGAGGCTGGAGAACAAGGTACCTGTGACCCCTGTCTTCACAGACTTTACACTCTGGCATGGGAAATGGATGGAAGATGAGTAAAAGTGCAAATCCATCAAAGGATTGCAGAAAGGGTGAGGGGTGGGGAAGGCGACAAGCAAGAAAGCTGGTTGGCACCTTCTATGGAGTGGTCGGGACAGGCTCTCTGAGGAAGCAGCATTTCAGGGAGGACCTAAAAGTTAAAGGAGGCCGACCATGCAAGAAGAGGGGAGAAGCGTGCAGAATTAAAAAGAGCTTGCCCACACCTTGTGCACAGAAAGACTGAACCAGAGGCGGGGGGCCCGGGGAGCTGGGGGCTGGGCTGTGGGGCTTTGCAGGACACGGTTAGAAGGTCAGATGTTGTCTGAATGCAATGTGCAATAACTCCAGTGTTTTAAGCAGGGGAACACCGTACCCCGGAGGCCAGCAAATCTAACTGACCACCTGCTTTTGTAAATAAAGTTTTATTGGCACACAGTCACGCCTCATTGGTTACATAATCGCGGAGGCTGCTCTTGAACTACAAAGACAGACTTGAGTGGTTGTGACAGAGATAGGTGGCCCTTTACAGAAAAGGGTCTGCACCATCGTACCTGAGCTGAACGCAACCTCTTCCTTCGAGCATCAATTTTCTCATCGATAATGTGAAGACGTTAAAATACTTGAAACAGGTGAATTTTAGCATATATGTAAATTACATCTTGGTAAAGCTGTTAAAAATGAAAATGCCACTTGTCTGGACATGCTGTACAAAGAGTTCAGGGGACGCTGAGCAAACATCACACGGCAGATTGGCGCACAGGGGGCAACAATAACAGTTTCTGTTACCATTGCTACCACTAACAGCCTATCTAGCAAATGTCACTACCCTTCACCAGTCTACACACAATGGTTCAGAGACACGGAAGTCACTGTCCCAAGGATGCACAGCGCTGGTCTCTGAGACCCCAGTGCTCCTTCCTGTGCGCGGTCCTGACTTTGAGATCACAGAGACTTGCAAAGTATAGTTAGACTGAAAGGTGGAAGTGAATTGTAGGGACAGGAGGCTGTGCTGGTGAGCGAGAGGAGATTCATGTAAAGCCTTTTTCCCCGTCTGGTTTCAGGCTGTGTGAATTCTCACTGCCCTGTGTTTCACTTTGAGCTGGGCGTTATGTGAGCTCTGCACTTTGCATGAAACCTGGCCTGAGTCTTGCTTGGTCGGGGGTGAAACTCTCAGAAAATGCTGATCTGGGCCCAGTAGCTGGCCCCATCAAAAGCGCTGGCCAGGGCTCCCAGACCTGGGTCAAAGGCCAGCCAGCCCACAGCTTCCTTTGGGCCAGAGCACGATCAGCTTATCTTGTTTCAAGTTTCGGCTCGCCTCCTTTCGGTTTTCGCTCTTGAGAAGTTCACACAAAACCTCTCTTCCTCCCTCTGCGGGCTGCTCTCCATGGGGAAACACAGTCTGAGAAATGAACTCGCCCAGGAGAGAGCTCTGGGTGGGCAAGGAGTGGACCAGACCCGGGTCTGAGAGCCAGGAGCCTTGGGTCTGCATCAGGCTCTGCCCCCCAGTGGATGTGCCTGGGCCTGGCCAAGCAGAGTCATCTCTCCAAGTCTCAGTTTACCCCTCTGCAAAGTGAAGGGTTGGATTATGACCTCTAAGCTTTTTTGAGCTCTCTTACACTATGAGGTTGGTTCTAAAGCTCCCTTCTCTACTGGCTAACTCTGGTCCTCACGATGAACGTGCACTCAGACACCCACTCCCAGCCGAGACTTCACTGGACATCACCAGGTCTCCCAGTGATACGTGCTCTTCCCTGTGCCCCTGTTCTCAGGGTCCTCTCCCCTCCCTCCCCCCCTCCCTCCCTCCCTCCCCCTCTTTTCTTTTCTCTACTCCTTCTTCCCTCTCTCCTTTCTTCTCTCTTGCTCCTTTCCCTTATCTCTTTGTTCCAAGACTGCTTCTTTAAGGATGACTAGAACTTAGAGTCCCAGGTTTTACTCTTTCCATTGTTTTTAAGACCTGAAACAGGTTTTTGAGATGGTTCTAGCTTCCCTGTCTCATTTTACAATAGAGAAAACAAAACTCGCAAATGCTAAAGGAAGGTTCCGGGCTATCGAGGAAGTTAGGGACAGAACAGGGACAAGACCACACACTTCAGGCTCCCGGAGCAGTGCCCCCGGCCTCCCCGTGACACACCTGTCAGACACACTGATGCCTCCGTGTCGCCTTTGATTCGAGCCTTTCTAGTAAACAAAAGCATGAGAAACGGGCTTCATTAATACTTATTACACCTTAGATAAATTAACAGCAATTTTCTTGGCTGCATGCTGGCAACTTTCCCAAACATCTGGTCAGGGCCAGGCCGGCCTGGCCCTCCCGCCCCTCGGAGGAACAGTTGGGACCGCTAGCGCTTGGAGCCGTGGGGCTCCCCAGGGACGGACGCTACCTAACGTGCTGTCTGCCGGGCTCGCTTCACTTCCACAACACCTGCTTTCCGAGCCGAGCTGCCACTCAATCCCAGGCCAGTGGAGCATGGGAATCGGGGACAAGGAGACGACACACTGCAGTGGCTGGGAGGAGGTGACATGGCATCTGGGAGAAGGAGCCCAGCGCCAGGGAAGGAGAGAGAGGGAGTTGCACACGCACAGCTGTTTGGGGAGTCATGCTGCTGGTGGTTCGGGGCGACGCCGGGCTGCAGGGCTCAGAGAACCCGGCCGGCTGAGGTCGGCTGGCTTGCGTTGTGTCTTAACCCTGTGCTGGCTTTTGTCTTTCTGACCTCTCCTGGCCAGGGCATCCCTAGGAGCCGTGAAGTCACGTGCTGAAGTGGACAGATCAACCCAGGGTGTGGGTTTGGATCCGAACCACTTACTGTCCGCGGGCAAATCGCAGCACCAGGGCCACGTGGCCAGGGCTCCTGTGTGCTGTGCTGGCGCTAGGTTCTGAGAGACCGGGCGGGAGGTGACTCGGTTCCTTTCTTGCAGCTGATTATTATCTAATTAAGCAGAAGAACAGGGAGCAGACATTAAAAAGGTTTTTATTTTTCGATACTTACAAAGAAAAAGCCCTGGCTGGTGTGGCTCAGTGGATTGAGTGCCAGTCGGCGCACAAAAGGGTCGCCGGTTGGATTCCCAGTCAGGGCACATGCCTGGGTTTTGGGCCAGGCCAGGTCCCCAGTGGAGGGCGTGTGAGAGGCAACCACACATCGCTGTTTCTCTCCCTCTCTTTCTCCCTCCCTTCCTTCCTGTCTAAAATAAATACACAAATCTTTTGTTTTAAAAGAAATAAGAGGAGGAAAAAAGAGGGAAGATAAGAGGGTGAGTGGGGAGAAAAAGAAGGAAGAAGGGAGAGGAAGGAATGGAGGGAGGGAGGGACCAGACAAGAACCTCAGGAACACGTGGGGAGGGAGAAAGGCCGTCTAACACTGGGAGACGTGGTGACAGCCAGTAGAGTCTCAGTGGTGGACGGGGTCTGGGCATGCTCTCCTCAGGAGGGGAGGAGTTAGCGGGTGAAGAAGGGAGGGGTCACCCAGACCCAATTCAATGAGTGAATTTGTAGAAGTCGGAAACCAGAAGGAAAACACTCACTGCAGTACCCAGCATGTTTACTACAAATGTGACCAGATTATCTGAAAAGAGGGGTCCCTCCATTCAATTTTTCCTATGGTTTAAATTCATGAATTCTTACACATTGGGAACATACCATGTGGAAGGTGTGGGGGTAGAAATTGAGGGTTGTGATGACCATAAATAAAGATCACGTATGTTTTACTGGTCCTTATCAAGACAACTACTGTCTGGTCACATGGTTTTTGCTCACAGGCTCTCACTTTGTTTGAGATGACAAAGTACCCAGTCTCAGAGGATGAATCTTGCTCAGTCATGGACATTTGGGTCAATCAATTTTACTTTGCCAGAGACAACTGTCCCAGCCAACTTTGCAATAGATGTGGCCATGTGGTATAGTTCTAGCCAATAGGATTTCTGAGAAAACATCGGCTTTCTGACCTATAATAGTGGCACGAACAGAGCTCTCCAGCAGACCCACATTTCCATAGTTCCCAAATATTAATGAACCACCATGCGATTTCACTGCAAACACCACGAGCAAAAACACCAAATTCTAGACCTGAAACAAGAATCTGTGGCTACAGAGACAACATTACTACTTTTAGTCATGAGACTGTTGGCCAGTCACTCGATTTCATCAAGACTCCATTTCTTTCCTGGCAAAGTTGAGCCAAAAATGCTCCAGCCTCCAAGGCTGGTCTTTAGAAATGGATGGTCCATCGGATGTGAGCGCACACATGTAAAAATGTCTTCCAAAAATTTCACTCTTCATAAAACTTAGGGGATATTCCCTTGACTAGTCAATGTAATCATTATAATTAGTGTCTATATTTTCCTCAGTTAATTGTATTTTCTTTATATTTATGACTATTCAAGTATAATGGGATATTATGACATCCCAGTGTTTTCTAATAACTTTACAAAAATAATGTGAGTCCTTTTCAGAACACTTATTTAGAAAAGATGGTTGCAAAATGAAATCCCTTTTTCCTAATTTTTCTATCAGTTTTATCAATTTTATATTATTCTGTCACATAATATTAGTGATATTTCTTTATCCTGTGATATCTTTAGTAGAGATAAAATTAATGAATAAAATCAAGCATTTTTAAGAAATACATTTGGAATTACTAAATTCTTAGGAAAACATATGTCCTTCAGACTCAAGGAATTTTGTGTTTACCAAGGTATTGTCACAAGTTGGAAAATGTTCCCAATGTAAGTGTTTAATGGTATAATCTCTACACTTCCTTGACATTCATCTTCATACCTTCTTCTAACAAAATTAAGGAAGCAGTCCATGCCCAATCAACTATGAGCTCTAACTGATTGAGCATCTACTAGGTCCTCTACTGCATTAGAAAAAATTGCCATTTATTTAGGTAATTAATGTTATTGAAGTAGTTATCATTAGTCATTGAACAGAAAACAAAGAACAAGACAAAAGACATAGAACACCTTCTTGATGGATAGCAGATCTTCAAGCAGTAACTCTGACAGTGACTGTTACCATGGGGAGGTGCAGCATACGATGGAATATGCTCTGAACCTCCCATCCCTGAGCCTGTCAGCTACCGTAAACCATCCTGGTACAGGGAAGGGAGCCTCAGGTCACATTGGAGCCCAAAGAAACCTCTTAGTCCCTGAACTCTTCTCCCTTCTTGCCCAGGAACTGAGAAATCTATTTTACCTCTTCCTAGCAAAACATCATCTCTCTCCTCACTTTTCCTATGTCCCTGTTTTAACATCTGGCCTCCCAGACAACCCCAAGCTTGGTCAGAGCAGGAGCCTGTGTCTCCTCCCAACCACCAGCTGTCTGGAGTCAGTGGGGATGAGGTTAGTCCCATGGCTAGTGCCACTGTCCCGTTTCCCTGCCCTGCACTCTGTGTCCTGTCCCAGGAAGAGAGCCCCTTCCTGTCCCTTTGCATCCTCATGTGCCTTTCTGGCCCTAAGTCTCACGCGGCTTTTCTAGAGAAGTTTGCCCATGACTGAGATCACAATCTCCTGTGTTTTAGCCAAAGTTCAAAACAAGACTCACCTGCCAAGTTGATTTTTGACCTGATGTTTGCAGATTATGCATGTCTTTGTGTGTGATGTCTTTGTGTAGTAGACGTGTGGACGAAGTCATGGTATCACCAAAAGGCGCCAACAGAAATTATAATGTAATTTGAGAAGGTTGGAGCTCCCAAACATGAAATCCATGTTCTTCTTTGAGGAGTCCACTCTCAGAACCATTATTCAGCCCCAGAAAGGAGTGCAGAACAGAGACCTACACCAAGCACTGAGGACACGGGCCCCTGTGACCCTTGCTTCATGCTCATCACAGAGAAGATTGAGCAGCAACCTGCTACCCACATGACGCAGGGGTCTCCAAAGATATTTAGTGACATGACAGCTGAGTGTGAAAGTCAGGAGGCAGGGCGGGGGTGGGCTAAGGTGGGACAAGTGAATATTCATGGTTTTTGGAGCCTGAAATGAGCAAAAGCAATCTGGAAAGATGCACAAGAAGCAGTCTAGACTCAAGTCTCACATCCTCCTTTCCAATGGCTGAGCAGTTGGGGACCATGGAGAAAGGGAAAACATCCTGTCCTTGCATTTTCCTTTCTCCTGTTTTTTAATTTTTCCCATGGGTGGGGAGTGGGAGAGAGGTGACTGACTTCATTCATCTTTATTTCCAAACATATTTTCAATATTCTAATTAGAAGACGTTTCTGACCTGACAAGTTAAAGGAAGAAGATTTGCTTAGTATGCCAGGGACTGTGTGTATCAATGTGCATCATTTATGTTTTTAACTCTTCCTCAATACTTATTCCTCATTTTCTTATTTCATTACTTATTTCTCCTTTTGCATTATGTGCACTTTTGTAAGGCGCTATAAATCACTCAGGGGAAGAGGCGGGGAAAAATGTAAAAAGTGAGTCAACAGATAAAGTAAGATCTTTAGCGATGCCTGTGAGGACACTTTAAGATGTCGTCTCTTTATTTTCAAGGTGAGGAAAGCAATGCTGGCAGAGCAGCTGCCCACGCTCAGCGTGCGGGGAGCTTTGCTCTGAGCTTGGCTCACACCGAAGCCCTTCTGGTCCCAGAGCTGCCTGCTTCCTGGGGGAGTTCTCGTCTCCCCAGGGTGCATGGCAGCTCTGAATTCCACTGCTACATGACACTTTCACAGTAGAGCAGGTGATAAAAATGAACCGCGACTCTGGGGTAGATTAAATACTCTACTCAAAAATAGCAGTTTCTGTATGTGAGCTAATACGAAAGGTATCTTTGCTACTGGTTTTCGACACAGAGCTTCTGAAACCCTTGGAACTTCCTGGTGATAGTAGTGTCTTATATTCTAGTGAGTTGACTCTGGGTGGGCTCCTGGGTGGCCCCGGATGGGGGCTGGTCACTGGAAAGACCAAGCCATGTTTAGAAGCTTGGCATTTTTAGCCCCACCCCCATTCTCCAGAGAGGGGTAACAGCTTGGAAATGGAGTTAATTATTGGCCATTTCTACCTAATAAAGCCTCCATAATATTCCATTAACATGGTGTGCTTGGAACTTCCGGGTTGGCAAATATGAGCACACCTGGAAGGTGATGCACCTCACACTCAAGGGACACCCCCCTCAGACCTTGGAATCCTCCCCACACCTCATCTTATATATATATCTTCATCTGGCTGCTCACCCCTAACTTTTACCATATCTTGTGATAAACTGGTAAATATCAATAAGTGTCTCCCAAATTCTGTGAGTTGTTCTATCAAACAATTGAACCCAAGAAGGGGATCAGGGAGACCTCTGGTTTGTAGGCAAGACAGAAATTGGCGACCTATTACTTGCCATTGGCATCTGAAGTGGGGATCAGTCTCACGGGACTGAGCATTTAACTTGTGGGACCTGATGCCCTCTCCAGGTAGATCATGTCAGAATTGTACAAAACCCAGCTGTGTCACAGAATTGCCTGGTGACGGAAACCGCCCCCTCGCAGCTGGTGTCAGCAGTGTCGTGAGTTTGGCAGTCTCGTCAGTCACGTGACAGCACAGGAGGCACATGGAGAAGGAGGACTGGGTTTTTCTTCACACCAAGTCAATAGATTTTTCTCAACACTCAGTATGCCATTGTGATATTTTTCATGGATTTTAGTCATTCAATAAATGTTTACTGAGTGCCTAATATTTCAAAATTAGCCCATCTTAGAGCCAATTAGAATGATCAGTTGGAAATTGTAAGAGATGCTTCATCAACTTTCGTTATCTGAGACATTTGATTCCACACTTAGCAAGGGGCATGGCCCAAGAAGGTCGGTCATGTCGATTTTCCTAACTTTCCCTGTGGTGATCTTGGGATCGCATTAAACCTTGTGATTATTCTGTATACTTGTTCAGCCTTGCGATATACGTACAACTACTAGCAATTCAATCAGTTGTTTTCTCTCTGCTGGTACAGTGTGATGTTATTGAAAAAGAGAGATTAGACTTGTTGGAAAACTTTGCTCCTAAGGCAAGTTCAAACACTGGCCAGCCAAGTGCCTTTGAGGCTCTGGACTGTCATCTTTATAATGATAATAGTAATGGTAACAATAATGATGATGAAGAAGGAGAAAGAGGAGGAGGAGAAAAAGCAGAAGACCTCTCACATAACTGTTTTGAGAAGTAACTAAGATCCTGGTGTTAAAACCATTAACATAATGCCAGGCTCTCCAAAAACTGGGCCAAAGCAAAGCCTAGATTTGTTGCATTGATTAAATATACGAGCTAGTGTGAAAAAATTCAAGTATATTGAAAATTGCTGTGTATATTTACTTTTTATCATAACTATTTCCATCTGCAGCAAGCTAGTTATCTCTCTCCCATCTTGTTCCAGAAATAATTTAATGTGGTCTATTTAATATTATCATCTTGTTTCATGATTCATTTCTAGTCAACCTTATTCAGACACATTATTTTCTAGAAATAATAATTAGAGTCATTCCGACGTAAAATACAGTGTACATGTGTCATTGGTCTCCTTCTAAGAGGCTGTCATCTCCCTGTAGGTTTAATTGCTGCCACTGACATGAATTTACAAGACTGCACACCATAAGGTAGGACTCTGTCCACACAGGCTCGTACGTCAAAGGCTTTGCTATAGAGAGAAAGTCTACATTTAAAAAACAAATCATCAAGAGTTAATATACTGCCTTTGCACCAAAGCTTCCATCATGTTCCTGGATATAAAAATTCTGCATTCAAGGTAGACTTTTCACATTAAATTCCACTCCAAGTGAATCTATGGAGCAAGAACAACTAAGCCAGAAGCTATGGGGTTGGGAAAAAAAGTTGCGTTGCGTTGCGGTGCTGAAAGGGGTCTTATACGTAAGGTGGTCTCCTCTCACTGTCAATGCCAGACTGCCTTCTGCATCACTCTGGGGAGGAGGTGATCTAGACCCACCTGACCATCCAAAATACCAGGGTGTGTATTGCTTGACAAGGGCGATCAGTCCCTGGAGGGGCGACTCTGACTGTTATACAACGTCCACTCGTGGATGCGCAAGGCTGGGAGCGCGTCAGGAACACCTGGGCATTGACTGGCCTCAGTCTCTGAACTGATCATAGCATCTCTGGCAAGCGCTTCTCCCAGCTGGGCCGCAGCTTTCTCACCTGTGAGAGAGGGAGAGGGACACGCTGCTCCGAGAAAAGCTGAGAAAATGAAATGCGAGAACCACACAAAATGCCGGGGCAGCCTAGCAGGCCTCCAGTAAAGCACAGCGCCCCCCACCCCCGACTTCACCTTCTTCTGAGCTGGCGTCTTGTTAGTTGGGAACATTTACAGAATAGAAGGCTTCTCATAAAATAATAATAATTTCAAGAAACCCCAGAAGACTGGAGTGCGCCCTTCTTGTTCTGGCAAAGACCAGTTGGAGCGTAGATGTCGCTGCTGTGACACTCCCTGTACACGGGACACGTGTTCTGCTTGCTGTCCTGGCCCCCACACAGCCATTTCACTCCTGTTTTTTATTACCCCGCTGCCGTAGGCACTGAGGTTTGTGACCTTTAATCGAACGTGTAAAACAAAGCGCAAGTCTCGCTCAATACCGCTTCTTCAGACTTCCACTTAGACCTTCCGTGGGCCAGGCAACTGTCCCAGGAGCCTGTCTTTACAAAAGTGTGCCTGTCAGTCACAGAGTGAGCATCCTGGGGATGACTGAGCCACGGGGCTCCGTGTTCTCTGGTGTCTGCTGAGGATGTTCATCCTGTCCCCCGCATCTGACCAGGTAGGTGTGAAAGGTCAACGCACCCTGTCCTAGGTTTGTCCTCAGGGAAAGTTCGCAAGCCCCTTGCTTCAGTCTGGTTGACTAAGTGTTATCAATTCATACTGAAATTTACACTTGCCTCCTCCCTCTGGTCCCATCAAACACGGTGGAACATTCTGTCATTTGTTCTCAAGTGTGAGGACAGTGGCTGTGTAGCTGATGGTATTGGGTTTCACACGCGGGCCAAGGGGAGCCTCAGAGGGTCTGGTTTTCTCATGTGACAGACATCTTCTCACTTCCTACTTTGTAAGAGAATTGGGGGTGGGAGGTCAAGCACAGCGGGAGTCTCAGGGAAGCTCAAATCTAGAGTCTTGTTGCCTTACCAACCCCCTCCCCCAATGACCTCCAAGGAGAATAGTAACCAACCCTCCCTCTAATCTTTTCAAAGATTGCCCACAATGAAAAAAATACTGATAAGACTTACAAAACATAGGGTCTAGAGCTTCGACTCGATCGCAGTCATCAGCCCAGAACCTGTTTCCTAAGAAGACCTATTTTGCATAATTTAAAGGGCTTTGTGGTCATCAGACAAAATACCGAATCGTGTGTCAACTCTACACGTACATCAGACACCTTTTCTGTGCCAGCACAGCCTTGGCTCTGAGAGGACAGTGAGGAACAAGACTCTGTCTCTCACCTCTTCTCCTAATGAAGGAAGCCGGGAAGACTTCCAGGAGGAAGCTGGGGGGAGGGAAAAGCAAGCTGAAGCATCCAAGTGCAGGAAGAGAAAGCCACATCATTTGTGTGTGCTGGTTTTGCCTCAGAGGGGCGTTAGCTTTCTGGCAGTAGGAAGCTCTGTATGGCCTCAGGACCCCACCCTGGCAGGGCTCTGAGCATCTGCCTGCTGGGCCAGGCAGCGAGCAGTGCAGTGGCTGACTCCTCGACCCGGTGTCGGGGGGAACATGAAGAGTTAGAGACTCAGACTGGCTGGTTAGGTGGCTGTGGTTGGAACCACCCACTCCTCACTGGCATCCTCCCGGCTGCACTTCTGGAAGGGAAGAAGGGAAAATAAGTTGCAAGCACCCACACTTCCAAAAGGAAGAAAGAAACATGTTAGTTGTACCCACTCATGTCCTCTCTGCTCAGTGACAGGCAGACACCCACTCCTGGTGGCCCAAACTCCAGAAGGAGAGGCATGCTGGCGCTGCCCACACTGTCAGGGACAGCGTGGGAGATGGGGCAGGAGGCACCTCCCCACATAGCAGAGGGCTGGTGAAAAAGGGAGGGTCTAAGTCAGGGACAAAGAGCCAATGCCCATCTCTTTCTTCTACAAGAAGAGGTCCTCGAGGTCAGGGGTGGCCAGGACTCTAGATTCGGACCAGCAGTGTGAGAGCTAAGGTCTGGCGCAAAGCAGGCCTGTAAGGGAGACGCACTAACAACAGACAATGCTGTGATTATTGTCGCTGAATCGAATATGACACATGGGGAATGAAGAGATGGATCAGAAACAGGCTCGGAAGGGACATTTTATTTGCAATAATGACTTTGTTATTTCAAGGACATTGATTCGTGTGCATTATCAAAGCTCTGAGCAATGTCAAAAGTTCATTGAAGAAGGCAAACACACCTCCAGGAGAAACCCAAAATTCAGATGTGGTTACATGCAAATCCTCACCCCTTAGGGCATCCATGTGAACGTTTCATGGGCAGGGACAGAGGGCATTGGGGCAGGTTGCAAACAGCAGAACCCGCAGTCATGGCACCTCATGGGCAAGGGTCACGTAGCCTGTAAGTGTCCCCAGGGACATCCTGGCAATGATAAGTTTGTCACCCAAGGCTGACAGAAACCACTGAATTTTCACACTGGCCAAAGATGTCTCTGTCAGTCATCTGGCTACTGGGGACCTCCTGAAGGTCAGCGCGTCCTCTAATAAGAACTGGGACAAAAGTGAAAGGTCACCAGGATGCTGGGCACTGAGGGAGAAGGCTCTGTCTGTTGGAGTCATCAGGGATGACAGGGAATGTCCTCTGCTAGAAGGGCTTCTTGGCATGTGGTGCCCTGGATGCTGACACCGTGGACATGTCAGAGGGCCCAATGGAGATGCGTGAAGGAAAAGCCCCGGGCTGAGATGACCTTCAGCAATGAAGACTCTTGTTTGTCTGAACAATCGCAGAACGTCTGAGCTCCCCGTGGACAAATGTTTTTAACCTATGGAGTTTAATTCTCCCATTCCCCAAAGTACCATTGAAGACCAATTCATGCGTCTGTTGTGTTGAAAGGCAACAGAAAGGCCTTAGCGATCTGCTTACATATCTACCACCCCCCACATCCTGCCGCTGGTCCAGTCATAAGTGAATACAGAAAACAAAGAGTCCACTCATTGAAGGACCCCAGGCCTCCAAGCTTGTGCTTCCAAGCATCCTGGACAAGTCTCAATACCTCGAACGGTAACCGAGGCTGAGAAAGTCGACAGAAGCACTCAGACCCTGGTGGTGTAACCGCTGCTCTGAGAAAAGTGGGCGTGGGGAGAAGCCACACTTAGAATAGCATAGAGCCAAAAGAAGTAAATAATTTATCTGCTTTCATCCTTGTAGATGTTGTGAGTTTTGTAGAGAATAGTTGAAGGAGCTAGTGTATTACCTATGCCTATTGGTATGAATAAGAAGGCAAAAAATTATTTATAAGGAAATCTTTGAAATTAGATTTCTTGTTACCATAGACTAGAGAAAAAATTTTAAAACAATACCTTAACACTTGGAGTGTTATCTGAAAACCTCACTGGTCAGAAGCCTGGGGAAACTAGGGGCTGAACTGATTTGCCGCCTGTGCTCTAGAGCCGAACTAACATTGCTTCGCATTCCATCCTGTTGAGTTGCGTGTGATCGACATGACGTTATACAAGTGTACAGATCATGGGAAAGATGGTACTCATTTCATTAATGAGGTGGACCCCATCTCGCCACATTAAACGAAGTGAACCTGAAAGGATGGCTCCGCCAAAGGGGCATTTAAAGCCGTTGGAAGAGAAGTGAAAACAAGAGCCGTGTGAGCTGACAACTCACGGGTTTCCTGCCATCTTGTGCATCATAAACAAGTGTTTGCAGGAGGGACATTTGCGCTGGGCCTTACCGTTCAGGAGCTTTTGCTCCGTTGGCAAGAGTCCGGCCTGGAGAGTGCGGACTCAGTGGTAGCTGTCCAGTGAGGCTGGGAAATGGAGGCCTTCGCCTGGACACCCCGTGGCTCCGTGTAGCTGAGGAGGCATGCGCTGGCTGGCATCCTTGAGGTCGGTCAAAGCACTTCAGCTTCTTCTATAAGTAGCGGGACATCCTGGAGCATTTTCAGCACAGAAATGACTCGTTTAGAGATACCCTTTAGGAGGAGCCCCCTAACAGTGGGTGGGGCACGTCAGAGGAGCTGGTCTGGATTCGGGACAATAGTGCAGAGGCTCTCATGATGGGACACGGGAGAAGTAAGGAGCAGCTGGTGTGTTCCTGGGAAATGAAAACTCCAGTCTGGTTACCTGCCAGACTCCCCACTCTTTGACATCTCAGGGGGGAAACCGATATGTCGATGTTTTACTTCTTTCCTAACCGTTGTTAGGTTAAAACATCATCCTCCTCTCGGAAGTAAAATTAGGAACACTGGGATAAGGCCCTTTCTCAGCCCCTGTGACCTGCTTCAATTCTCATACCATTGCTGTGGCTTCCAGTTGATGTTTAAGGACCTCGAGCCGATGTCTTGGTTCAGAACACAGGCTCTGCGGCTAGGGAGAGAGACCAAAACTCACCCTACTAGTTACTGCCCATAGGACCCCCTCTAAGCCTCAGTTTCCCTGTTCCAGGATGGGTGTTGGTAATAACCCCTGCCTTGTCTGGGCCTGGAGAAGCAGTCGCTGAGCATGCCAACACGTGGTCGATGCCTGTTATGACCACAGGTCCTCAATTCCTTATCGGCAATTCCGAAAGCTCCAACACTCTGAACGCCTCAATTTTCTAACCTATTTGCCTGTGACAACTGACCCGATCTGAACTCGTTTGCCAGCAAAAGTTGCCCTGGACTGACACGAGGCTATTTATAATCTTCATTTATCTCACTTTCTGCTTATAGTCATACATTTTCCTGCAGAAATATTAATGTGCTTGATTATTGCAGGGTGCTGCCCCCGGCCCCAGTGGGCATGCTAAATGACACTGAGCATGCAACAGATTACCCTTCTGAGTCTGAAACAGCCTCCATGTCAAAGTGCACGTGGCCCCAAGGGTTTGAATCGGGGTTGGGGACTCATCGCAAAACTCACTTGTTTTCAAGGAGTGGTTGGTGCCCTCCATGTTTTGATGAAAAGAAGAAACTGTCAAAGTTGAAAATGCAACTTTTTAATTCTTCAGGTACTTACGAACATCAGAAATGAGCTCCTGAAATGTCTCTGGGTATTATTGAAAGCAGGGTGTGAAGCCCACCTCCCACCTAAGGAGTTTCAGTTTCAAACACCTGTCTCTGTATTTGTGTTTCTATCTCCTCTCCTTTTAGCAGAGACTCAGGGAATGGCTTTCCAGAGGTACGACCTACAAGGCGGACAGGGTGGTCTAGGCCAGGCCTAATTGCTTTGTTGTCTTAGACCCCAGTGGGAAGTCAAGAGACCAAGAATCCATCAGCTAGGCTCTGGTCAGAAGGCCTTTGTCCTTTATGCCCCAAACCAGGCATTCTAGGTCCTCAGTACACGTGCATACGATTTGTTCTGATTTTTTTCTTCATCCTTCTTCTTCACTCTTTCCCTGCTTCCTTCAGCAGCCGGGGTGGGGGGACGCCGAGCAGTAGAGAGGAGCCCGGCTCTCTCCCGTGTCTCAAATGCAGGGTGCAGAGAGAGGTTTCACGCTGAAATTTGCCTTGAACGACGGGTGCGTCTGCCAAGTTCACGTTTGCCGGCTGTCTTTTCCACTTTGTTCTGTCTCCTGAAGACTGACCAAGGCGAGACTCCCCGAGCTTTCCACCTGGAAGGATGGGAATTCCACTAGACCCGTGGGACTGGTCTTTGACTCGGAGGTGGGGATATCATGAAGCAACAGCAAACAAGTCTTCAGTGAGTCGTGTCTTTAAGGTGAAGACAGGCAGTGCTTCTGGGTGCGTGTTGATGGGCAGGGCACTGCGGGTGGATCTGGGCCTGTTTCATCAGCCAAAGTATCAGCAAGGGCTGGAACCAGGGAGATTTTGAAAATCCCGTGGCCTCTGCTGCTCCTGGAATCTTGTTCCTTTTGCCGATCTACAGAAGCTTCACTGGACCGTGGACAGGCCGCCGGTATTGCAGAACCGCCTCTGGTCCCGCCTCACCTGCACAGCCCTGGGCCCTTTCTGTCTTTGTTATTCGGATTTTTATTCCTTCCCCAATTCTTCTCCTCCCTGAAACTGCTCTCTGAGGCCACATTGTCGCTGGGGTGTGTTGGAAGCCCCCACAGTGCACTTCTCAGCCAGACCTGGTTGGTGTTACCTGCTCTTCCTGGGACGTTACCATTTACACACCATGGTGCCAACCCACAGTCCTGCATTGTCACTTATTTACACAACAACTGCTCATGTCTCCCACTCTCCCCCATTGCAGAAGGCCTTCCATATTCTTCTAGGAGAACAGACCCTAAACTCTGGAGGCATCGTCAGCCCTACTCTCCGTCTCTTCTACACTCTGGTTCTAAGTTATGGTGGGGCCAGCGGTCCCCTCGGACTCTATGACAACTGCCTCAAAAGACACACAGGTAATAATATGTTTTACTGTTTCCAGGGGTCACTAGTCCTGTGACTTAGCCGGTGGAGCTCCCGGTGCAGGGCTTCTCAGTGTGGGCAGCTCGGGCCCCCAGGCTGGTGGTTGTTTTTAATGCAGTTTCCCACACCCTTCCCTCAGACTTTCTGAAACAAAATGGACAGTCAGGGAGGTCAGAGGAGCCCCTCAAAGCACATCGCCAGCATGTGGTGACACTGGGGTCTCAACCCGGGGTCTCAACCCGGGGTCTGACTTCCAAGGCCATGATCTGATTAACTGACCGATCTGACTTTGGTGGTTTTCCAGGAAGGAAATGAACAGGTTTGTTGAGGAATGTGTGTGTTGTGAGAAGGGGACATTCAGAGTTCAGGTGACCTGAGATTATCGGACAAGACAGGTGGTGACAGTGTGTCCCTGGACTCTTCCCCAGCATGTCCAAACCCTTGGTGGTCAAGACACTGCTAAGACATCCCGTTAGGGGGTGCTCTTTCTGATAAACCTGTATGTCCCTCTTTCTCCTCTGTCCTCAAGGCTGCCCAAGAAAAGCCAATGATGGCTGCTTTAATCTGAAAGACCTGCACACTTTGAACCCGAAGTCACTGACCCTCTTCAATACATTAAGGAGTCAAGGTCAGCAGCCCCTGAGGGAACAGCTCGGATGCGCGCAGAGAGGGGCTTTCCAGGTGCATGGCTGTGAGAACTGATAACCAGGCCGGCCGCCCCGGGCCTCCAGGCGGCTCAGACCCGGGGCGCGAAGCGCTGCATCACCCTTTCCTCCCGAGGTCCAGGCGCAGGCTGCTGGCTGCGCTCTGGAGGAACTGGTGGTTAGTTTTGTGGTCAGCCAGCAGTTTTATGAAGACCCTTGAGGTGCTTCAAGTACCAGGTGGCCCCGGCGTGGTTTAACTGTCTGGGGGTGCGAGCTGTCTCGGTGGCCACCGAAGCGAGGGAGGCAGCCTTGATGTGAGACGCGTGCAGTTGGCTGTGGCGATGACATAACGCCCCAGAGCTGGAAGCTTCACCTTTTCTATAAAGTTGTACTTGTAAGTGAATAACTCTGTCAGCACCACGATGGCACCCGGCAGTCTATCCAGCACGCGGGGTACCTCGTCTCATCTGGGGGTCACAACGAGTCCTTTTGGTGCCTTGTTGGTCCCGTTTTGCCAGTGGAGGGTCACGGCGGTGGGGGGCCCGTCCTATGGACCAGATGGCTGGCTGAGAGCCCTTTACACCATATGTCAGGTTGTTCTGTGGTGGCCCCACTAGGCAAGAAGATCCCCACTTGGTAGATGGTGACACGTCCCAGGGTCCAGTCCGCACCTCCTTCTCCCTGGGACTTCTCTCTGAGAGCCGTGGCCTTGTGCTGTCCCTCAGGGAGGAGCGCGATGGCTCTGTTTGCTCTTGGTCGCGGTCCCAGAGGCTCTGTCAGACCGCACTGCTTAGAACACGTGCAGAAAACAAAATAACCCACGCTGCCTTTCAAAAGCCCTCAGGAAGCTTTGGGGCAACACTGCAACTGCCTGTCCCTTGATCTCAGCCCCTGTTTTTCTGTCTTTTATAGGCCGGGTACTGAGGATGTGACCAGGTGTGGACTGGGAGCCCCAGGAATGCAGGAGATCAAAAACATACACTCACTTGCATGCAGGCTCCCATGTGCGCAGGCGGGCACGCATGCACATTTCAGCCCACAAATGACGGCCCGTGGGAGAGGCCACACCGATGTTCCCTGAACAGGTACTACAGTCACCTCAGTACGGTGGAAGGTACTGCACATTTTGCACACAGGGCTTCATTTATCCTCGCCATGGGGACTCCTTTCATATTATCTGTAATGCTGACCTGGTGTGTGCAGAGTTAGGTATATTCCTTTTATTCTGCATGGGGCTGTGCACTAGCCGTGCACGGAAGAGCCCTCTCTTAGTGATTATTACATACATGTTCATGGATTCACCCAACACGTGTTTATTGAGTGTGTAGTTTGTGCCAGGTTTATGCCAGGCCTGGGGAAAGGGTGGGCAGGGGGACGTGCTTTTGCGTGAATCAAGAAATGAATGGACACACGAATGGTTTGTTGAATGAGGAGGAGACCGGGGTGGAGCTGGAGAGTGGAAGCCCTTGGCCTTGTCTAGGGTCATGGTGCAGAGCTGTGCCAGGCAGAGACAACGTGTGGGGGTCTGGGGCAGAGTCCAGCCCTCCCCAAGGAGCTGTGGGGCCACCTCTTTCACCACCAATATTCACAGCTGGAAGCGGGTGGCTGTGAGTCCCTACCCCGTGGAGGTTATTGGGACATTCAGTACGCTCATCCATGTAAAACATTTCCCCGTGTGCCTTGGAGGTCTCCTCTAGAACTGAACAATTATTGAGTGTAAGTAGACCCACAGGAGGCTAAGGAAGCATTTGGAAATATGTGCAGAGGCACAAACATGTTGGTAATGAAACTAAAACAAAATCCAAAAACAGGATAGAATTGTATGATCCAATCTGGCTTTGCTTGATGGTCACCCTCTGTCTTCTGGAAGGAGTCCTTGCACATTCTGCAAGAGGCTTCTGCCTCACTGCTAAAGGCCTCCCTGGTGGCTGAGGACGCCGGCCTTCCTGGTTTCTGGAGCCACTTGGGTGCCCCTCTGTCCAGATGCTGGTGCTCCCAGCCCCTGCCGGCAGTGCTCCCCATGGAGGCAGGGTCTCCTCTCCTCCATGGCAGAGAGCCAGAGCCCCCTAGTTCCAAGTCCCTTGAGCTGGAGGGTAATCCAGCCCACCAATGACTGGAAATTAAAGCCAGGTGATGTGAACCCATCTGCTGGGTGCCTGACCACAAACCACCTCTTAGCTAACCCTGTGCTGGATCTTGTTACCCCCCTCCAGAGCCTGCCCAGCTTCATTACCACGGCCATGGGAAGGGAGGAAACCAAGAGGTTACTCAGGTCTTCCGTTAGCGCTTTGTCATTAGTGGGTTATTACCCCGGTCCTCGCTCCCCGGGGGATATCACGATGGGAGAGCTGAGAGGCTGAGAGGGTGATTTGGTAACAAGACCACAGGTTCCCAGATCTCACCAGATGGAGTGGGAACTTCATCAGACAGACCAGCAAGGGGGTAGACGGCTCGCCTTACAGGGTGGGCGGATTCCACGAGGCGAGCACGCAGCTTCCTGGTGCAATGCCGTGCCTGCCGCTCAGACATACCACAGATGGCACTTAGGGGCAATTATGGTGACCAGGCAAAGCTTGCAGGGTGACATCAGGAAACTCTGGGTTTGAAAAATAAATCCGCTCCTGACAAGATCTTGGGAAGTTTCTTAAATACCGAAGTGTGAACTTTCCTGACAATAAAACGAGGTCAAAACCTTGGTCCCAGGGGGTTTTCATGATCGTGAGACTGGACTGTCTTTCCAGAACCAGAGTGGAATCAGACGGCTCCATCGAGGTTGAGTGGACTTAGACAGTATCCTAGAAACCAGGAGAGAGGGTTTCAGCCACCCGCAGCTGGCGGGGCCTCAGGGCCCAGGTACCTCTGTGGTCTTCCACGTCCCCACATCCTGTCTCCGAGAGGGGGCAAGCGCCAGGAAGCGCATGTGAGGGTGGAGAATGCTGTCAAGAAGCAGATGTGTCCGAAAATGGAGATTAGGATGATACAGCCCAAGACACCTGCTTACATTTCACCCCACAGGGTCAGCGGGCAGACGGGACCCCCTCTGGGTAGCAGAATTTTCAGGGGGGAATCTTTAATACCAAGTAACTAGGGACACTTCTCGCCCAAATGTGATCACAGTTTTAACTACAGTCTGCTTTTCTTTTTCTAGAAAACTGAGCATCTTGTGTGAAAAATGATCAAAGTCCGTTTGACTTGACTAGGGCACAGCTAAGCGAGTTTCCGAGCCGAGACAAAGTTGATATGTCGGGAGCAGCTGTCACTGCCGTGTGACATCAGGAGGACAGTCCAGCAGTGGTGGTGGCTGGCAGCATCTTTCCAGAGGTCTGGTCTGGTGGAGAGGGTTTTTGATGGATTGAAGCAGCGATGCTCTCTTTCACGCTACATTCGGATTCTAATGTCTTATCAGCATAAAATGATGGTGGGGCTAACATAAGCTATTTTGAATTTATTTATTTCTTTTTTGTAACGGTTTCCACAGTCAGCACAAGGGAGAATTTCAGGCTGCGGTAAGTGTCCAGGCTCCGTGGATGGTGACTGTATCTACTGTACTGTGTTGTGGGCTTCTCCTCGGTTGAATTTTCTCTGCCATATTTCCCCAGGGCAGCAAAGTACATTTTGCTGGGAGATGGAGCTTCAGATGACTCCAACCCAGGAAAGTGATGTTCTGAGGTGAAAGATGGATGGGACTTTAAGCCATTTCTCTTGAATTCCTTTCTCAGTCTATCACACCTAATGTGAAACTTACGCTTGCACACCCTTGACCTGTGGTCATTCTATCTTTACATTCCTCCATTGACAGGGAGCTCACCACATCATAGGCAGCCCATGAGGACCACTATCCCTGAAAACTTAGGAGCTTTGTGAGTTGATATTTTCCCATTTTTCTAACCTCATCTTGCGTTACCTCCACAAGCACATTGATCTCCAGCCACACTGACCTTGTCCTTAGCGTCTCCAGACTTCATCCAGGTTAGAGATGGTGGGTTTGGGGCTCCACTCTCTTGGGGGGAGCTTTGGGCATGGCTGCTCATCCCTGTGCTTTAGTCTCAATTCAGGTTTGCACCTTTTCAGGGACACCTCCCCTGCCCACACCCATCCACAGTGGGTCTTCATTCCCCAGGTCATCCCTATTCACTCCCGGTCCCATCACCACACCCTCTTCATCCCCTTCATGACACTGACCATGTGGGCAGCGGTCTGACTGATGCACGTGCCTGTGTGCAACTATGTAGCACTTATGGACTTGTCTACCTGCCTACCATCACGTTCTGTCGATGCACATGCTTACCTGCATGTGACGACTGCTGTTCGAGCACCTGTTTACCTGCATTCTCGTATGCGTCTCTTCCTCCAGAATGGGTGGCTGGGAGAGAGCAGAGCTGTGCCCGTCATGGTCACTGCCACTTCCTCAGGACCTGGCAGAGCAGCTCCCATGGGAACACTTGCCAAATGAACAAATGGCCAGCTGTGCCTGCAGGTGACCCTTCGTGATACCCAACGTCAGCCTCCCAGCAGCACCTACCAAGGCTTGTGGCCATGACCTTGGGGTCCAGTCTGGCTTCTTTTGTGCCTAAGAGCCCATTTGACATCACATTCTTGGGATCTGTGACCTCTGAAGGCAGAAGGCAGGGCTGCCCAGTGTCTCTCTGTTTCAGCTTACAATCTTCATTTTCTTCGTGGGAAAAATATCCTTTCAGGCTCCACTCAGCAGTCATTTTCTCAAGGAGGAAAATCTACTCAAATTTAGCTCATTGTTCCCATTTCTTGGCAGCTTTTTTAGGATTGTATCACATCTACCATCTTATTCTCCCTCTGGGCTGCGCACACACCAAGTGGAATTGTCTTTGTCTTTATCCAGGCCATCAATGAAAAAATGAAAATAAAAAATAAACAAGTTTGAATAGTTCCCTATGAATTAATTTCTAGAGATATCCCAGAGATCCCACATGGTTGATTTTGAGACAATCTTTGGGTCTCGTACTTTTCTGAAGTCACTTGAAAGAAACACATTCCAAATATTTAATCATTTAAAAAAAAGATGTCATAGGAGCAGGAGGGGCCTCACAAACATACGGTTCAAGCACATCATTTTCCCACTGAGAAAACTGTGCTTCGGAGAGGAGCTGATCATACGTGGGGAGCAAGGCCGGGGCTGGAGGCCCTCCCTGGGCAAGGAGGGCTGACCTTGCCTCTCTGAACCCCAAGGGGCCACGGTGGAAATGGAGTAGCTGCCCCATCTCACCACAGGCCAGCAGGATAGGGGGCCAAGTCCAGTTCAAGCAGAAGTTTAGAGCTGGAGAATCGCTCCTAGCATGCCAAACCACTGATGATTGCATGGGTGAGGGGTGGGGTCTGAGGTTCACAGCCAAAGGTCAGAAGTCAGAGAGTGTGGGTAGATGAGTTGAAGGCATTTAGGGGTGACTATGTGAGACAGGCTATGGCCAGATCTGGTCAATATCAGCAGAACTGAGCAGAATCTTTAGAGGCAGACATCACCATGAATCAAACTGCTGAATCTCAACCACGGAGACCCTGGCAGACCTTTGGGGCAGCCCCAGAGACCTATGAAGGGAGGTCAGAAACTCCAGGGCATTAAATCAAGGGTCTTATGCAGGAGGCTGGGAGCAGGGAGGCATAGGAGAGAGACGGCTTATAGATTCAGGAAAGGGACAGCTAGGGGCTATGCTTAGAGGTGTAGACCAAATGGGCGAGGACAGTGGCCACCAACCTGGAGGAACCACAGAAGCAAAGACCCAGAAAGGAGAAAGGAAGAGGTGGTGTGTGGGGGAGGGCAGGGAATGGAGTATGCAGGGAGTATGTGAATCTCTGCCCTTTATCACACCTTCCCCAGCCTGGTCAGATGCAGAAAGTGAACTTACAAATTCCACTCTTCCTTATAGTGACCACGGCTTGAAACTTCAGCCAAGAATTGAAGAAAGAATTTGGGAGAGGAAGATGCTCATTCTTACAGACACAGAGGGGAGGGTCATTGGATTTTTTAAAATAATTAGAAGGCAATCTTTAAAAAAGGGGACTGCCTTGACCAGTGTGGCTCAGTGGGTTGGGCATTGTCACACAAAGCAAAACATCTCAGGTTCGATTCCCAGTCAGGGCACATGCCTGGGTTGTGGGTTTGGTCCCAGTTCTGGGCTCATGTGAGAGGCAACTAATCAATGTTTCTCTCTCACATCGATGCTTCTCTCCATCTCGTTCTCCCTTTCTTCCCCTCTCTCTAAAAATAAATAACTGAAATCTTTTTAAAAGCGGGGGATATTGGTCAGTCCTCCACTCCCACCTCACTCCCAATCATCTAAGTACAGTGTGGATGGACAGGGCACATGTCTGTGGCCTTGGCTCTGAACCCACGGAAACCTACCTGGACCTCCCCAACGATGTGGGACATCTGTGAGCAGCAAGCATGCTGAGACTGCATGGGCCCACCTGGGGCAGTCTTGTCAAGTCATCAAAGCCAGCTATGCCTCAGTTTCTAGACCTTCGTGTGGTACCATTGCCCTGAGAGTGTTGCAAATGATATATGGGATTATATTTGTTAAAGGGCTCCATAAACTAGGCACAGATCCATGAGTGTGAGACCCAGTCTCCCCATCTTTTCTCCCTGCCTGCCTCTTCATTGCTATTGTCGAAACATTAGCCCTGGGAAGGACAAGAGAGAATAAACATTTTTTAAAGCAACTTTTGTCTTCCTAAAAGGGTTGGACCTTAGGGAGCAATAACAGCTCAGTTAATTTTCACCAGTACCTTAAGAGGCAGGTATTATTCTTTATGGAGATGAGAAAATGGAAGATCTAGAACATTCTGAGCCGTACCCTGTTTCTGCCCCTTTGTGTGCAGAGCCAAGAGATGGAGCTAGCCCTTCCCGGCCGTCCACGTCCACCCGTCTCCTGTCTGTCCCACGCCGGAGGATGTGGGATTGGCACCTTTCTTGTGCCCCAGGAGCCGTCTGCACCTGGGAGGGAGCCCCTCCCGCTGGGAGAACCAGGACCTGAGCAGGCACCACCCACTCAGCATGTGTTCACGGGCCCAGTGGAGATACCGGCGCCCATGGGACGGAGGAGAAAACCAACGGGCAGAAAGCTCCACCGGCGGCTTGCCCAGTGTCACTGAGCCAGAACAGGGCAGAGCCAGGAACCGGAGCCCATCTCTGTCTCTGCCTCTGACACTCTGCCTGGCTTGGCGCTTTGATACAGCTGCGGGGACGGTAGTGACCGAAGGCTGCGCCTCCAAGTCCAGTGAGAACAGCCAACGATGACACACTTCTCACTTCCCAGGTAGATGTGACGTTGCTCTTGGGACTGCTTTTCAGAGAAGTGAGGGACGGGGCTGACCCTTGAAGGATGGGTCATTTCTACAGGGGAGGCCAGGACCAGCAAAGTAACTGGGTGATGTCTCTCTGACATGGGAGATATGGACATGCCTAAAAACAATGTTTCAAACTCAGCATCTCAATCCCTTAGAGCATAAGACTCAAGATCCGTCAACAGTGGACAGGACACCACTCGTCCCAAACTCGATCAGACCTCCAGGAAGGACTTGGGGTGAAGCGGCCCGGGCTGGCTCTGGGCTGCTGTGTTGAGAATTAGCAGTAGTAACGAGTATCTCCACGAATTAGTTATGGAGTTACTATGAACATTTTAGTGTTAATGCTAATGACCAGCCATCGTAATCCCAAATAAAACACCTCTGGATAGATCTGTAGCGTTGGTCGTCCTTTGGTTACATTTTATGTCTTCTGAACTTTACCACGAGCAAATTTCTTGATCACAGTAAGGACTCTGGTTCTTAGTGTCTGAGATCTATGGTGTCCTGTTGGTATGTCCCTCTGTGAGCCGGAGGCTCAGTTTCCTCATCTGCGAAATGGGCACGATGAAGCCTCGGGCCCAGGGTGCCCTGGAGCAGGAAACGAGGCAGGAAAGCACCGAGCACAAAGCGCCATGATTGTGAGCACGGGCACCACTGTGCTCGGTCGTTGTCACCCTCGTCATGTGGTCCCTCCCCCTTCTCTGCAATAAGGAGCCAGGGTCTCTAGGCCATTCAGTGGGGCTGCTCCTGCAGTGGAGGCTGCCACCACCTGTAATCCCTGTGACTTCCTCCAGGGACTCCGGGGACTGACAGCCGCTGAAGGATGGAGCAAACCCGGACTCCCCCAGGCAGCCAGCTGGGACAGGGGCTGCCCACCCAGAGGACCCTGGCGGGGGGGCAGCCAAGATCAGCCACTACCATGTGGTCACCTCACCAACACCACATCTTGCAGTAATGGTGGCTGGGCACAGGCAGCGCTTCCCATCAAATAAAACTGTGGGAGAGGTTTCCAAAATTTCCCCTCAGGGAATGAAGACCTTAAGGTCCCGAGAGGGTCTCTTTTACTGACAGTCACCCAACTGGAAATGCAGGAGCCGGGACATCACCACAGCTCCTAGATCCGCCCACTCTGTGCCCTTCCAACCAGCCCAGTGACGAGTGGGCAGAGCACGGAAGGCCGAGGGCGGGCCGCCCTGTTGTCTAACAGCCTGTAATCCACTGTTCAGTCTCAACCCGCTCCCCCCCGGGACCCACACTCGGCAGCAGGTCCTCCCCAGGCCGGTGTGCACACAGGTTCCACCTTGTCCACAAAGTCCAATTGTTTGGCTCCGCTGCTGGGAGCCCCCTCCTCGGCCACGCTCCTCCTGCAAGCTGCAGGCCCCCACTGTGTGCGGGCGTGCCCACTCTGCTGACACAGTTATCAGCTGCTGGATGGGGCCGCGGGGGTCAAGCAGTGGGGGTGACAGCAAGCAGAAACCTTGGCTTTCCTAGGGTATGAAAGGACATGGGGATTGGCTGGAACAGGATGCATTATAAATCCTGACTGTGCACTGGAGAGGGACTTGATAAGAAGCAGCGAAAGGAAGGAGAAGAAAGGGAGAGAGAGAGGGAGAGAGAGGGAGGGCAGGTAAATAAACAGAGAAAGAGAAACAGAGGAGGAAAGGAGGGAAAGAAAGGAAGACAGAGAAAGGGGGAGAGACAGAGGGGGAGGGGAACGAGGGAGGTGACAGAGAAGGGGGGGAGGGGGAGGAGGAAGGAAAGGAGGAGAGGAGGGAGGGGAGTGCGGGGGAGGAGGAGAGGTCTCATTCCCACTCTATGTGCCAACTTGGTGGCATTTAGAGAACGACAGAAAGGACCCGAGGTCACAGGACACAGGCAGTGGGTTCGTCCCAGATCGGCTTCCTCCTCTGGTCCTGTGCGTCTGAGAGTGTGCGTGTGTGTGCGTGTGTGTGTCCGACTGAGTGTGTGTAAGTGTGCCTGTGGGAAATGAATCACAGGTCACCTTGGCCCACCCAGGTCCTCCCCCGCTGCCTCAGCTTCAGCGCCAGCCTGAGTAGCTCTGTCTGCTGATGTCGTGGCCAGACCTCCTTTTCCTTGCTCTCGGCTTAAGGAAACGAAATTGCTCCACGGCCCGGGTAGACATGCTGCCCCTTTCCCTGCTGCAGAGGGCCAGGGCTGCTCCTGCCTGGGGCTGCCCCGTGGACCAGGGCATCGAGGCCATCGGAAATGAGATGTTGTGAAAACCTAAAGCTCCCCTCCCTGGCTGAAATTCCCTTCGGTGTACGCAAAAACAGCAGGTCAGGGTGCACCCCACGTTACCCGAGCCCCGTCCCATCCCCAGAGCTTTGCTCGAGGGCTCTGAATGCAATACAGCCCCAAGTGTATTATGCCAAGTCCCCGCTCTCTGGTTTGAAAAAGTCATGTGTATTTGGGTTGAAATTTAATCCACATGTTCCTGATTTATTTACAATTAAATCATCAAAACATTATTTTAAGGGTTGTTTGATGTCTAGGAAACCTTTTGAGGTCTTTTAAATATGATTTTAAAAGCCTCTTTTCTTAAAAGCCGGAAACTTTGCTTTGCTGCAGGTAAATAAACCCACTGGAGATGAATAACTTTAGTCTAGAAATGCCAAGGCGTTTGACAAGGGTTTGGAAGTAGCCGACGTCCTCGAACTTAATGAGAGCTGCAGTCAGGCCCCCAGAACGCGCCTTTGGAATGTCACCAGTAGCCCTTACCCAGGCATTTAAAAGCCACCATGCCTCCCCAATGTGCCGTCAAAGTCAACAGTTGTTTTCAGGGGGAAAGGCAGGGGCTGGGTGACACTGAGCGGAGGCCCTGGGCACTTTGTGTGGCACTTCAGCCACAGGACTGCCTGTCAGTCCTGCTGACAGCCGGATGTCCTGACCACCGTGATTCGACTTCATCAGTGAGAAGCGGGAGCCCCAGGAGGTTAAGTCACCTGTCCGTTGTCATCGGAATCTATGGAATCGAAAACTCAGGTTGTTCAGACACCAGAGGGCTTCTCCACCCACTTCTCCAGGTGCAAACAGGCGGCGGGCATTCCGATGCCAGGAGTAGCGATGTGACTTGCATTTGTCTAGAGCTTTGCAAGTGTGCAACTGTCTTACACAGACATGTGGGGGTTCCAGGGCAGACGTGCACAGGGAACACAAGGCAGAGTCCTCGCGGAGTGGCGACACTTATTTTAAGGTTGCAAGCTGTTATTATCAATTATTCATGGACTATCATAGTTACTCTCATTATAGTATTGAGATCTCCCAACCCATTTTGAGGAAGGTAAGGCAAAGATCGTCCTTTGAAGGCAGGGGCACTAAACTAATGAAATAAGACCGAAGAAGCTAGGACTCCTCCGGGTACAGGCAGGACTCCGAAAGGAGCACGTTAGCAGCCCGAAGGGGTGCACTGTCCACACGGCCACCCGACAGTGGGTTCTGAAGCTGCGCTGTCTGATTTGGTAGCTACCAGCCCCACGTGGTTATTTGGATTTCATTTTAAATGAGTAAAATAAAGCTAAAAATCCCCTTTCCCCCTGGCACCAGCCACATTTCAAGTGCCTGCTCTCCGAGTGTGGTTGAGGACCTCTGCAGAGACGGTGAGACGTGGAAGTGGCCGGCCCATCGCCACAGCCAGTGCCAGTGGACAGCCTGGGTCCAAAGACTCTGCCGTGGCCCCCCAGCTGTGCATTTGAAATCAGTCACGTTGTGAGCCATCTCTCTTTTCTTTGCCACCCTTCAGTGAGCTGCTGTCCTGGCTGCCATCTGGGGTCCCTGCGACCTTCCCTGTTGCCCCCTCCGAATTCCTGGCCCAGAGGTCACCAGAATCTGAATAATGGCAGGAAGAGCAGGAAGGCTGGCTGGTCTTTCCTAGCAGTTGAACGCTCCCGGGGAAGCGGGGCAGGGCCTGCTCTGTCCTGCCGGTTTCAGCTAACCTTCCGCAACGTGGAGGGAGGGAGGGGCTCCGGGGGAGGAGGAAGAAGAGGCAAGGTGAGGCCCAGCGGGGAGACGACACGGTGCCACCGAGGCAGACATCTGTGCCCAGACAGATAGAGTTCCGCAGATACGATCTCTGTCACTATCCCTGTGAGAGATAAACAACTTGCCAGAGCCCGAGCCGGAGGAAGTGCCCTCTGAGAGCGGGGAGTGCGGAGCCCAGGCTCTCCGCCCCTGCGGTCAGAGGCCCAGGGTGCGGACGGTGGGGGAGGGGCGGGAGGCAGCCCCTGCACCGCGCAGGTGACGGGAGTCACAGGGCCCAGGCCACAGATGTCAGGGCAGAGAAATGTGTGAGCGCTGGCACAGGAAGAGTAAGGTTCTGTGAGAAAGAAAGAAAACAGAAAAAGCAGAAGGAGGGACGGGGCTGACACGCATCTCTGTCTGTTACTTGTTATATATCAAGCAAGGTCTGTTTTTAGGGTAAGAATTGGGATTTTTAGCCCAAATCCTCTGCCTACCAGCTCTGTAGGACTAGAGAAACTTTTCTAGACGCAGAGTAATTATCCATAAAGTGGGATATCTGTTTTAAAGCTATACTGCAAGGGCATGGCAAAATTTCCCTTTGAAGCTTGGTCAGTAAGTTGTTCCATGATTCAGATTTAGATGGAGGAGGATGGATAGATGGATGGGTGGATGGAAGAATGGATGGAGAAATGGATGGGTGGATATGAACTCCATTTAAGCGTTACTTTGTAACTAATGATATACGTCTCCTTTGCTCCCAGGACACTGGGGCCTTTTCAGGAGACCGGGCGGGTCTGGTTCAGTTTTATACCTTCACAGACAGGACAGGTGACACAGCTCCAGGCACATCTGCTCAGTAAAACTGGAGAAGAGGAAAAGTGGGAGGAAGACAGGAAAGGAGGGAATGCAATGGGAACATATATTTCAAATCTAAGCGACTGATGTAAAGCTATTTCAGGAAATATTTGTCTATTTGAAACAACTTTAGAAGATAGTAGTATCTTGAATTGTGAGTTTGGGTTTAGGGTGGGGTTACAGGTAAAAAGATAGGACACCCAGTTAAATTAGAATTTCAGGAAACCAAGGAATAGTTTTTTTTCTTAGTATGCTACATACAATATTTGAGGCACACTTATACTTCAAAATATGTTGCCCATCGGAAATTCAAGTGCAAGTCGGTGACTTGCATTTTATGTGCAGCCCTGGCTTAGGGGAAAGGGGAAAAGAACAGGCCTTTGGGCTTGTCGGTCGTCTATGCTCGTCTGAGCACATTTTACCAAACGGCCACTCAAGGGGGTTCAGGGCGAAGCTTGGCTAATAATGAAGGCGCGTGGTTTCCCACTGCTCCTTGCACAGACTCTCCCCCGAGACCAGCCCCGCCACTCAGAGAAACACTGAGTGTAGTCCTGCGTGTAGCCGGTGACTGCTCAGGCCGCTGGCCTATAACTTCTGCAGGGACTTGAAACTTACCGCGAGTGGGGATGTCAGAGTGACTTGACATTTCCGAGTGAATGAGAACGTTTAGTCCGCAGTAGAAGGGACATTTAGTGACTGACCAAGCCTCGGTCACCCTGGAACTCAACTTCAAAATTGCTCCCCAATAGAGGCAAAGACGGCTCCACAGACTTCTCTGAGACGTTGGGGAGTTCCAAACCCCTGGGCCTGGGTGAGTTCCAGCACCTCCTCGCCCATCCTCCCTTTGCCCCACATGGGTACTTAGGAATATCATTTCTCCCTTTGTTTCCTGGCGTCGGCACTTCCTGACATTCCCACTCTGATACAAGCAGTCACCTCCGAATAGGTCAGTTCTTTCTGCTATTACCCACTGAACGCCCGCCTGTGGGTGCTGAGTCCCAGTTTTCACGAGAGTCCGACCAACCTAAGCCCACCACATGTTTCTCCCGTTATTCCACAGCATTTTCTCCAAGTTCCCATTCGTGACGTGATGTTCGTCCGAGAATTCCTTCAACGTGAGGAATAATTAGCAGCACCACTTTTTTTATAAATTATGAAGAGCAGAAGCACGTGTTTTTATGGTAAAAGGCGTGTACGTGGAGGTACTCGGAGCCTCTCTCAACTCCCTCTCGCCATATCACTTTTTCCTGTGGCGTTGGATCTCATGATGTCCTTTTTCCAAGATGTGTCTCCTTTCCCATCCCAGAGCGGTCTTTCGGGAGAGAGTGGCAGTGATGCGACAATAGGTTGGGGTTGCTATTATTAAAAATTACTGCTTTTTTTTAGACTCTGTTGCTTTTGTTACCCGGTGGGATTTCGATTCCAGACCTCCTCCTTGTTTGACATCCACTGGGGAAGTGATGAAACCATTCATTATTTAAAAGTTTGGGAGCCACAAGAACTACAGTATCTAACCAGATTGGATTGACTTTTTAGCTCTTTTGATTAATAATTCATAAACCTGAGGATATGTGAATTGGGTGAGCGCTAACCTGCTAACAAAAGGAGGGTAGGACATGAATGTTAACACGGCTTCTGTGTTATTTTACTTAACACTTCGTACCAACAAAACAAACCCATGTGTCATGGAACCTGTTTCCTCATTTCAATCCACAATCAATATTTCATGATTAATGGGCCCATATGTTCACCCAGGGTCCCTGCAGTGGAAAATTTGCACACGCGTCTCCCATGTGATAATGTACAAAATGCCTCCTTCGAAAAGAAAGGGTTTTGCTCTCTCTAATGAGAGCGCGTGTTCAACTCGCCTTCCAGATTGCCTTGTTCCTCGTTTCCCCTTCCTGGATTTCACACCAGGCAGAAGCCGTCATTGTACCAACGGAGTGCTCGTGTATCAAAGCGGGAATCGACTCTCTCGAACAATTGGAAGTTTCGGCAAAAGGTGAAACTTATGAGACAGGGCTCTGCAGTTTGCAGATGACATATGTTTTTTTAAAACCTGGCTAATGTAGTCACTGTAAAAATGACTTCAATGGGCATCTGAGACCCTGGTTTTATGCCCCGCCTCTGTTACTCACTGGGTGTGAGACCTGGGCCAAGAAAGGGCTTTATTGATCTGAGCTGCATATTCTTAATCTGTTACGTGCTGAGTAAAACCAGCCTTTTGGTGTTGCTCTGAAGACGAGAGCAAGATTGTATCAACCACCTACACTGTATCTGCTTTGTAGCAGGATCCTCCTCATTTAGTACTTTAATATGTATACAATGTTAAGTAGCATTGATGCTATTAAACATTAAATACTATTCATATTTAAAGTGTTGTGTTAGTCGGCAGAGCAATATTTTTTTTAATTTTTTTATTTTCGTTTATTCAGTACAGTTTCTATCCTTTATTCCCATTCCAGCCCACCCACCCATCCCTCCCCTCCTCCCTCCCATTTCCAACCCTCCTAGTTTTGTCCATGTGTCCTCTATATTTGTTCCTCAAACCCTTCCCTTCTCCCCTGAAATTCCCCTGAAATTCCCTCCCCTCTCCCCTCTGGTCACTGACAACCTGTCCTCTATTTCAGTGTCTTTTGTTATATTTTACTTGTTTCTTTGTTTTGTTATTTAGGTTCCTGTTAAAGGTGAGATCATACGGTATTTGTCTTTCAGTGCCTGGCTTATTTCGCTTAGCATAATGCT
>CM052538.1:190479346-190525237 GCA_028533065.1 Trachops cirrhosus | reverse complement strand
TTACTCTGTTGGTGTGATGAAGTGTGTAGTAAAAGCACTTTGGAAACTATAATGTTTTAGGGCAGGTGTTGGCCTTGATTTATTTGGAGCAGAGGCAGCATTTTTAAGGAACAACAACCAAAACATGTCATGTAAGTTATCTAAAAATAAATGCATTTAAACTCAAAAAAATAAAGGCATAGCTTTGACATTGCTTTCATATGCAAGTGATACAACTTTTTCCTTTTATCGAAGTTCCTCATAGGAGGACAGTTAGTTAATAATTTATCAATTTCAAGGTTTTCTTAAAAAAAAGGTATAAGAATCTTTATGCAACCAGTTTTCTGAGAAAACTCTCAACTTCTGATTGTTCAGGGTCCATTTTAGCTTAGACTTTGTGAGATTTCACATCAAAATCCCTTCTTAGGGGAACCTGATAAAAGGATCCAAAGATTTCACATATCTGAATTTAAAAGATGTTTACATTTTTACAGGCAGCACACTACACAGCAACTACCACGTTCAGAACTTCCTGAGTCCTTCGGGCTCACACACCGAGGACAACCGTCAGTCAGCAGGCCCGGGGCTGCGGGTCCAGACATCCCGTCCGCCTCCGCCCCAGGGCGACTCCAGGGGACTGACTGGTTGGGCCATGTGCTCACCAGCTCTGGAAATGGACCGGCTTCTCCTTTGGGGAAAAGTAAGACAAAACAGGAGACAGCTAGGCTTGGAAGTTATTGTCATTTACAAGTACATAAACCCAAGTCTGAGCATGCTCAATTCTAACTGTTCCGCGTCTATCGATCCTGAAGAAGAACTGAGTATAATAATTCCTTCCCAGTGTCCTCATGATTCAAGGTAGGAGAAAGCTTGCATTCTGGTCCCTTTAGCCAGTGAACTAGGGGAAGCGGCGTTTCTCAGTAACGCTCCCTCAATGCTCCAGAATAATCTGTTCTGTAGAACTCCCACTCTCAGAACTCGGAAGTGAAGGATGGTTTTACAGGGGTCTTTTGCCTGTGCGATTACTTAATCACAGTAAAACCACAGGTTCTGGGTTTGGGGAGAAATGAGATCTCCCTGCGTGCTTAACCTTCCATCGCCTGTAGCTACAGCCAAGCTCTTCTCCTCTCCCTGGAATGAGAGACGGAAAGGGCAGGACAAGCGCGGTCTGCCGCCCCACATTCCTGACTCCCACCGCACAGAGTAACGAGGGTTCAAAGAAGCGTGGATGAGGTGTTCCAAACCCGGTTCCGGCGAAGTGCACCGGCCCAGTTCCATCTGTGTGCTGGTGTTTGAGTATTTGTCATCCCCACCAGCAGCGTACCCTTCACCCTCAGTCGTCAGGCACAGGGACAGAAGTCTGGAGAGGGACAAGGGCCATTAGCCCAAAGCCACAGTCATCTGGAAGTGAGCTGGGGTTGCACTCAGGCCTTCTTCCCACATCTTCAGGCTGCTTGGTCCCCTGCAGAGCGAGGAACGGAAAACAAGAGGGACACAAACAGGTTTGGGTCCAGAGACCCAGGGACCAGGTGATGCATTTCCTGGTTCCACACATTTCACAGGGGTCCCACCCTCTAACCTTGGGTTGGTCTAGGGTCCTGCCTCCCTTTCTGGACCTGTGTTGAGAGCCATCGCCCTGCCCAGGGCCCCAGCATGCGGAGCTGCCTGCGAGGGCGAGAAGCCATGCTTGACTCCCAGGCACTTTCTGCCCTTACAGATTCCAAATAGTATTAACAGAAATTACTGGCATTTGTCTTCGCCCAAGTTTTTTTTTTTTTTTTTTTTCCCTTTCCCAACAGGGATTAGGAAGAGTAATCATCTCCTGCCTCTCATCAATTACTTTCCCCATATCGTTTGCATTTTCCTGCGGAACCGTTTTGCAGGTATAACAGAGCAATCTTTGCAGATAATCTGGTGATTATTACAAATTCAGCTTCTCATGCTACAGGCATCAAGAGATGAAAATTGCCTGAAGTCCACTGTTGTTCGCCCGATCAGCACCTCTGGACTCCTGTCCCGAGGTGAAAATGCAAACAGAGGAGATATTTAGAATCGTTTTGACAGTTCATAAAATTAAGCAGGGATTAGGGATTTGCTTTCTCAAACAGTGCCAGAGGGTGCACACCACGGCAGCCATATCACCTCGCAACAGGTCGCGTCAAAGTTGAGCGGACTGTCGAGGAAGAGAGAGAGAGAGAGAGAGAGAGAGGATGTCAGGTTATTAAATCCACCATGTATTGGCTGTTGAAAATCCATTTTTTAAACTTTAAATTAACTGCCTGCCTAATGGAGACGCTATCCCCAGCTCCCACAGCCAGCCCTCCCCCTCCTGTGTCTGCTTTGTTCAGACAATAAGTGATATCGCTCCGATGTCTGTGCACATGACTACGTCTAGTCAGAGGGGATGATTGTATAAATATGCATGCAGTACAAATAGTTTAATTTTAATTGGGACAGAGTAGCTGCTGTTGAAACCATTTGTGTAATTTTGAATATTGAATGTGATACAAGCATGTGGCAGGCGCTCACGACAGTGACAACAGCACTCGTTTTAATTGCAGCGTGGGTCAGGAGCCAGAGTACGGACCGGACCTGTCCCAGTCTTTCTCCCAAGTGCTTTGTGATTTTGACCGATTGGTTCCCTTCCCAGGGCCCTGTATTCTCTTCACACCATAGGAAGCTTTTAGCCCCAAATACCCTTAACATGTGGTTTTAAAGGAATGTCGATCATACTGTCTTTCAGGGGCCAAAAGGAACTCTCGATTCTCAGTGTGTCAGCCAGGTGAGTCCTGGCGGGGCTGCAGTAATGAGCACTCCCGGATGGTGACGGCGACCCTCATGACAGCGTTTCTGTCTGGTGCAGCTCAGCCTGGGTTTCACCTGGGGATCTAGACTTACAGAGACACCACCCCCTCGCAGCTGCTGTGTCTGCACCTAGCACAGCTCCTTTACGATGGGAGGCAGACAGGTTCCTGGGCGTTGCCCGAGGAGTCATCTAAATGCCGTTTCCCAGAAGTGCCAAATGTCAGTCCGACCTGCGTCCAGATGTAGCCGCATGGCCCCACCTAAATGCCAGGAGGCTGTGACGTCCAGTGGAGCAAGTGGAAGTTTTATTGATCACCCTCATGTCTGCCTGGATAAAATCATAAAAGTTGCCCCTCTCTTTGATAAAAGAAGGTAAAACTAAGCAGTTAAAACTTTAAATAGGGACCGAGTTAGGCATGAGAGACCCCAACTGTACATTTGAAAAGGGGTGGACCAATGGGCACTCTGTCCTGTTTAAAGCTGTGGCTGAACACCCCATCCAGCCCCTAACAAGGTCCCTGATTGATTGTTGCATCACTGCTATTCACATACACCCACAGCAGACGACACCAACTGTGAGAACATCGACCCTCTCTGGTGGGGAGGTCTGTTCGTGGCCACTGTTAGCTGCGAGAGGTGAGCTGGCCGCTGGCCTTTCTGCAGAGAAGAGGAACATGGGCGCTCAGAAGAGGAGTGGTCTGGCCCCGAGTCTGGAAGCGTCATCTTGAATTTTCTTCTTTGCGCAGACTGGGCTCACATTCGTAGTGCCCTGTCTCTATCAGCAGCCATTCGCAGTGCCTGGTGGGATCCCCAGTGGCACTGCTCCCCCAGGAAGGTCTGGAGCCTTAAATATGCAATGCCATGTAAAAGAGAAGGGCATCAGAGTTGGAGTGTGATCTTTAACTTCACAAGAAATTTGAACTTGCTATTTTAAATATACTTCTAAAACACACACAGCCCCCACTTGTGTAAACAACCTAAACTAGGTTGTATTCTGAATCAAAATGCTACTGGGATTAAACTCTTCATTGGACACCTCTGACACCACCTCTGCATCTGGGCCTTTGCCCTCCAAGGTTGGAGAGCAATGGGATGGGGTGGGGCACGGGGTTCCTCCCAGGCAGGAGAACCGGGGCCCAGTGAAGGACATTCCTCTCCTTGAGGGAATTCTTACCATATCTTTCCGGTAGGTTTTCAGAATTGGCAAGGGCTGATGTGATGGGTGCTTCTTCATTTCCCTTTTTGTGCTTCCCCTCTCTCTTTCTTAACACAATGCATGGGGTGTGGTGCTTGGTTTACAATAAACTTGTACTTGAATACTTCAGATTTGATATATTAACAAATACAAGATCCTGGATTTTGACTTCAATCCAGAGATTGGCTGAGGCTTTGGATTACTTCTCTTTGAGAAGGCTTGAGTACATTTTGCAAGTATAAGGGAAGAAGGTGAATACTTGTGAGCATGGGGCAGAGGGTGATAAATTGTATCTGTGTGACATCATCTTCTGTCTCCCCTAACAGAATGGTCCTTGTGGGAATAGGATCCTTCCTACCACAGCGATGTCAGCCGTGGTCACATGGTTTGCTTTGTCCCAAAAAATGTGGGTGGGAGTGATGTGTGCTGACCCTGAATGGAAGGGCATGGAGCCTGTGTTTGACTCTGTTCTCCTTCTCCTCCTCTCCCACAAGGCCCGTGTGCCCCAGACGAGAAGGGCATGTCACAGAGCCACACATCCCCATGATCCCTATGTCAAACATAAATTTGAACTACCAATAAACCTTTCTTGCCACGAACACTGCTTTTAGGATTAGTTGTTACTCTGCATTAACCTAAGCTGACGGATACAAGGTAAACTCCTATACAGACTGCCACAAATTTTCCTGACATCAAACCCTTTTATTCCATCCGAACTGTCATTGCTTTGGTTCAGGTTGGCATCATATTCTTTCCGAGCTTTGCAAAATATTTCATATGACTTTTTTTCTGTCCTTGTTCCCCTCTGCTCCATTATCTACATGTAGCCAGAGTCATCTCAGCATAATACAAAACCTGTCTTTTCTCTTTCCCCCTTCACACCCTTCTTTGGTTCCCCGTTGGCTTCAGAATAGAACCCAGCCTGCTGACTGTTTCCCCAGGGCCCCTCAGCATCCAGAGCCTGCCCCTGGTCCCCACCTCTGTCTCTCTTTCACACACTCTGCCCAGCCCTCACATATGAGCCACAATTCTGCTCATCACTCCACCTTCACACATGCTTCTCTGCCTTCCCCATTTCCTCAGTTTGGTTGATTCTTTCTTGTACACTGTCAGCTTATGCTTTGCTTCCTCTGCATGTCCTTATTGGATGACCCATCTCCCCTGGGCAAAGCTGATTGTCCCTTTCTGTGGTTCCAGGACACCCTGTGCTCCTATGACACCCTGTGCTTGCCACTCTCCTGCTCTGCTCTGTTCTGTTTCTTCCCAGCCTGTAACAGAGCCCAGAGCACAGGGGATAATCAGTGAAGTGGATGAATGAGTAAAGCAGAGGGATGAGTGAAATGCTCACCATCATTATCATGTGTGTAGGGCTCCTGGCACGCAGGCAGTGGTGATGGCAGAGGGACATGAAAAGCAGAGTGATGTTCATCAGAGGGCTGCAGAGGAGACGCCTGGTCTGTACTGTACTGCAGTCATGAGTTAAGACGCAGGGAGAGTCCTGAAGGGGGCCATTCCTTCTCCTTCCTTCTTCCTGCCCTTCTCCCCCAGACAGTCCTTTGTGTGGTGCATGTCCCTCCAAGAAAGAAGGAAGAGGGTCTAAGAGTGACAGACAGGATAAAAGGGTCAAAAGGGGGGCCCTCTGGGAGATCAGTGCTCTGGGATCATGTGGTCTGAGACAGAGAACACGGTGGGTGACTTAATGTGTCTTCAATTATATATAAGGTCATGTGCACGCTCATCAGCAAGCAGCTGTCCTCTCTTCTCAGCAAGGCCAGGGCGTGAGCACAGAGGCTTACTTCGCCTCGCACAAGAGTTGCAGCTGACCGGACCGACTGATCAAACATTATTCTTTGGGGCTCCACGAGGTGCCTAAGAGAGCATAACCCTGGACATGCCTCTGCCTTGGAGTAGGGGTGAGGCCAGCAGAAGAGGTTCCCCCAGACAGTACCCCAAAGACAAAAACCACTTCTGCGTGTTCTCATTGTAGTTTGGGATTCAGCGCGATGTCCCTTATGCCTGCACCTCCAGCTCTGGTCCTGTCACAGTTGCTCTTTGGGGAAGTTGTGCCTCTTCTCTGGGTCTCAGTCTCCTCAACTGCAACATGGGGGGTGTTAATGATAACGAGGTAACATTTAATGAGCACCTAGTGGGTGTCAGGTACACTTCTCAGTTGACCCTCCCTGCCACCCTGTCATCTCCATTTCGTTGATGAGGAAGCAGAGAGGTTAAGCAACTTGCCCAGCAGCAGATTATGAAAAAGTGCTAGAGCCAAGACTGAGGAATGAGGAGTCCCAGGATCACAGCCCATGCCCTACATTCGCACTGACGACCATCTGACTGCTTCTCTAAATCTTCCTTGGCTCACCGCATGGACACCCACCCATATGCACACCGTGAATTCCCTTGGCCAACACAACTTTTCCTGTTTTTATTACCTTGTATTCCTGTTCTTACCACGTTGAAACTCTATAATGTACCATTCTGTGGTGGTATTGTTTATGATCTTCTCTTCCATACAAGGTAACCCCCAAGGGCAGGTACCTGTATCTGTTTTGCTCAAAAACGCATTCTAAATACTTAAAAAGCATGGGAGACTTAGTAGGTGCTCAGTGACTGTTGATGAGCAAAGGAATGATGGTGAATGCAAGCGTGACTCAAGGTGACAGAGTCTATACAATGGCCTGTGACCCTGCCAGAGAGCCAGCATGTCACCTGCTCCACAGTTTATGAAGCTACAGCTCCCACCACGGGGTACAGGTTTATCTTCCACCATGAGTTGGTTCCCCTTTCAGCGGTTCACTCCAAGGGACTGTGAGTGACAACAGTTGAGGATAAACAGCCAACAAACATTATTATCTTTACCATTATTGATTATGGTCTGTAGAAGGAAGACTAGGTGGACATCTAGGATTGTTTTAAACAATCAACTTAGGAAAACAAATCATTGAGCTTACCTAGGTGCTTTGGAGAGAGCCTTGGGTAATGGCAGAGCCTCAGTTTCCCTTCTGGACAATGGGGGCAAATGTGATTTGCTCATTCATTGTGTTGTTCTCGGGAGCCAACACAACATCAAAGGTACAAGGGTCTTCATATACACGTATGTTGACACGCTGCCCTCAGATGCCCACATCTCTGATATGATGGAGGGAAGATCTACAACCCTTTAAAAAGTTGCCTTTTTTTAAAGACAAAAGTCTCTTCAACAAAATTCACTTTTGTATAACTGTCTCTTAGGTGGCTTTCCACAAGGAAGATGTAAAACAGCATGCCCCTCCCAAGGTTTCTTGCCCCAAAGTTAACGTGGGTGCCCTCATCTTGATGAACCGTTGGTGCTGGGGTGAAAGGGGTACATGACGATTCATTGTAGAAGGAGACTATTTACATTTAAAACATACAAGATTCTCAATTGGGGTTCAATTTTTAGAAATACATTCTATAACTAATGCAAAAATGAATCACAAAAATGAATGATTTTCTTTTATTTATAAGCACATCTTCAACGTGTAAAACTGACCCTTCCATCTGTGTGAAAAAGTACAGCCCAGCTGGGATTCCCGCTGGATTCCAGTGTCAGAGTGGGCTCAGCCCCACACTCCCTGACACACTCATGGGCTGTTTATCTGAGTCCTGTTTCATCAGGAGTCGGGCTGATGGCAGCCACTGAGGCGTCCTCCCCGCTTCCTCCCCTTCTTACTCTCAGGAGCTCTCCTGGGCCGGCTTTCACGGCTCGTTTCTCTCATCCTTTGGTTGTTGGCTTGTAGTTTCTATTTATGGAAAAGACGCTTCTGTCTCTTGCATCTTGGGGTGTGTGTGACTGATGTAACAATAGCTTAGTTGATGAAGAACACAACTTACTAGACTCAATGACCTAAAGATCTAGTTTAAGACTGGCATCTAGGTGGGGTGACAAGGAGATATAAGAAGATAGGAAATAGAAACTTCTCTATCAAAGAGCTTTACTATTAATGGACCAAAAGCCTTCTAGCAAAGTTTGCCACCAGCCTGTGTGACCACCCCCAGAATGTTGGCAAATTGACATCTGGGATGCATAGTAAGATTCTGATAGGCCTCTGGAAATCAGGTGATTTAGTCCTTGTAAGACCTACTTCTTTATTTATACTTTCAATCACTCAGGCAGACCTCAAATATTTGAACCTTTACTATGTACCAGAAGGCACCGTTTGGATACTGAAGATGCAAAGGTAAATAAAATGTTTTTGCTTCATAATGACCTTGTGGGGAAGTCAAGCATGCATATACCATTAGCTGGAATGAGAATCATGGTGACGTGTAGTCTGGTCTGTTTCCCTTTTTCATTTCATACACCTCTGAGACTCACATGCCCCCAGTCTTCCATGATACTGAATTCCGAGAGGAATTTCTTGCCCAAATCCTCAAAGAGAGGACAGACGCAACGGGTGGGAAGATCACCAGGTGAGGGAATGTCTGAAGGGACAAGGACTCTCTGCCCTACCTCGGCCCCTCAAACCAGTCCAGTGACGGCTCCAAGCAACTTTTCCTGGGCTGTGAAATGGGCCTAACAGCCACAGTGCCTGGCTCTGAGTCCGGTGGCATGGTTTTACGCGGATGTTAGAGCTTTGAAAAGTCTCCAGTACAATCACAGTGGTTCGAAGGCACTCAGCACCTCCGTACAGCCGCATGGAATTCATGCAGACGGCCTGCTCAGAGGGCAGCGTGAAGGAGCCACAGGGCAGTGGATATCAGAGCTTTTGCCAATCTCTTGGAAACCATAGAAGCCACTCCAGAATATGCACACAGAACCCTTTTCAAAACAAGTAAGGTAGTTCACTCACTCCCCGAGAGCCCCTTCACGGAACTCCAGGGAACCGTGAGCCCTGGTAGAGTGTGTCGGTCTGAGGCAGTGTCTGTGGACCTCAGGAGGGATGAGCAGCTCCAAGAGGCACCCCCAGCTCGCCCGGCGCCCAGCGAGCCCGCGTGGACATGCCCATCTGCACCCTGCACTGCAGACAGGGCTGTGCGGAGCGCCATCTCAGAGTTTCTCTGGTGAAACAAAAGAGCACCATCTGCCAACCACATTCCGCTTTCAGGAAACCGAAATGAGAGCGGATGTTGTCTTTTGCTGCTTGTTTTCATTTCGTCTTCTTCCTTTTATGCGTGACTCTTTTTGTTATCACACTTTTAAAAAGAGCATATATACTTGGAGGGCTTTTGTTCCCCAAATTACTCCCTAAATTTTCCAAAGCCTGGTTCCTGGTAGGTGCACAGTGCCTGTCACCCCGGAGAAGTAGGAACTGTCCCTGTGCCTGTTGACCCAAGCAGTTGTCAAGCTGCTCAGTACATGCCAGTCCGCATCCCTGCATGGCAGAGCTCATGCCTCCTTTCTCTCCATCCCCAGACCATTGCCTCTCAGTATGTATGTGGTGAGATGTTAAGACCAGAAGCAGGTCAGGAAGTACAGAGGTGAGAGGTCACAGGAAATGGTTCAACAGAACCAGGGTGCCAGGGTGTGTCCAAGGGCGGCCTTCCGGTGAAAACGTCTACTGGTCCTTCACACCGAACCTCGGAGGCTGAGGGTCCAGAACAAGGCAACTAATCCCTCCAAGGCCACAGGGTCTCTGGAGGTCTGCCCCGCTGGAAAACTCAGACCTACCTGGAAGAAACAGAGATGAATTAGTGAGCTGCACGCTCAGGTGTCAAAGAAGACAGGCACGATGGCTGAAGGGCATCAGAGCCTCACCTGGGAGAGACAGAGGCCATGGAGCCCAGACAGAAGTTTGTCCCTGCTCTCTGTGTGTTTGTCTCTGCAATCCTTGGTCTGTGAGGCTCCTAAGATGACCACTTAGCTCCTAAGTGGGCTTGTCCTCGATAAGGAGCTGCACAGACTCGGCCTGTGGAGAGAAGAACCCAACACGCACATGGCTGGTAGCAGCCCTGAGCTGTACTGAGTCCTGGAGATATGTGACAAGGAGCAGAAGCAAAGAACAGGCCCTCCCGGTCTGCAGAGTGACCCAGGCTTGGTGACAAGAGAAGCATCCTGAGAGTTACGCTGGACCCTCACCACAGCCCCACTGAGTCCTCAGATGAGGAGGCTGAGCTCACACTCCCAAGTGTGCTCAGGACACAGTCGGCTGGCCGTGTTGGGCCTGGAGGGCAGCTGAGATTCAGAGAGGGCACAGCACCCAGTGGCAGTGGCAGAAGGCGCAAGGCACTGTTTCCCGAGGGCAAGGGGAGAGCGGCCCGCTGGTCCAGCTGCAGAAAAGGCATTGCTCTGGTACAAAGCAAGGATGCTGAAGTTCTAGGTAGCATTTGCCCACAGTGTAGCCTGGGAAAATCCCTAACTGCCCCAGGACTCACTTCGCTCATTTACAAAACTGAGAGACAATACCAGTGTCTGCTCCTACCTGTCCCCAACCAGTCAGTGCTATGACTGTAGTGTGACAGTGTAGTTTGTATGAGACTGCTTTGCAAACTGAGAGGTGCTGTCCCACTGTGAGGCCTGTTGTCTGGAATCTCAGAAGCTCGGCACATCTGCTGTGCATGCTGGGAGGCCAGTAGACCCCCATACCTACTGTCAGGAAAGGGCGGGAAGCAAGCTAACATTCTTAAGGAGCTAACACTCTTAAATACCAGCTTCTTCTGTGGCATTCTGCCTTACCTTGTTTAATTTTTGTTGTTTTAATGATTTGAGAAGGTTACTACTCTTTTTTTTTTTGGAGGTGAGGCTACATTGACAAGGGGCACAGGTGCTAATTGTTGAGAGCAGGATGTGACCGCAGACTTTCCTGACGCCCCCCTCCCCAGCCTCTATAGGCCGGGCAGTGTTTCCTTGAACTATATGCCAGATGTGAGCTTCGATTTCAAACAGTATTCGGGCTCCCAGACATTACAGGCTCATAATCTACAGGACTTGTAAAATTAAAGTCAGAAATGGTGTCTTCTCCCTACTTCTCACGCAGAGCCCAAACCCTAAACATGTCACTAGCACTCAGTTTGTTAAGGCTCATCTCCCCAGTCAAGGTCAGTGGGAAGCGTGATTTGTAACTGTTCCACCAGAAAGACCCCACTCTCCAGCCTCCTCGCAAAGATGCAAAGACCTTAAAGTTTCCTATGTCATAGACAGCAGCAGGAGAATGACGAGAAGGCCATTACAAGTTCAACCCCAGAAAGGACTTGACCTTTAGAGCTGTCCATTGCACAGAAAAACTGCCCCAGAAGGCAGCAGCCATCTGGAGACATTGAAGCAAGATCAGGGAAACTTTTCTCTTATATTTCAAGAGAGGAGCTCTGGATCGGGTGAACAAGTAGGCCTAAGAACCTGCGATGTATGATGTTAAAAAAGACAATCATATACTCAGTAATTTTTTCTTAACAGTGATAAGACTTGGCCTTCAGCAAGTGTTTTCCCACATTCATATATGGCCTTTGAGTCTAAGAGTCTTGCTCGAGGACATCATCCAATATCTCTCAGTGTTCATACATAACAATGCCCCCACACTTATGCAGGCAGCTCTTGATGATACGGGCAACGGGAAAGTGTTAGGGAAGCTGCCTCTAAATGACCGGGTTCCTCAAGGTCAAGAGTAGTAACTCATGTTGGCTCTCTGGCACTGGGCACAGGGGTTGGTGTTACAGCCCTCTAGTAAGAGTCGGTTGAGAGTTTTCAGAACTTAGACTCAAACCCATGTCTTCAAACACTGTAACCTGTGTTTCTGTTTCTGGTTCTGGTCTCACATGGCAACCTGTCTGACTCACCACCAGAGAAATTGCTCAAAAGTTCTCTCTGAATACAAGCGTATGATTTCCTCTACCCTCCCATGTTCCCTCCACCCTCCCATGTTCCCTCCCTCCTTCCGTTCCTCCATCCCTCTCTCTGTCCTTCTGTCTGTCAGTCAATATTAAGCCCTTGATGAAGCACCAGAATGACAGTGGGAACAAGAAGTACACAGTTCTCTATCACTATGACTCGAGGTAAAGAACTGACATCGATGGACAACAACATAGGGAAGGCTCAGTTCTATGACAGTGAAATACCAAGGCTCTAGGAACCCACCAATGTCAAGTCCGAAGGAGATAATATCAGAAGGAAGGGCAGTCTTTGCGACGGGCAAATTCAGTCTTCTGGAAAAGTCCACGGCAGTGTGTCCTCAGGATCAGCAAAAATAGCCAAGAAGGGCCCCCCAGTGGAGTGGGCCCTTGGGAAGCACCCTGGCAAATTAAAACAAATCTGGAGACTGGGTCTGGCTCTTTAAATGGTTTTACCTTTTAAACGACCATTTCTGTCTCCCAGCCTTGAGGTTATTTTTATCAACAACTGAAACTTCCCTCTGCCAGGTGCCGGGGCACGCTGATGCAGAAGATAAATTCCCTGCTCTCACCGTGCTTGGAGGCTGTGACAAAGAACTTCTAGGCCCGTGTCTTGGACTTCCCAACATCGTAGTGGAGAAAGGTGAGTATTTTGCTGGTGGGACACTGTTTTCATACTAAGAAGACCTTTAAAATATTCAGTAAGTTTTTTTTTTAAATTGGTGGGGAAACCCAAGCAAAAGGTTGAGGACCCAATAGTAGGAAAGTTTGGCTTTGATCGACTCCTTTATTTGCCCCTTGTGCATTGACTGTGCAGGTGAAAATAGTAAACCAGGGGCTGGATTCGAGCGGCCCGTTCGTTTCCTTCTGGAAGACAAGGGGTAGGAGGAGTTAACCTGCTATCTGTGTTTCTGTAGCTCTGAATAACAGCTGCTTTGGTTCGCTGTGATTCAACTTCAAGGCACATTAAAAAAAGATATTTTTGAAGGAAGAGAACACTTTTTATGGTAAGGACGATGATACAGGCAGGGCGTATTCTAAGGCACAGTGACAAAGAACTGATCATCGAATCCTTTCAAATAACAACAATAGCGATGTTATCGCCTGTTTCTGCTGTGCTCAGATCTCTTCCGAGACCACTTCTGACAACGTAACTCATTTAATCCTCTCCACACACCTGGGACGCAGGCCCCGTTTCCATCACAGCGGACTTGTGGGCAGGTGTGTCCACCACCAGTTCTGGCATCCTCACCCACTAGATACTGGGCATTTTGGATTGGCAAGGAGGGTTCCCCAGCGAGAGCTTTAGGTCTTTGCTGTTGTCCTCAAAGTTGTGTGGAACTCCATCCACAGTGGGGGCGGGGGAGAACAGCAGCGGGACCCTAGCCTGGTCGCGCCACCGCACGTGGCCTCCGCCCTCATTCACCTTCCTACGAGATGGGTGTGCAAAGTCCCGGACTTGCAGAGCGTGCTCACACGTTGCAGGTTGGCAGGAAACGATCCTGAAAGAAATCTCCCGGGCGCCACACAGCATCCTTCCCGAGGCAGGGGAGAGCCCCGCCCTGGGCCACAGACCGCAGTGTTCACTGCAAGGGTAGACATTTTTCAGGTATGTAGAATAAATGTTTTTCTGGGGAGCCGTGCCTCCCGGGCCGAGTAGAGAGGCTGCAAGCAGGTGTGATGAGGGTTCGTTAGACATCAGCAAACAGATCTGGCTGTGAGGTCCATTTTCAAGGGGAAATTGTTGGAAATTGTTTCACAGAACCTGTTCCTCCCTTGTACACTCATGTCCCACAAACAGAGCTTTTTGCCAAAGAGCTAAAGCCTAGCTCGACGGTGGGTTCTTCTCTTCAAACACCGTGATATACATACACAAGGGAGCGGCATTGTTTGAAAAATTAACCCCTGGCACAAGGAATGAACTCTGGATAAACAAGCTCCCGGGTACCAGACTGTCATCAACGAAGCCACCATCGTGTCTTATGGGGTGACCTTGCTGGTGACCGTGAAACTCCATGAACGGAGGCATGGTTTTTCTCACCTCAGGACGGGATTCCACCAGCTGGGGCCTGGCTGTTCCTTGTATGGCCTGGTTTTTCATGCCCTCTCATTGGGTCTAAATGTTTTTTCCCTGACGTACAATAAATAACTTTTAAATACAAGAGAGCATGATTCTGAAGAAGACTCCTGATGAACTGCTCCAGTTGTACAGAGGCTGCCGGCGTCCTGGCCCCAGCTGGGGGTGGGGGACGTGTCCCACACACTCCAGAGCTGCCTTTTCTCTCCCTTCAGTGCACAGTTTTATTACATATTTTTACGTCCATGGTGATAACAAAGCGCCCTGTGCAACCATGTTACATAAACACTCAGAAATGCCCAGGAGGAAACCTCTAAGCACGTGACAATATGTCAAACGCCAGGGACAAGTCAGAACAGGTTCCAAAACCAACCCAAACCTTTCCGAAGTTGGTCTGAAACCAGTTCGTTTCTCTCTCTCACACACATATCCTCTCTTTAGTCCTTAAAGCTTGCAGGACCTCGTGCTGCTGGTGAGGTTTGTGTGCACACAAGCACACACACACACAGGGAGATACACACTCTTCCAGCAGCACACGGTTCCATGAACTCTAAGAATTAAAGATGAAATGACATTTCACTCGGTAGAAGGGAAGTCCCCTAGCTTATATGTTAAAGGGGAAACAATGCCTTCAACTGCACTATTTTTTTTTTACTAGTTTGATTTGAATTAAAGCAAACCTCAGCCTTGTGCTCAGCTCAGTGGCTTTGTCAAGGCAAACTGAAATCGACTGTGAGCTGCTGCGAACGCGCCATTTCGGTCCCAGCACAGGACATCCTAGGATGCTATCCACCCTTCCCCTTTACCACCTGTGAGGGTCCGGGGCAGACAGGCCGCAGGAGCCCCTCCCCCACCTGCCTAGCAGAGCAAAACGGCCAGGGTTCAGATGCTGACCTGGCCCCTCTCCCTGAGAATCCATGGGTATGCTTCTGACCCTTTCTGTGACTCAGTGTCATAAATAATAACCACTTCTGGGTCCTGGGGATTGAGCGAGGTGACGTATAGAAATACGACGATATTTATTGCCAGGTGCCAGGTGTAGAGTTGAAATTCCACATATGCGAGCTATTGCCGTATTCCAGTCTCATTTGCTTGGAAGAATCATAACAAAGAAAAGTTAAGAAAAGTTACCCGATCAAATTAACATGTAAGTTACATACGCCAAACCAGCCCCAGTGGCTCCTCCTCCAGGCAGGCCTCCCAGACTTACTTGCTCAGAGAGATGGACCCTGCTCTGCTCCTTTGCCCACAGCCTGTGGCATTGGCGGGGCCTCTGTGGCACCTCTGATCCACTCATGTTCTCTAAGTCTAGGAGTACAGACTGTGCCCGCATGACCCCCCATCAGTGCCAGCTGCACACACCCCTGCACATCAAGCGGGGCAGGGAAATCGGGGCGAAGCCCTGCCTGGATGTGATGCACCGTCGGCTGAGGTCCCAGAGGTGCAGGGGAGTTGCTGGGTGCCTCAGCCTGTCCAACCACTTGCTGGTTCTCATACCTGACTTCCTGCTTGGGGGGGGGTCTGTATGGGAGCCACGCACGACCAGGGCTGGACCGACATCCATCTCTTTGACCTGGGACCTCCTGAGGCCCTTTCTAATAGATGGTCACTTAATCTGCCATCAGCATTAAGCACCACAAATAACCAACGCAGGCCTGGTGCTTTCTTTCAGTTTTTGAGTTCAAAAAAAAAACAGGAAAAGAAAATAAATTGTCACCTGCTATGAATATTGTCAAAAGAAATATCGGTCTGGGGCGGGGGTGAGAATTCTCAAATAACAACCCCCAAAAGAATTCCAGCTTCTAGTACGGACATGATTTAAATCTCCATGAAGAAATCAGCCGGTTTGCACAAAGGCAGTGGCGATAGGAAAAAACGAATAAACCGTGGGTGGAGGGAGCTGTGACCCATGAGGGTCCCCTGGAGGACCCCTCGGACCAGGCTTCCACACCTGCTCCTGGTTGCACCAAACACCTCCTGTCCTGGGCTAATTATCTTTTAAAATTCCTATCTCGAGCCATGGGCCACCTCGTGGGACTAAGCACAGTGCGCTTTGCAAATTGAAAATAAGATAGCTGTTAGGAATATATACTTGCCTCTATGATTACCCTGGCAAACAAAGGGAAAACATTAATTTACATCTATTATAATACAGAAACAAAGCCGGAGATATTCCTTGTGTCTCAGGCAAGAGATGAGTTTGCAAAGGTGATGATGCTCCTGGAGGGTGAGGTGGGTGAGGGCTGCAGCGGTGAGGGCTGGGGGATTGTGGTGAGTCCTTCCGCTCCTCTGGAAGTCACTGCATTGCCCCCACTCACCCCACAGACCAGCAGACAGCTTCGGAAGGGGAGAGACAGGGCCGATGTTACCTGTTCTCTCCTAAATCCACACTTGACCTTCTCTAAAGGCAGCGGCCATGGATTTTACTTTTTAATCAGAAGCTTGTTAAGATCACATAGAAATTCTGAAAATAATGTAGTTTTTGCACAGTGCAGGTTTGCCCCTAAGCCCCACTGGACAGAGGACACGAAGGGGCAGAGCAGCGACTAACATCCAGGCTTTCTTGGCCGTTTGGCATGAGTGAGGCACTGGACCGGCTCTGGTGGATCCTATTTTTATTTCCCCCATTTCGCAGAGGACAAAATGGGCATGTGTGAGGTCAAGGCACCTGCCCAAAGTCACACAGTCAGAACTGGGTGCTCAGCCCACACCACGGTCACTTGAATCTGGAGGCAGGGTGACTGGGGCCCCATGCCCCACTTGTGTCCAGCTCCCTGGAAGGCCTCTTCTGGCCTCTCAGCCTGGGTGCTCCTTGTCAAGATCAAGTGACACTGTCTCAGAGTCTGCCCCGTCTCTGTGCCTGCCATTTCACTCCTTACCAAACCCCCCATTGCGTGGGACTCATGGTGTCGACTACTTTCCAGCACCCACTCACCTGGAGCTCAGGAGGGAGGAGGGGCCACCTCCTTCCATTGAGGCTCCATGCCTTCCCTTGGCCGAGATTTGGCATGGGCACCCTCCCTCTCCACTTCCCTCACGGACACTTTCCCTGCTGTGTCAGGGTGTGCCCCACCCCTAGCTCATCACCCAGACCATCACCGCACCTGCACGCATGCACCTTCCCCTGCCCAATGCATGCCGGGTGCTGGCTCTCCGAGCAACCTGCTGACCAGACCATGCAGGGTCTATTCTTGCCGGGAGCACACCCTTGACATTGTGACTTGCACGTGGAGCAGGGAAGAGGGGCTATGCCACGATATTTATGGGGGTTTGCAGTGGGGCTTAAAGCAGGTCTTGCAATGCGGTACCTTGATTAGAACAGGTGAAAGGAAGGGTTCGGTATAATAGTTTAGGATTGGTGGACACAACCTGGTGAGGATTTTGAAGAGCTGTGGAGAGCAAATCATTGCTTGATGCTGCCTATCTATTCAAGAGTATAAGAATTGTTTCCCGGAAAACATAATGAAGGTATTTAAACTGTTTTCCTCCTGGGCAAGGACCTCCTGCAATAGTCAGTCATGTTTTTGTAGCCATTAGATTGTGTGGCACAGACAGTTTCGGAGGTCACACATTTAATCTCACGTCACCGCCTCATATTGGATTCCATAGGGAGGTCACCCTCCTGGCACCTCCAAGCCACCCAAAGGACACTGGGCTTAGGAGCGGCAAAGCCTGAATCCGGCCCCAACACCGTCACTCTCTCACCCAAAGGCCCTGATGAATCACTGGCCCTCTTTGACCCTCTGTTTTCTCCTTTGTCCAACAGGGCTTCGGGGCAAGTCTCCACTTCATCCCACCACTCTGTGACTAAGTTTATTTGTCTAAGGTTGAGGCTTTGGGTAGTGAAATGACTTCCGATCAGAGACAGGAAAGAGGAGGAGGGGAGGGCAGAGGAGGTGAAGAGGCAGAGGGTAAGGTGTGGAAGGCTCTAGAACAGCGAGGTCCCTTTACTGAGGTCTGGGATTTTTTTTAAGTGCTTTATCTAGTAGAAATTCATGCAGCATTTACAAATTAGAAATAACTCTGCAAGCTCAGATAAGATTGTCCCAGTAATATCATAGCCAGAAACTGCTCACCACGGCGTCTTTTCAATTAACCATTTAAATCACAGCCCATACCATCCTCAGCGCCTGCTGCCTTATAATAAGAAAGAAAGTCAGAGCTGAAGAGTTTCGATTCCTCTGCAGAATGTGGAAGATCCACAGTCTGCTGTCTTGGAGCCTAGAGTCTGGTGTGGCTCTTGGAAAGGACATCCCTTCAGCGGCCGGCAGAGGCATCCACCAGCCCGGTCCTCGGTAGCTGAGCGCTGGGTGATTCATTATAGATAACCTCTCCTGATTAATTTTGTTTTGACTTCAACTTTGACATAAAAAAAAAGCGGTAATCGGTAAAATTCTCCCCTCTAACATTCACCGCTCAGTTATTTTTAGCTGGCTTTAGTGTCTGATGCAGAAGAGGGAAGAATCTAAATTTGGAAAGAAATTAAATTGTTGATTGTCATCAGAAGTCCTGGCTGTCAGATTAGAAAGCCATCGTGTTAGACCCTTTGTGATGAATAATAAATCAGCGATTTCCTTGAAATTCTTATTTGCGTTCTTTCCCTTCTGTCTTCGGAAGCGTCGGAATTGCTTGGTTCGCCAGGCTCATCGGCACAAAGCCTTTCTGGCGTGAGCCCCGGTCAGCGGGGGCGTCTGTGCGTCTGTGCATCTCGGCCCCCTCGAAGGGGCTGGTAATACCTGTGTACCTGGATTGACGGCGGGGGTGGGAGGTCGTGGTCCCATGCACAGGGACGGTGGATGAGGCTCCTTCGAATCCTGGTTCCAGCTGGTGCTGGCATCCGACCAAGTTCCTTTGTTACTCTGGGCCTCAGTTTTCAAGTCTATAAAATGGTTAAAATAATGCGTGATAAACAGAGGCATTATGGGGGGGGACGCATGGAGTCGGGAAGCACCATGTGCTACACAGGCAGGCGTCCAGGACCTGGAAGCACCCGTGACCACCACCGTCATCATCAGTCACAGTGGTGACAGCTGCAGCAACTGGATGGTGCCGAGTCCACAGCGAAGCCATGGGCCAGACTGACAGAGACTTTCAAGTGCCTTCCGTCCCTTCCGGATCAAACTGGAAGACTAAGCAGACTTCCCTTGTCATGCACTAGGTTGTGCAGACACAGCCTGGGATCGAGGTTCCCCTCCCTGCCACGATGGGAGGCGTAGCTGTGTTCTAAATAATTGTCGAAATCATGACCGTCGCTCAAAGGCCCAGGGAAAGTCTGAAATCAGAACCCACACCCCCGAGGGACAGTTCAATGATTGGCATTAAACTCAGTGTGACCGCTGGCCACTTAGAATTAGGCAGCGGCGCATGTCACGAGTCCCTGCCTACCGCGTCCCCTCCTGGTCTCTGTCCCTTGCCCTCAGACACACGCACAGTCCAGAGGAATATTCTCTCGGGGGCCATGGGGAGAATACGGAGCCAGGACGGAACTTCAGCATGCTTCCTTCCGGCACAGTGGGAAGAAGAAAAAAACGGGAGGAACGGGAAGGCGGCAGGGAGCGGGGGAGGCAGGTGCAATAAATCTTTCTGGTCGGAGGCATTTCACGAATACAGAGCATCATTTTGCCTTTAAATCACAGAGAGCAGGGCTTTTACTACTCGCTACATTGTGGCCCTGTGCACATTGAAGCGACCTAATAAATATCATCGATCAACACAAAGGGAGGTTTAAATTCGGGTTTGGATACACTAGTAATTTTATCGTTACAAGCAGCCTTTATTCCGCAACATGCAGGGGCAGGGTGATGCATTCTTCTTTTCTCAGGCACATCCCAAAGGTTTCTTAATTTAAATTTAACAGATAACAGGTAGAAGGAAGAGCCTGCCTTCTGCTCTGCCCTCAAGCCCTGGCGCCTTCGCTCTCGCTGGTTCCCAGTCTGGAAACATCGTGGGGAGGAGGAGCTGGAGTTCACCTAGAATAGTGACCTGTGACTTCAGCACTGCAGGACCCTTACCGGAAATGACCCACCGCGCTGCCCCAGGAGCCCTGGTGGGGGATAGAGCTCAGCGACCTCGGTCTACTGTGGCTCAACGAGGGTCCCCAAGGCCCGTGGACGTGTCTGGAAGGCCCTCCTCACTTCCAATCATATTCCCCTGCTGGTCACACTCGCATCTGAGAAGGAACATGACTGTCCTAGGGTCACCAGGAGAGAGATTCCCATTAGAAAACTGTTCAGAACCCCCGCCCCCCATAGGAGTCTTTTAGTCAGGTGCTCCTCTTGCTTCCGAGCTAGACTCGATCTCTCTGGGACGCGGTCATGCTGTCCTAGCTGCAAACATTTACTCGTTTCTAGGGGCCCTCATCTCGCGTGCATCTGGGCCAGCTGGCATCGGGGTAAGGAGAAGTCTGGATTTAAGGAAAAGCTTGTAACAACCCAGAGACTCCTTTCCTTTTCCCAAGGGGGGCAGGGTCTACAGAGCAGGGTCCTCAGAGCGTGGCCCCCAGGCCGTGTTTCCAAAGATGGGGGCTGGACGCTGCCCGGGCTGTGCGCCCTGGCTTGCAGAGTCATAGCTGGCCCTGTGCGGGGACACGGGAGGCGTCCGCTCACTGTCTAAACAACGGAGACGAACGCATACATCTGCGTGATTGCACACTATCCATGCTTCCCTTCTCAGTGCTGTGGCCCATTGAAATTTTCATTTATTAGAAAAACAGTTCATTCATCACTTTTAATTTTAGAATGAGTTGTTTTTGCTATAAATAAGGGATGAGGATGGCACAGTTGTATCTGTTTTCAGCTCCCTGACATCCCTTTCATTGACCATCCTCTCTCACCTGAGTAATGTCCACAACCAGGGTCCCCTACACATATTTAGACAGATTTGTATCAACATTGCATTGCTACACTTGACTTCCCCCTTTTTTTTAATTATGTAAAAAAAAATCACATTAAGCCGAATCTAATTACTGCAATGTATATTAGAAGCAGGGCACCATCAAAATTTTATTTAAATTAATCAGGTTTTGATTTAAGATATTAAATTCAAATTAATCATGTAAAAATGGAAATGATCCTTGACGTGCTTCCAGCTGTGACTTCAGTCTGTTTTCTCGTGAGTCACTTTCGGGATGTCTTGGGGGGAACATTACAAAAATTCACGCCGGTGCTATTTCAATTAGAGTTATTTAGCAGGACAGATGTAAAGAATATGGTATAATTAAGAAGGAGCTGATGACATGGCTACAGATTTTCAGGATTAAAAGAAAAGAAAAGACACGAACAAAAGTGAAAATCGACTATTGGCCAGGATGCCCACGTTCAAGTGCAAAGAGGTTAAGCATTCATTAACGACAGAGAGAATGTGCAAAGCCGCGGACTTTTCTCTGGAGCCATGCACACACTGCAACTTAGGTTTCCGCTTTGAAGTTTCATTAACAAGCTGGTACTAACTGATACTGCAATTCTTATCATTCCCAAAATGATCCTTGCCCACGGCGATCACCGCTGTTGACTGATGTGATTCCGGGGCCATCGGAAAGTTATGCGAGATAAAGTGATACTTCAAGACTCAGTTTAAATCAAGGAACGCATATTGGCTTACACAACATTGCATATATTCATTTGTTTATTATTTATACTCACACACACGCTTGTATATTAGGTGTGATTATATCAAAACATTCTTCTTAATGCTAATTTCTCATATCTGAGACGCAGGTGACAGGTTCCAAACGCGTGCTGGCTCATTTTTCACAACATGTAGACGGAGTGGGTAATAGTCCTTTATTCGTAGGCGATGAGGCAGACTTACAAGGGTTATACAATTTGTCCATGGCCTCGTACCTCACTGGACACTGGGGTCTGGAGCCTGCCCATTTTTCTGATGCCCATGACCATGTGCCTTTCCTCTCTGTCCTGTCTGTAGCAGCCCTACCTCTGGGTACATTTGGTTTCCAAGGCCTCAGAAAGCCCCAAGAGTCAGAATATGATTTTAAGGGCCCATTCGGGGCACACCTGGTCAGAACAGAAATCCTGGTAGTGTGATTACTGTGCCGGGGCCCCCTGTCTGTTTCCAGTGATTTGGCTGAACCCCAGAAAGGGACTGGGGTGGGGGTTTTCCTACAAGAGGATGTGACTCAGTCTGGGTTTCAGAGTCTCAAATAATCACTATTTCCATGTAAAAGCACCGTGTGTATCCTTCCTTGCATCCACTCCGACAAACACTGCTGCTCCCACGGACAGCATTGGGGCATCTGGCCCACACGCACCAGCGTCCTCGGACTACGGCTGTCCTCCCACCCAGGATGATCCCTGCAGTTTGGGGACAAAAAATCCCTCTCCTCCTCATGGTTCTTCAGGGAATGAGCCTCGGCTTCTTCCAGCCCACCTCGGCTTGTCCCTTGTCACAAGCTCAAGCCTGGTGTCCACAGCTGTAGGGGCATCACTGGGCTGTGAGGGTCTCACGGGAAGGAACCCAGGCTCGTTTTTCATAAGTTAACTGGATCCACGAAAGCTCAGGCATTGTGTCTTGTTGGCCTTTGGATTCTCAGATGACCATGAGCCTGGAAACCCAGGTAACAGGACGTGTGTGTGCCATGAGGAGAAGTGAGGGGGAGAAAGAGTAACAAAAGGAGAAAGTGAATGTCTCCAGCCCCCAGTTGAGAGAGTGCGCACTGTGGTGAGCAGGCAGAGGCCACGGGGACGGTCCCTTCTCTCCCTCATCCCATCATCCCTTCCTACCCTGAGTGACTGGCTCATCTGGGCCGTGGTCCCAGCCCGCGGACAGCACCCATAGGTGTCTCTCACATGAGTGTTGGGGTTGATTTCAGAGTGGTAGAAAGAGGATGATTCATTGAAGCGTCCTGCTTCCCACTCATGTGATAGCAATATATGTAATTACTCTTTCAAATTCATTTCCCTTTTGAAAACAAAAGAATCAGGTAGGAGTTTAAAAGAATCACCTTTTCTTTTTCTTGGTGGAAAACGGTCTTTGTCACTTCAATGCTGTTGTTAATTTCTCAGAAATCCAATCAGTCCAACGAAAGGGATGTTTGAAATACTAGACGACACTCAGAGTTTTCCTGGTCCCATTTTACTTTCGTTTTTCTATATCATGTCACTTGTGTGTGAGCCCTGTGCCCTCTGAGAACGGGAAGGCTTTGGATGCAGACCCATCTGCTTGCCAGCCATGGCCCTGGACAAGACACGCAGCCACTCTGAGCCTCAGTGTCCCTAGCTGTAAGTGCCCACGCGTTTGGGGCTTGGATTCAACCTCCCTCATGCTGCTCTCTGCCTCCTTTTCGTAGAAGGGCCCTGCGTTGTCATGATTGTCACTTGTCATAGCTGTTCCTGACTTCGGAGGTTGGGACAGTTGCCGAGTCCCTACAACTCTTAACAGGCAGGGTGTCACTAGCTGGCCGGGGGCTCATAACTGCATTCCGAATTCTCCAGCTCTGGAAGTGCGTTGTGGAAGGGGGGTTGTGCTCCGTAGGCATGAGCAAGAATCCTGCTTCTTAATTTACAATGTCTTTGATTCTGCGTCCTTTAAATCTTCTGAGCCGCTTTCCTCATTTGTTAGAGGAGGCTAAGGTGAGCACCACTCTCTGGCTCTATATTCCATCCCCCACCTTGATGTCCCCTTCGTATGCCAAGCAGGGCTCAGAGCCTTGGCACTTTCTGCCCCCTCTGCCTGGGATGCTGTTCGCCCAGTTAGCAACCTGCTCGGCTCTGTCACTTCACGCGCACGACTCGACGTCTCCTGGTCAGGGACTCTCTCCCTCCCTGATCCTTCTCCAGCATGCTCTGTCCCACGATCTGCTTTTATTTTCTTCACGGCGTGGGCCATCCTCTGAAATGCCTGGTGTTACATCTTCATTTCCCTGCTGCCTCCCCCATCCCACCACAGGGCCAGGCCTTTTTCTCTTGCTCACCCCGTGTCCCCAGCTTGCAGAACGGTGTCCGGCAAGTCACAAGTGCTCCGTAAATGACTGCTGAGTAAGTACCTATGTCTGAAATAATGTAAAAATGTGCAGGAAAAACAAACTGCCCTACGTTGTCTGAACTACTTTCTTTTGGGGGAGAATGCTGGGCTCACGCTGGAAGAGAAAGAGGCTCTCGGCTGTAATAACAAGAGTGCACGTGTGAAGGTGAAGGAGAGGCACAGAATCCGTCACACAGAGGGACGAAGAGCTAGAGACACCCACAGGGAGAGAAAAATGGAGAGGAGCACAGAGGCCGAGAGGGGAATGCGGGGCGGGGGGACGGAACGTCCGAGTGGAGGCGGGGAGTCTGAGCCTGTGAGGGCTTCCCCCTCCCATCGTCCTTCCTCCCTCTGTGCCCGTCCCTCTGGTCCCTGTGTCCATCGAGAGCCCATCTCGCACCTGAGCTCAGGAGGAGCCTTGCATCATCACTCCTGGCTCTTGGGAAGCCAAACTCCGTCCTATTTACTGAGCTCTCGTGGTCAGGGCTGGGCTCCGCTGTGAGTGTGATGCCCCCGAGCGCTCCCCGGAGGCTGGGAGGCCCGCAGCACCAGGTTGGGGACAGCTAATTAATATTGAAGAGGTCTTGGCGGCTGCCACTAATTGCCTTGGCCTCTGCAGGTCTTGCTGTGCTGCTGCCTCCCCACAGCCCGAGCCCCCTGGGGCCACATGCTACTCCAGGCGAAGGGCAGTGACCTTGAAGAAGTGAAAGTTTTACCACATCTTTGCATCAGGTCTGGAAACTGTCACAAAGAGCAGGTGAGAACAGGGACCGCCTCAGAGTGGTGTGAAACGCCCTCCCACATGGACTTACCCACGTGAGCCTACGGCAACTGCCCAGCCATCCTGCCTTCGTTACCGCCTCTTGAAACGGGGGAAACTGGGAGCTCCCTGGAGCTCCCTATGGGCCCAGCATGTTTGGGCAGCTCCATAAACTGGAACTGGGGTCCAACACCCACACCTGCCCCCGCCCCACCCTGTCTACTGGACACGGCTCTGAAGTGGGGCATCGGATTCGAGGACCACCTGTCTTTTGAACAGCATACTGCGGTTATCAGAACCGGGCGCATTTTAGGAAGCTAATATGTGCCTTAATTGTATACTATATAACCCCACCCCCAGAGTCTGGGGCAGCTCTCAGAGACAGAGCATATTCCTATGTCTGCAGCCAAATTACGAATATTCACACTATGTGGGGAAAATGAGGACTATAAATAGCCTCCTATTCATTCTATCGGTTCCGGTCAGGTTTTGCCAACAGATATATGATGAAAATGACTATCGGTTAGTTCACAAACCTTCTTCGGAATTGTGACTGTAACAGTATGGACCAGTACCACCCTGCAGGCAAGAAAAGGTACTTTCTTTTCCACGTGACTGGCGCAACGTATGGCCACGTGAGGGACGGGTACAGTTTCAGTGTATAAACTAGATGTCCTTTGCAAGCAGCCCATACCTGCGGGGCAGAGAAGGCTAGAGGGCAGAGCAGTGGAGGGCAGCTGGCCCAGGGCAGGGTCCAGCGGTGCAGTCAGGAGCACAGCCTCGGGGTGCAGGGAGTTGCCCTGACCCCCCCCCCAGGGTGGCCGCCTGGACGAATGCATGTCCAGCACTGGATCTGGCGCTCAGCAAACTTTCTGCAGGTGGTGCCCGTGACTGGCATGACCTGGAAGGGCCCAGGGGCGATCAGATCTAACCTGGATGAAATAAACAGGGGTGCGTGCAGGTGGAGCGGCCCCTCGTCACTCATTTCTGCAAGGCTTCCTCCAATCAGGGCCGAGGCAACACTGCGTTCAGTTTGGAGCAATGGTGAGATGCCCCCGGCCAGGGCACCGCTGTCCCTCCTCGAGGCTCAGGTACCACCTGTGTCAGACGAATGTGCAGCGTGGCCTGAGGCTGAGCTCAAAAGGTGACGGGGCTTTTTCTAAGACTTTAATTCAGAACGTCTGCTCTGAAATCAGGAAGAATCTTTCCCTCCACTCTAGGCGACTTACAAGAAAGAAATAAGCCTCTCTCCACATTCAGACAGGCGCGCTTACCGCAGGCCCCCACTCACGTGGTGGGAGACGGGCCAGTTTGTCAAGGCCCCAGCAAACTTCCCCTTCCTCCCCTCTGATAGGGTTGTGACTTCCTTTACAGTGTGAAGAGCGGAGGCACTGCGCCCATCCCCCCACCAGGGGCAAAGGCCCAGAGCAGAAAAAACAGGGCAGGTTTCACAGAGGAAGACCAGCGGCTGCAAGGACTGCGATTACGATTACGTAAGGGGGCGCGGCTGGCGTACTTCACATTCATGGGGGGAGGGGAGGAAGGCGCTCTCCGGGGCGTGCGGAGGGCTCCGCCTTCCGCTTCTCTGAGTCCCGCAGCTGGAAGCTGAGTTTTCTGCAGAGTGAACGCCCGAGCCCCCTGTCTGAGATGGGAGTGTGCAGTATTCCTATGGAATCCCTGCTCAGCCAGGACTTGCTGGCTCTGGCCACTTTCCTAGAGCTGTCAGACGGAAGGATCTCAACCACGGAGCGAATCCAACACCCAGCGATGGGGCCAGTGTGTGCCCAGGGCATTGCGGCCATTAACGCATTAAGTCCTTTCCTACCTGAGGTGTGGTTGCTTTCATCTCCACGCACCTGCGGGAGACGAGGGCACCGTGTCTGCAGTGATTTGCCCCAGATCGTAGAGACAGCAAGTGGTAGATCCAAGGCTTTGGAGACTCCGGCTTTGTGACTCTACACTAGTGTTAACTGCATTCCCTAGGTCGGTTTGAAATGTAAGGCAACAACAAGGAAGTAAATGACCAATAAATAGCAGTCACAGCAAGAAAATAATTACTCTCCAGACCAAAATGCCCAGCTTTGCCCAGCGCACTATAAGTAATACTAGATGTCCATATTGTTATCAAGCTTGTACAGTTCTCAGCCCAGGGTGGATGGCCCAAAAGTGACGGTGGGCCTCCTCTGAATCTGGATCACGACCTTCCCTGCAGCCTCCGGAGGCCCGAGGGCAAAGACGGACTCACCTGCACCAAGACAGGCAGCCTGGCCCCACAGCAGCGCAGGGTCTCCCCTGGGCGAGCGTCTGGGGTCTGGAGGGCAGAGGGTTCACCTGGCAGACTGTGGAGAATGGGGACCTGTGTCTTTAACAGATTCACTGGCGCCTGCCTTCCGGGGCTGAGCCGAGCAGCTGGGCTGCCCCCAGGCCCGGGCTGCCTGTTTTGCAGGGCCTGTGCGGCCAGGCTGGCGCTGCCCTGGGAGTCTCCAGGCCACAGGTGAGGCTCTGAGGCCCCAGCAATGCCCAGGGGGCCAATCAGAGGCTGGGCCTGCGTGAGGTGAGGTGGAGAGTCGCCCCGTGGGCTCTGGGCTCTCTCAGAAATCTCAGCAGATCAATGTCACCCTGGCTTTTAATTACCCCTCCTAGGCCTCATCATTATTTCATGGCCTCTAATACGCCCAGCAGGCAGCCCTGGGCACACCGATAAACAGCCACCCAGCGTGACCTGGCCCCTGAGGTGGTACCCACTGTGGCCTCCCAGCCCAGGGGATGGTGGCCTGACAAGGACCTGGCCCTGCTGAGCCCTGAATGTTTTGAGACTTAGAAGCTTTGAGCGCCTTGCAAATAGCCTTCCTTTCTAGCGGGGGAGGCCGTGCTAGTCCCTGAGGACCTACTGTGTGCCAGGCTAGAAGTGCTGGCCCCATGCCCCACATCTCCTCCACACTCCCTGCCTGCCTGGGTCCCTCCTGTCATCACCAGCTGTCCCTCCATGCTTGCAACCCTTCCCCAGGAGCCCTGTTCTAACCCAAGGCGATTTTGACCCTGAGGGACATTTGACAATGCCTGGAGACATTCTCCATTGTCACAGGGAGGCTGGGGGGGACAGATGCTGCTGGCATAGGGTGGGTGGAGGCCAGGGATGCTACCAACATACTACAGGGCACAGGACAAAGAACTGCCCAGCCCTGAACATCAGCAGGGCCAAGGTCAGGAACCCTGGTCTGGAGGCAACCAGCAAGACCCTAACCCAGGACATTAAGGCTGCTGGGTCTTCAGGGACTTCCCAGGTCACTCTGCTCTCACGTTGCTCTTCAGCCACAGAAACCACTCGCACTCACCCACTCCACACCTGCCACTCGCCCTCCCAGACTTGCCTCCTGCTCCTCCTATCCCCTCCCCCTCCATGTCCTCCCAGCTTTCTTCCCCCGCTGACACCCACTCATCCTTGAAGTCACAGCCACCCTGGGGCCCCTTTGGAAGGCCTCCCAGTGTGAGGACCCAGCTCAGCCAGCAGCCCGGGGACCCCCCCCAGGTGCCCATTTCCTCCTTCTGCCTTCGCATAAGCAGGCCGGTAGCTCCCGTGTCTGACCTCATTTGAGCTGAATGTTCAGGGATGTAGCCCTGGGACTTGGGGGCGACCTGCATTTCCAAGCAAATCAGAAAGATCCAGTATCCCTGCTCTCAGTGGGCCTCTCGGTCTCACAAAGGTGTTGTTGCGCTTTATATAAGCGGGGACCCGTGGGCTGGGGCAGGGGCCCCTGCGTCCCCCCTGGACCCACAGCGCCACACATCCAGGTTGGTGTCTGTGACAAGTAGTTGCTGAAGAAATGCCCATTGTGTGGCTGTGTGGCCAACCCCAACGTGTGGTCCACAGTGGGACAGTTCAGACGTGCAGGTCCCAGCTGGGACCTCCTGGAGGAGGGACAAGGGCTGTGTCATCTCCCAAACCCTGCTCCTGTCACCTGCTGGCTTCCTCCGCATTTGCTAAGCCCTGTCACCACAGGGCTGCTGGCTCCGGACCTCAGAGATTTCATCCTCATCTCAGGAGGTGGGTGTGTAAACGCCCGACTCCTGACACTGTAAAAATTCTTGTTGAAAGGCTTCACCACAGCGATCACAGCCACCTAAACTGAGGGGCACAGGTCTCGCTCCTCTCTGAAGGAGGAGACGCTGCTGGTCCAGCGTGACCAGCTGAGATGCCCGGAAAATGTGTGGACACTCACCCCAGCCTGCCCTGAGCTGACCGTTCTTCTGTCTGTGCCCACGTTGATTCTGCGTTTTAGCAGCACAGGGCTCCGCGGAGGGCCGGGCCAGGGCCCTGAATCCGGGAACCCGACTGGGCCCTGCCCAGCGTCTCATGGCTCACATCACAGGGAGGCAGGCCTGAGACCCAGAGGGGACAGGGTCTGGGAGGGAGCCAGGCACGGCCTGCGCCTTCGACGCTGAAGCCCAGTTGTCTCCCTTTGGTGTGGGACCAAAGGGAGAGAAACAAAAGTCCCAGCGAAGGAACCTGAGGGCTGCCAGTTGTCCAGAACGTTATTTTTTATTTTTTACGTTTTACTACGGTGTGAATTACGGCTGACTGTCTGCACTTCTTCCTTGAGCCCCTAACCCTCCGTGTGTGACTCTCAGACTGTCTCCCTCCCTCTCTGTGCTCTGTCCCCCACACAAAGGTCAGAGTCAGCCATGGGGGCGCATCGCCTGGCCCGCCCCCGAGGCCACTTTGGAGAACTCATCATTTGGGTCATTTGGGTCATTTGGGGTGAGTGGCTTACTCCCACTGAGCCTCAGTGTTGTTAATCAGTGACATGGGGAAAATAAGGGACCTACTGCAGGGTGACAGGGTTGGGGTGGTCCTGGCTTATTGCTCATGAGGCCTGGACCATGGGGGCTTGGAATGTGCAGGATCCCACAGCTGGTCCCTACTGCCCTGGGCTGCTCCTCCTGGCTGGATCTGTCAGGTATTCCTACAGGGGTGGGCAGGAAGAACTTTCTAGGGCTTCTCCTCAGTCCCACCCCATAGTTCAAAAGGATCTAAGACTGAAATAGGAGGGATTTGAGCCCAATGCAAGACACTGCTACCTTCTGTGAGTCTGGTCCTGGGGATCCAATGAACTACCCCCCGGCCCCATGACAGAACCTGGTGACAACGGCAGAGAGTCCCAGAAACTTCACGTAAGACCTCTTCCAAGTGCCCAGTTACTAGCTTCTCTTTTCACAAAACGCTCCTATCTGAGGGGAACCCCCCCCGTGGAGCCTCAGTGGTTCAAACAGAGAAACAGGCCAGTTCTGAACCTGGTCCTGGCTGGGGCGACACTCCTGGTTTCTTCCCATGGAAACCGGACCTATTACATACGAGTTCTGTGCACTTTAGCGACACAGGACTCTGCGGCCGGCCCGGCCAGGGCCACACAGCCGTGAACCAGGCTGGGCCCCGCCCGGTGTCTCATGGCTCACATCACACGTGTACTGTGTATGTACCACACATGTAACACATATTTTACGGACGTATATTATACACATATGTGTCCGTACAATAACTAGTTAGCTAGCTGATTGTGAGATTTGTAAAGATAAGAAAAAATAATTTGCATTTGTTTGGGAGAGATTTTGTACATTAATAATTTGTCACAAGTTCAGCATTAAAATATCCACATTTTTCCAAGACTGATATTCTTCCAGGAAGAATTTGGAAAACACTTATAGAAATTTAGATGCCAAATACAGACTTCTGATTTAGTTCCCCTCCCTCTGTCCCTCCCTCCCTCCCTCCCGTTTGCTCGCCCTTCTGCTCAGGACGTCAGAATGCAGCTGTGAAGTATTTGGGAAGGAAGGGCTCCTGTGTCTGAGGACCCCATTTACACCAGGGGCTCTGCCGGGGACTTTGTGTCACCAGGTGTCATCCTTGTCACGGCGCTATCAGAGAGAGGATCACTTTCCTGACTTTTCCACAGGTTTTCTGATTTGCCCAGGTACACAGAACTTGCAAGTTACAGAGCTTGGTGTCCACCCAGAACAGTCTGACTTAAAAACTAAAGCTCTTTCCTCCAAAGATACCCTCAGGAGCAAGGGTGGAGCTCCGAGGCGGTCAGTGTGCGCTGCACTAACGGACCATTGTGAACTTCAACCTGGATTTAAACTTGGCAGCATGGGAGGGGACTCTCAGAACTTTTCCCAGAATGGGAGTGGTAGACACGGTGTGTTATTTGCTGTCGGGTCACCAAACCCGTAAATATTTCTGTGGTGCCCGGTTCTCCCTCATGCTCCAAATGGCAGAGACGGAACTCTGGAGATTACTGAGTGAGCCGTGGGTGTCTCAGCCTGTACTTGGCCATCTCTGATGAACTTGGGTGTCTCTTGCTGAACTCTGGGCCTGGGTCTCTGGATGTTTCTGGCTGTCCTTGGGCACTTCTGACCTAACCTGGGAGATGTGAGCATCGCCCACCCCCCACCCCGCATCTGGCTCTGAGCACAGTGAGGGGCCCGGCAGGTGGACGGCAGCTGGGACCCTGGGGGAGCTCTCTGCTGTCTTTCCTGTGAAGGTCTCTCTTCTGCACCCTGAGTGTTTTGATAGCACCTCAGTGAGAACCCCTCACACCCTCCCACCTCCCTAGAGTTTCGTAAACGCTCACACCTTGTTCTTGTCCCCGTCCCCATGAGCTGACAAGCCAGCTAACGGTGCTCAAGTCTGAGAGCCATTTCCTTGTCTCCTTTTATGATGCTCTGTCTCTCAAACAGCCTTCCCTTTTCTACTCATTCACAGGCACCTATTTACCTTCGCTTGAAGTTGGATATGTGTAATGTGGTAGAAGGGAAAGGAGTCCACAAGAATGTCCCACAGACAAACTCTAGGAAACCATGACACCTTGACCCTGTCCGGCCTCCCTCCGGAAGGCCTTTGCTGCTGGGACGCCTTTTAAGAGACACTTTCGATTAGTCACAGCCTTTGCAGCTGGAACTCTGGGCTCGTGACCTGGTCCTGTGTGTGGGGATGCCTCATCTCAGAGGAGGCCACAAGCCATGGTGTCAACTGGCTAAACACCCACCCAAGAGACCAGAGTGGCGTCTCAGAGGCCACCACCTGCCCAAGGCGGGGGCAGGCGCTGAGCAAGGCTGAGTCCGAGCAGGAAGGCCAGTGGGTCTGGGAGCAGAAGCGACGCCTAGGCCTGGGGCCAGCTGCTGGGGACTGATCTGTGGCTAAGGTTTGTCCTGTACGGAGGAGTCTCCCATTGGTCACAGAGCCAGAGGGGCAAGAAGGGACAGCGCCATTGCACTCAGCTTGCCTTTTCACACATGAATCACTCTCAAGTAGCCACGTGAGAGAGTCCTGGACGCAGATGCAAATATCCCCAACCATTAGGTTTATCAAAGGGCTTTCTATTTGATGTGCAGGTTCTCACCAGGAAGAAGCAGTGCCAGGTGTGGTGGAGCACTTTGACCTTGACCACTATTGGCCTGGGGCACCTCCTGCCTGGGCCCGCAGTCACAGGGAGGAACTCTTCTTCTCCTGTGAAGAGAGGAAGAGGCACGGGGGTGATTCAGAGCAGGTGCCCAATGAGGAAGACAGAAGGAAGGTTGTTTTTGCGGGAACAGGGCTGGGGCTACCGACAGGGAGTGCTCCTTCTCTGGCTGAGTTTCTAAAGAGCCTCATCTCCACTGAAGAGGCAGACGATCGATCAAGGCTCACGTGCATCTCCCTAAGGCTTGCTCAGGGTGACCAGAGGCTGACTCTGTGGGTTTGGCATTGTCAGTGCTAGGCCCCCACCCTTGGTCTCTGCTCTGCGTACCGGTGGGTCAGCAAGTCTCCCAGGCACTCACCAGACCGCTTTGTCAAGGACCGCTGTGCAAGCTCACAAAGAAGCATTTGCCTTCCTGCTTTAGAAGGTCGAGGACCCATTTGGAAACCTCACCTTGTGGAAGCTGACTTGGCGGGGACTTTCCTGGAGGAAGAGGAAGGGGAGACGCTGGAAGTCCCTGGGTTGGGGAAGAGCCAGGACTTCTGTGGCAGCCCCTAGAGCGGCTGGCCTGAGATGGGGATGCTGGCCTTCAGGAACAGGGGTCCAGGGTGCGTCCAAAGTGCCCCAACCAACGGGTTCCCACCCATTCCAAATAGTTAGGCTGCTGCCTGGGCATGATTTACAGTTTATCTGGTGCACCAGTAAAACCCCAGAGACTGGCAGGGCAGTGAAGGCTACCGAGGCCGAAAGGTGAATGTGAAGTTGTTAAGCTAAAGAAACTGCATCCGTAAATCACATCACACATCCTATGGGCATTCCGGATTAATGTTCTCAGGTTGCCAGCATTTGGGACTCTGAAAACAGTTTTATGGAATGGTCACAAGGAGAAGAAGAGATTGTACAAACAAAACAAGTTTTAAAAACTGAAGAGGGGCAGGAAGACAGGGAAACTAAGGGAGGACAGTGAAGGAGGGCATTTTGGCAAAACAGATCATCATGATGGTGAGGGGTTATCAGGCAGTTACTCTACGCATGATGTTGAGTGCTCTAAAGAGTGTCTCATTCAATGCTAACAATGGCATGACAGGGAAAGTTCCACACTGCAGAGGACACAGCCAAAGCCCAGAGGAGTGACCTGATCACCCCTCATGTCACAAACCTGCCCGGTGGTGGAGCGGAGCTGAGCCGGGCAGGCTGGCCTCACAACCTCTGCACTCGCCTCCCTGTCCAGACTGATACGGCAGGTGTTGTGGGCAGAGGCTGTTCCTCTGGGTCTGAGAAAGCCCCGCCCATTGCTCCACCACCACCCTGTTAAGTGGGGATGATGGTACTTGCTACACAGAGTTATCACTGGAATGATGTTTGATCAAATCTAATAAAAACATCAGTCTATAACCGCGCTCAGTGTCTAGTAGGCTCCCAAGCTTTGTCAGCTTCTTCTCTCCGCTTTTCTTTCCCCTACAGAAAAGTGAACTGAATTCAGTTTGACTTGGGTTTGCTCTCAGCAAGCTGGGGGTTATTATGGATGGAGCCAGCCCCAAGGCTGCCAGGGAATGGCCTGATGTTAAGGCTAATTACTCCTTGGTTCGCATCCAGTTGGGTGATGGGTGGTGTTGGGACTTTGCCAGTGTGGCTGATCAGAGCAAGACTGATAACCTCTCTCCGGAAGGTCATTCATTTAGGGGTTGGCAAAGCTGATCACAAGGGTCCCACCAATGGGTCCAGAATTCTATCAAAAATTATACTGTGTGGGCAACAAGAAGGAGCTGGGGAGGGGGCGTTTACTCCATGTCTGAACACCCAGGAAGACCAAACCGTGGCCATCACACATCCCTGAGTCCAGGGCTGCTCAGACGTCAGACGGTGCATATGTCCTGGATCCTGTGCCCAGCCCACATGCACAGCTGTCACTTCCCACAAGTCCATGGTCTGACCGGGGGGTGACACATCCACTCTACAGAATTAACTCATAATTTATTGCCAAAAATTTAAGCAATATGAAACGGGTACACAAGGAAAATTCTCTGTGGCGTCGGGGATGACCACAGTTAATTGTTTGTGTTCATCCTCCCAGAAACAGACCATATATTACCCAGAGAGTGTACCGGTCCCTCTGTGGGCTGAGCTGTCATGCCTCTTGCTTTTTTATTCAGTTACCAATAGTTTGCCGACTGCTCTGTGTCAGTATATGCAGAGCAACCCCATTTTTTTCGAGACTGCGCTGTTCTCCTCTTTTTTGTGGCTGGATTATCATCTCACCCGTGAATCCTGTTTAGCTGCACATTCAGGTCCGTGCACATGCTTCCCACGGTAACTGATGCTCCAACAAACACACCTTTACGTGTCACATGTTTTGAATACAGGCGTGAAAATATCAGTACAATAAAGCCAAAGTTCTGAACACTTTTACTTTTGTTCACACGTTGCTGGATTGCCCTTCAGAAAGCGTGGGCAAATTCAAGCTCTTCTACGGCAAGATCCATTCCCTGTCCCCTGGCCAACACTTTGGAAAATTTCTGGCCCTCTCCCTTCTGATGCGCAAACTGATCTTATTGCGACTTGAGTTAAATCGCTTCTCCTGTTGATGAGCACCAGCATCTTCCATGAGCAACACGCCCTCCCTCTCACGCCGTCACCTGCCCATCTCCCCTGCACATGGCAAGGAGTCTCTCTTTTCTGTGGATGTTGATACCGAAATTAAAAAGTGTTGCTTTTCAGCCTCATCAAACATTTCCTTCCTAGTGTCTCCATTTTTTCTTGCTTAGAAAGAAGGCCTTCCCCATGACAAGATTATAACCAACCATGCTTTCCCATATTTCACCCTATGCTCTTTTAAATTTTTATTTTAAAGTAAATTTTAAATAATCGGGTTTACTTTTTAAATATCAGTAGCTTCCCCCCTCAGAAAGCGCTGTGGTTCCCAGGTGCCCTGGAGCTCGGGGAAGCCAGAAAGGATCCTGCATCAGCAGAGACAGTTCTGCTCCTCCAGGGTCCCGGCAGAAGCAGAAGTGAGAATATTCTGGGGAGAGGATGGGGGTCCACAGCAGACCTGGGCAGCCCACTCACTGCCCCCGCCCCATTTACTCCCCTTCCCACCAGCTCTGCAGAGCATGTCTTTCAGGGAGTATGTGCTTGCTTGCTCAACTACTCACATTTTAGAGGGTCTTCACCTTCGGGTTGGTGCTGAAGACATTCCCTCGCCTTTAAGAACCTAAGTTTAGTCCAGTGATTACCATTCCTGGCTCTGCAGAGCCACGAGCCGCTCTGACTTCAGGTGGGAGTATGACAACGTGCAGGGAGAGAGGTCACCGAGCCCAGACAGTGCTCCCAGGCCCCTCCGCTCCTGGCAGAGACCCCGCTGTGCCTGGAAATCGGCTCAGCGCCAGCTCTCCCCTCCCTTCCTCTGCTCCCTGCCCTCCACAGAGGAGAATGGCACTCAGAGCACAGAACGGAGGGCCCACCTGGCAGCTGTGCGACGTTGGACAAGGTACAAAGGCCCCTGTCTCTCTGCCCCTGTCCGCTCATCTGTAAGGTGAGAATACAGGCCCGCCAGGACGGGATGCAGCGGGGTTGCTGTGCACCGAGTACACAACCCAAAGGGGGCACTGGGGAGTCTTGTAGTTCTATGCTCCTAGTAGAGTCTTGTGCACACGAGGCACCGGGACGGTGTGCTCCTCCTGCCCTGGAGAAGCTCACAGACCAGTGGGCAGGTCAGATGTGGAACCGACAGTTGTCCTATACGTATTCCCACAGAGCAGGCAGTGAGGGGGCGGCAGTGGGAGGAATCAAGGGACACTCTCCAAGGGAGGTGATTGGCTCCAGCTCTTAAAGGAAGAACGGGCCTTGGCTCGGAGATCCTGGGGCCAGGACTCCTTCCAGGTCTTTCCACCCTGTCTCCCCAGGTGAGGAAGTGTGCACGTGCACAACCAATGTCTCCCCTTCCTCCAGATGCTTCCATGTTCTCACCTGGCATTTCAATGATGCAGCTTCGGCGGGGAGTGGGATGGGTGCTGGGAACCCCCTGAAGAGCCCTCCCCCCATTCCTGGTGCCTCTGCACAATGATCCGGGCTGGCTCAAAAGAAGGAAACTTGGTTCAAAATGTATGAGTTCATTTTTATGTTCTACCGAGAAAATTTATTCAGTGTGATGCTCAGTAGCGAGTGCCGTAAAACACCTTAATCCCTGGTTGAAGAAAGGTAATACCTTGACAGATGTGTGCCTCCTACTTTCCTCCCGGCCATGTTTCAACAACAAACCTTTATTTCTGCTTCTCGGCTGTAGCAGGCAAGAGAAAAAAAATGAGGAGAGCAATAAAGCAGTCAGAAATCTCAGGAGCCAGGCGGCGATGCAATCGTAATGACAGATTTTTAATGTGGCGGGAGAGATTGACAGGGAAATGTCTTCGGAGCAAACGCTCGCCAGATGGAATGCAAACGGTTTATTGGAGGAGAGAGGTGCAGCTGAACCGAGGAGAGAGCGGGGACGAGGTGGTCTTTCTGGCTGCTGCAGAAAGCACACCAGAGAGGGACGGGGGAAGAGGCACACACACACACACACACACAAAGAGGAGGAGGGAGAGAGGCGTTGGGCTAGCCCCAGATGTCTTCCAGGAAAGGGAATGGTGTGTCCTCCTTCCCCGGATCACCGTGGAGTGTAAGGCCCTCGAAGGCAGAAATGGGGAGAGGACCTCGTCGGGATGTGGGGCAGCCTGGAGCCAAAGGCCACGGCTGCTGAAATTGATGAAGTTCTGCTGAGTTTTGAAGCCAATGATTTGATGCTATTAAATGTTTTCAGCGTCTTTTTGGTGCCAGGTCCTTGGGCCAGCTGCTGCAGGCAGAAAAGGAAGGCAGCTCTGTCCTGAAGGAGTGCGGATATGCCCGAACACAGCATTTATTAACTGACCTCTATGGAAAACAGTATAATTTATTACTAAAGTGTTATTGTGTACGAGCATGTAAATACATGTCTGTTTATCCAACCATTCATTCATCCATCCATCCATTCATTTATCCATCCCTCTGTCTGTCCATCCATCTATCCATTCACCCACCCATCACATTTTTTTCCTTCCTGTTCAAATCAGTTTCAGTATACAACTCATAATTTGTCTGAAGTGGTTAAAAGCAGTGAAAACAGTAAAAATTCAAAAATCTACAAAAGCAATGATACCACTTAGAATAGGTTCTGCAAAATGGTCAAATATTAATAATATGTTTGAGTTCAGACAGATAGTAGTATATGGAAAGGTTACATTTTTAAGGTACATATCACTATGTTATGAAAGCATGGCTAAAGCACAAATAAAAGGGCTCCTTAAGGCATCCTGAAGGCCATGCCAGTGATGCTGGCCACCTGGGGTGCCCAGGTGTCCTAGTGAAGCTCCGGGATCCCACACACTGCTTCTGTTTTCTGGCCTCAGTTTCTCTAGCCTGTACAGAGAAACACGGCGCATTGAGTGAATACAGTGCACAGATAACGTGATTCCCCGCACCCCTCTGTGGCTAATCACTCAGGGTGCTAAGTGCAGGATTCTGCCAGTGGATAGCCACTGCCAAGGCGCACAGTCACTTTCAAACAACACAGCAATAAACGGCATGCCTCAGCAGCGTGTGTTTTCACAATACGTGATGCAATAAAAATACTTTTCTTAAATAATCCGTGACAGACGAATTCATCTTCTCTTTAGAAAAATCCAGTCAAATGTGAAGGGGTCCCTTTTCAGCACGAAGAGCCACAACCCTCCTTGTCCTCAGAAACAAACAAACGAAACTCTCTGTTCCCAAGGATGGCACGTCAAGTTGAAACCTGTTGTCGAAGCCCTGCGGAGAACGTAGATCCGTAAGATTTCATGCCAGACGCCGGGTGCCAGACATCTTGCGATGGGGAGGGGCGGGGAAGAGGAGCAAGACAAATAGTGGTTAAGTGGCAGGACAGAATGGGAGAAAATGAAATCATACTCCCAGCCACCCAGACAGGCTTCTCTGCAACCCCGTGATCCTGACGTGAGCCCTGAAGAAAGTTCAAGACGCACTGTGAGCCCCGTGGGGTGGAAGGTATATTTCTGTCAGGACGGGCTTGGTGCAAAGGAGCACTTTTTAATCAGTTTGCATGTGACTCTATTTTCCAGCTCCATGGAGTGTTGAGAGCTTGAGTGTCGGGGAAAAAAAACAAAAACAAAAACAAATCAGCGTGCGACAGAAAGTTGTGTTTGCGCTGGGTGCATCTGGCGTGTTTTTCTATTCACGTTTCATCCTGCCTGGTCTTACGGTCTCAGAGGAAATAGCCCGAAGCTTCTCTTTATCTGTTCAGCCTCATGTTTTTACTTATGTCTTAAAACAAATGGCCAAATAAACAAACGATTTGTTTTTCATAGACTACTGTTCTCTGGAGCTCCCATATTGTCCTGTCCAAATTTACTTCTTAAAAAATCAAAATCCTACTTGGCATGAGAATCTGGCTCAGTAAGTCCAACTACTAAACAAGGTGAAAGGTTTAGAAGACAGACAAAACAGACAGCTGGATTTTTGGAATATATACAATGGCTTTCTTTGGGTTCATTAAAAAGCAAAAAAAAATTAAGAAAAAGACAACGCAGCAACTGCTTGATTTGATTTTCTACCACCTCTCTAAGTTTCTAACAAGATTTTTGAATTCGAATCTTATTCTAAAAAGCCTTTTCCCATTTTTTTCCCTGCAAAGAAGGACAATGAGCTCAAGTTTGGATGGCTTGTTCTGGCTGTGCTCTGTTTCAGAGAAATGGCTGCAGGTAAGTCCCTCAGGTTATAGAACCTCAACGTACCTCGCTAGAAAGTGGGTCCAACTTTGACACAATGTGATGCTCAGGAAAAGCACAGTGGAGATGTGTGGGCATGGATAGCATCTGTGAATCATAAAGCTCCCTGTAGTTCCATCCTATTAACTATCCTAAATAATGATCCTGATGCCATGGATGGTGATGGTGATGGTGATGATGATGATGATGGCGATGATGATGATGACATTTCCTAACTTGCCCGCTTTCTGGGGAACTCAAGGCACATTTACAAATTTCTAAAACTTCATCTTGATCAATACAGGCTTGAACCGTTTGGACCCAGAAATAAAAGATTTCTGTCATAAATGCAGCCCCCATGTTACATAAATTCTCCTGTTCCCATTGTCTGAGTGCAGGACAGAGGGGCTACCTCCACCTAAGGGGACTTCACAACAGTTTATTTAACTCTGTTAGGCTTTCATTTGAAGGTAGAATCTGTCACAGATGGCTAATAATTTTTGGTGATGTTTTCCCCCTCTCCCTGCCCTCCATCACCTCATGATGCTGAGCAAGCAGAGAGGCTGAGGAAGGCAGCTGGGCTGCCTGCGGACAGCTCAACAAGGGGAAGGCGGCTGGGGTGGAACAGCACCCCAGTCCCGCTCCACCCTTTGAACAAGTGCCCTGGGCCTTGGCGACTTCAGTTTCTTTCACTGTGAGCTGGATATCGGGCTGAGAATTATCTCTCTTACCTGCAGCTCTTCTTTATTATGGGGAACAAAATTTGCAAAGTGAAAGTGACCCAGCGCCCATTGTATTTTATGGATCCTAGTTATTGAGACATCGAATCTTGAGGCTGCTGCAGTGTCTAAATCAGCTGATCTCTTAAAAACAAAACAAAACAAAATGGAATCAATAGCTAAGTGTAGACCTATCATGTGTATCACTTAGCCTTTGCTTTAAAAAATGTGTATGCACACTTTAAAAGTAACAAATGCAGAGAATTTGGAAAGTGAAAAATCTGGAGACGTCACTTCCTAGAAGTTGGTGTATATTCTAATATGTAAAAGTGCATATACATACCTTTTTAGCTCATTTACACAAACGCTTTGCACTGCGCCTGCTGTCATGGAGCGATTTTTACTTCTCGTAATGTTTCCCCCTTTATCCCTGAGTATGCGTCTATCACGACATGTTTGGTCCATGTTCCCTGTCTTCCCATTCATACTGTAACCTCTGCCGGCCCGGGGACATGTAGCCTGGTGCAAACCTGTGCTCTTTTAGATTGAGAACATGCCGGGGACACAGTGGGCCCTTCACAAATGTTTCGAGTAAAAAATTCATCATATTCCGTCTCTTGTGCATGCCATAACTTGTTCAGGTTAGGGTCCCTGCACTGTCATTGTACACCCCCGAGAATGGCCCCTGGTCCTCCAAGCTCACTGCTGGGGCCTCAGCCCTTGCAACAAAGCCTTGGCACTAAGCAGTTGCTCAACAAACAACCACAATCTCCCAGCTCTGGGCTCCATTGCTTCCAATATCTCGCTATTACAAAGATGTGTTGTTGAACATCTTTGTAGTTAAGTGTTTGCTAATATCCCCGATTTGTTTGCTTTTAAAGATAAATTCCGGGAAGTAAAATTGGTGGGTCCCTGGATGGGTGGGTATATGTTAAGGCTTTGGATATGTATGGAAAATTTTGTCCCCAGAAAAGCGGTGTCCGCTTAATTTTTTTTGTTTGTTTTAAATAGTTTACATTCCCAAGGGAGCAGTAGAAACATCTTTCCTGACGCCTCAACACCAAAGACGTCAGTTTGTTAAGCCTTGTGATTGGACAGATGAAAAGTCACATGTTCTTGACATTATCTTAGTCTCTTTTGACTACAAGGAGATTTAATATTTTTATGTTATTTCAGTGTTTATTTCTTTACTTATTCATTTTTGTGTTTTTTCACCTTTTCCTGTTAAATAAATTAAAATACATAAAATCATTAGGACTACTTAGCAAATAGTAATAACTGTTCACTGTTATTATATCTCATATTTTTTAGTTTTCTTTTATTCTTTTTATTGGTTTGTAAGACTGTAATATTCTGTAAGGATATTTACATGTCATCGACACATGGTGAAACTATTTTGTCTATTTATTTTACAAATATTTTATTTTATATTTTTATATCTATCAGCACTTTTTTTGGCCTCTGCCTTTGCAGCTCATTTTTCTTTGAACTATGGGGTGACATGTAATATACTTTTCAGACACATTCAATATAAATAGGATGAATTGAATTTAGGAAAAATCCTATTTTTTGGTACTTTGCCATTTGCAAAGTTTAATAAGTATTTCTTTTGAGTCCTCTGATAATCCTTTTGCTGTGGTGGGTGAAACACTGATGCACCCATTTTACAGACAAGGCAACTGAGGTTTGGGCACACAGGGAACACCCATAAAGCAGGTGAGTGAGGACTGGCTAATATTCTGATTGGAGCGTCAGGATTCTCTGTCTTCTGGCTTTTTCTGGGCAAACATGAGGAGATGATGATGATGATGATGATGATACCATATAACTGTAGCTTGATGCCATGGTTACCTTATATGTCCTACAGCCACAGCCCAGGGGAGGAGTAAGACAGTTAAGGCTTCCTGAGAGCCTAGTGTGGGCGGAGGCTTCCACACGCCTGGTCTCAGTTAATCCCCGCTGCATGCCTGGGCGGTCAGAGGGGCGCCGTATTTTGCCATGTAGGACGTATGCTTTTTTGCGCAAATACCTGAGGGAAAAATAAGGATGTGCATTATACATGAGCGGTACACATTCCATATCTATATAAATATTTGTAATTCTTTTATTCATGCTTATGCACTAAAAGTGTAACTCTAGAAAGCAATAATGATATCCGTATGCAAAATCATACCCTGGAACATGATACTCGGTTTTGTTTCTAAATAAAAAGTTGAATTAAAAAATGAAAACGAAAGAATTTTCCCCCTGAAAATTTGGGCCAAAAACAAGGGTGCCATTATACACGGGAGCGCAGTGGACACGTCTTTTCCTTCCTAAAGGACAGGACTCTCAGACCCCCAGGTTCTCTCCGTGTGTCCGGGGTCGCGCTAAAGCGCAGCAGAGCCCGGGGTCCCCGCAGGCAGCGCCCATCCGCGGCCTCGGGCCCGCCCCGCCCCCAGTCCCTCCGCAGCGTTAAGGTTGACACAGGCAGCCTCCGACTTTGAGTGGCAAATTACAGCCTGGTTGTATAATAGCTCGCACTCTTATTTATTCATTTTTTTTGAATTCCTAAAAAATCTTGGCAAGGAGATCAGCATGGCCCCTGCCCCCCGCACTGTGGAAGTTTGATAATGTATGTCCTAACCGCTTAATTGATTGATTACCTCGCTGCAGCTTCCTGAGGTACGGAATTTATCTCTAATAGCCAGAGTCAGGCTCGGCAGGCAACCGTGGGGGAGACGGGGGTCCCTTGGTGTCGATTTGCTCTTAACTTGAAAGTCATTACCACTTAATACATGTAGATTGTGTTGAAAGAAAATTATGTGTAATGAAATGAGGGAAAAATTAGTGGAGTGTTATGGGCGAAAGCAGATGTTAGGGAGGAATTACGCTGGCAGAGATAATCGCCTTCGCTGGTATTGTGTGTGCTGGGGTGTTCGCGGAGGGAGAGGCTGGGACAGAGCCCGGGGGAGGTGCTGGTGGCACAGAGTCGCCCCTCAGCACTGGGGGGGGAGCAAGGAATGCACCCCCAGGACGCAGCGGCTGGGCCCCCGTGGCGGGGCTCACCCGTATCCGTGGCCCCTTCTGCCCACTGTCTCCCAAGATGCTTGCATACAAACAACCTACCTGCCGGAGGTGCTAGGGACCCGGAGTGGACGGTCCCAGGAGATCTCGTGCAACGGGGTTGGGGGTGTGGGGGCGTGGCCGGGAGTGGTGAAAGGCTCGCAGCTCTAATGCTTACAGCGTTAGTTGAATCTGGGGAAAGCTAAATACAACAGCCTCATCTACCCCAAATAAAAACAAACAAAACTAAAAAAAAAAAAACCTAGACTGGGAGAAGGTACAGTTGTGGGATCATTTTGCAAATCATCGCTCTGCAATGGAAGTGTGTAAGCCTCCCCGCCTGTGTGTGATGCCGGGGGGAATAAAACCTCATCGCTTTTAATGGGTCGGGACCCTTGGGTGTGAGAGCTTAGCATTTGCAGTCCAAACCTCTTGCTTGACTCATTTACTGAAGCCAGAGAGAGAAAGGTCCTTGCCCACAGTCCCAGGCCCAGAGAGTGGAGGGGAAGCAGCCATCAGCGCAGGCGGAGGAAGCCAGCACACCCAGCTGCGGCTCCAAGGGCGCTGGGCTCTCCGTGGCTGCGAGGCAATGCTGGGAAAGCGCGAGATGTTTGCATCACCCTGGCGTCACCTGAATACCTACAGAGCCCTGGGAGGGCTGGGTTCACTTCTCGGTTTTCAGTGAGTGGCAGTTCCCCGAGTCTATACCAAAGTTTTTCCCTAGAAATATGAGGACTGGCCCTATTTATAAGACTTCTCAATGTCAGGTAATTCAAAGGCCCTGGGTTCTCTGTAGTACCTCATAGGCTTTGGGGAACTAAATGCAGTGATTCTTAACCACATGGGCGTCATGCTCACAGGCCAAGGTTAAGTCCATTGCATGGCCAAGCCAAGTTAATAACCTTTCAAACCAGTGTCCTGGGTGTGGGAGGGAGGGCTGCACTTGGCACATGAGTTTGCTGTGAGTATGGACAAAAATCCCTAAAGCACTACACAGGGCCAGGGGCATGCAGTAATTGCTCAATAGTTGCATGCCATTATTTCTATAACTTCAATTTTGCATAAAAGTATATTACCTGTTTATATGTGCCTATGTATACATTTCTACACTCTACTGGTGATAAATATAACAAATCATTTTGAAAGGTTGCTGGACTGATGTGTCAAAGTCTTTCACTCATAAGCATGTTATAATTAATATAGGAAACACTATAATCAAACTGTGGACTGTGTTTGATTGTTCATCTCATAAAGGGGCCCCAATGCTTGGAATGGTCTATGCTACACCTAGTAAATTAACTTTGTTCTGGAAGGAACTGGCAGAAAACCAAAAGGTCGAGCGTTTAAATAAACAAAGGCACGTTAGCTACCGGGAGGGTCCCTGGACAAAGCCTGTTTGGGCGCCAACAGCATGGCTGGGCCATTTTAACAGCCCAGGTGGAAATGGGAGGGATTTTCCATCCTTCCACTTGCAAGTGTTCAAGACAAGGACCCTCTGGGTTTGTCACAGAGACAGGCAGGCAATGTGGCTTCACTGAGAGTGAGTCGCACTGCCCAGGCATCCCTGCTACCAAGGAGACTCTGCAGCTCCCCGGGCCCGGAAGACAGAACAGGTGTTGCACGGTGTTTGTCTGAATTGTAACAAAGCCATGGTTAAGAGCAGGACTGGACTGGGCTGCGGGGTACTCAGGCGTGACCTTTTATTTTCTAGTTACTAAAGAAGTCGCGCTCAGTAGGGAAAACTTGGCAAACAGAGAGAAGCTTAATAAACACAACACACTCCCTGCCACACACAGACACGCTAGCAAAGCCCGCCCACAATGCCCCCTTCACCCAACCTACAGCAACTGCCTTTGTCTGAATGCATGGATGCATGCATGTGCATGTGTGTGCATGTGTGTTTGTACATGTGTGTATCATTCCAGGACTTCATGGCATGCAGTTGAATGAATACACTGAAATCCCCATACTCAGTCACAATCTGCAGGAACTTTTTATTATAATAATCCAGCGATGACTACCCTGATGTACTGTGCAGCGTATGTCTGATTATTTTTTCAGGACAAATTTCCCATGGACAATTTCAGCAGAGTATGATTGTTCTAAAGATTTCAGAAATATTGCAGGGAGCGGCTTTAGAATGAAGTCCAGGTGAAGAGAGTCACTAGAATGTCTTGGTTCTCTTTGACCCTTTAGTGACCCTTTGCCAAGGTGACATCCGGAGCCCGGCGGTCCGGAGCCACCATTTACCCATTCATGCAGGTGTATGTCCACACCCTCTATGCTAAGCATGTGTTATAAGCTATTTCACTTTAAATACCATGAAAACACAGTAAACTAAAATCCAAGCCCTTTTGCCAAATGAGGAACTATCTTTGCACACTGACTGATACACAAGCTATTGAAGAACTCCGTCATGACCCCATTCCTGCCAATATACAGTATGGGGACTTGGCGATTACTACAAGTTGGACCCAAAAGGAGCTCCGGTTCTGCACATTCTCCTTGTGATCTTTCATGCATCACTCACTTCCTGAGTCTGTTTTGTTTTTTTTTTAATGTGATAACAGGGTGGTGGAACTTGCTAGATCATTTGGAGGACTCAGAGAAGCCATGGATGTAAAATGCCCTGGTCCTCTAGTCACTATTACCAGTGCTTCTACATGCTCTGCGAACTGCCAGCCCCTGTAAATGTTCGGACTCGACCCGTGTCCCGATCTCAGCTGGATGGGTGGCCATGGTGATGCGGTTTCATGCTCTGGTACTTAGTTTTCTCACCTGCAAAATGGGAAGAAAAAGACCTGCTTTGCTGGGTTTTAGTGATGAATTAACGAGAACATTTAAGTGAGAGAGCCCAGGGCAGAACCTGGCACATGCTAGGTACTCACAGTGGGAACACAGTAAGCCCTTGCTGGTCTAATCCATGGATTACACAAATATGAATTACATTTCCGAGGGTATCAGCCCTTCTTTCCCCAGACTCACAGCTTAGCAAATTTTACAAGGGCAGGCCAGCTCACTGTCTTTATGTTAATGGCTTCCAGAGGTAAGCAGTCTCTCTTGGAGCCACTGGAAAACTATGATGAATGTTATAGAGACTAAATGAATAATTAAATTGCTCAGTGCTGGACACCATTAAAGGAACGGTACTGCATTGGTAGCACATAGCTGTTACTACTTATAAATACAAAAAAGCAACACTTAGTTAATGCCTTGGGTCTGCCAGCTGCAGATCACTCACACAGGTGGTCCAAGCGTGCTGTCTGAGGGTGAGACTCTGCGTCCTTTGCTTTACTCACGTTGGGGAAGGGGGCTGGCAGC
>CM052538.1:190452775-190478846 GCA_028533065.1 Trachops cirrhosus | reverse complement strand
ATCTCCCAGCAAGGAGAGGCCTGTTCTCTATGGGGCAGAAGCCTGAGGGGTGTCCACATACCAAACACTCAAGGGTGACAGCCCCTGGGAATGCTGGGAAGAGCCAACCACACGTGGGGCACGGCAGCACAGTGAGCAGGACAGAGCTCCTCCTGTGATTACACGGGAGCCCTGGCTGGGGCGGGGCCGGGCTCACAGAGCCTGGACATCCTGGAGGAACTCAGATGCAGGGTGAGGCCCACCCGTCTGCTCCCTCAGGAGCCACGTGACCCAACAGTGTAATAACTGTTATTATATCATGTTATATTATACTATATTATACTATATTATCAATGTTATCATGTCAATATAAAATATAGTACAACAGTACATGACATAACATTTTATCAAATCATATATGTCATTGTATATACAAACATGCTACAATAATATATTAAAATTTTGTATAATATAAGTATGTCACCTTATATTATAATATCTTAAATTGATAGGATACAAATATATTATTTTGCTATGGTATGCTATAGCATAATTATATTAATATAATTACATTATATTATATATTTTAAATGTAAATATATTGCACATCATATATAATGAATTGTAATGCAGTATCATATAATTATACCTAGTAAATGTAATACAATGACCTACATGATGTGTATATTGTCATTATATCGTGTTATATTTGCTATGATTGCCGTGCACTGAGTTTGTCCTAGGGCAGGGTTCCCTGTCCCCGTTCCTCCAACTGCACAGCCTGTGAGAACTAATCTTGAGCGATCCCGGCTTCTGCAGAACACAGGGCTTCAAAGGAGAGGGGCCCCAAGGTCAGAAGGTCAGAGACGCTGTATGCTCCGGGTCCAGTGAACTGAGCTGGAACCTCAGTGCTGCCACTAAGCCCTGGGCCAGGACCCTCCCGAGGCCTCACCTACACGTGGTGATGATCATTTTAGCAGGTAAGGGCATGTCGTGGCCACTGCGTTCATGTGCCCAGCTTACACCTGGCACATACCAGGTATCAGAACAGATGTGAGCCTGTCTGAGGGGCATGTGTGAGGGTCTGGGGTCAGGCGGGGTCGAAAGGGAGCCTCAGGTCCCAATTCACCACTTGGGGACTGTCAGGCGAATCCCATCAACTGTTCCAGGCTTCCTGAATCTGTGCAAGGAGGTATTAGCCCCCGCCGCAGGGCGTGGTGGGAAGCTAATTGTGACAAAGCTTGCAAAGCATCAGCTTCTCCATCAGTCCCCAATAAGGGACAGTTTACTTTCGAGCAGCCCTGGTCTCCTTCTGGAACCAGGACAAGTTACACTGGGGATGACAGGGAAATGAATGGCACGGCCTTGCTTTGAGTCTCAGGAATGGGGACCCACATTCATCTCCGTTATGGGGATTGTCCAGGCTGAATGTGCAGATTCTGGAAAGGCCGGTGGGCGTCTGAAGAAGCAGCCCTCGGCTGCCGAGGTCGAGTGACTACAGCGCGTGAACCTGTGGGCAGCTCCGCACACACTGTCACCAACTCTCCCACTGCAGCACCCTCCATATGCCTGCCACGCTGTCCTCGACTCGACTGCCCCCAACCTGCTAACGTCACCCTGCACAGGCCCGGGAATTCTACACAGCTTGTTTCCGAGGCCTCCTCCCCTGGGCTCAGTCAGTCACTGGGCACTCATTGTCTCTGCCCTGCCCTGGCAGCCCCCAAACAGCGTAGCACGTTGCTCTTAGCTCTTCCCGCAGCACGTGGCCCGCCGAACCCTCCAAGGGTGTTTGCTTAGGGTGCTCAGCACTGCGAGGCTAGGACACAGTAGTCGTCTGGCTGAGGAAGCATTGCAAGACTGCAAAGAATTTCTGCAGTCAGCCAGTTTGGAAATTACTCTGTGCACAGGTAAATAAGGAAACTATAACAGCCACTAGCTACATGTGCCTAACTCAAATTAGTGAATATAAAATAAAATTTCAAATACAGATGATCAGTGTCACTGGTCACGTTGCCAAGGCTCAGCAGCCAGGGTGGTGAGAGGTGGCTGTATCCCAGACAGACTGTCTTTGTCTTTGTGGAACATCCTGCAGCTCGAGGTACTCTCTCCCCTCTGATCATTGCTATTCCCCCTCACTTGTCTTTGCCCTTTAAGAAAACCCTAACCGATTACTTGTATACTTGTTTAACGGCTGTCCCCCGACCCGCATTGGACTGGGAGCTCCCTGTGAACAAGGGTAAGCTTATTTCTTTTGACATTTCAGCTCTACCCTACCCCCAACTTAGAAGGGGATTCGTACCTAAGGGACACCGAAACTATAGGATTAGAATGAATGCGTAGCAGACTGAGCCTTTGTATCCCCTGAAACTGACTTCAAAATCTATTTATAAATCAACTAGTCTTTTGGTGGGATACCCCCGCTAGGTGGTCATAGCTCTTCAAAAGGACACTACCTACCATTTTTCCAGGCCCATGTGTCCCCACTGATGCTCAGACTGGCCACGCCCATTGGCCAGGCTGACTTCCCTCCTCCTTGCCTTTACTCATGTAAGGTGTCCGGCTCCCTGACATCCTCCAACATCCACGTCTGTACAATTAAATCCAGTCCAGACTTCGAGAGTCAAGTAAAGGCCACCTTCTCCAGGAAGGCTTCCTGGATCTGATGATTCCGTCTCACCTCCTCACCCTTTACCCACAAGAAAAGATGAGAAATGATCTCCTTCTGCTTTGCCATCCTTCGCTCTAAATCTCTACAAGTTGGGAAATCTTTTAGCCCTGCCTGGTTTTGTACACTGCTGTTGACATTTCGAATTCACTGTTTCAGAGCAGAATCTATGCTTAGTTTAAAGCCATGTCCCCAACTCTGAGAAAAGTACTTAACACACAGTAAATGCTTAAAGTTTTATTTGAATGAACATAAGTAAATAAATGATCACTTTTAAAACCATGATTCTATGATTTTCTGTTACAAGTAGTCATTACCACAAAAGAGCTTAAGTCTCTGATGGTTTACTTCATGACCTTTTTATTTTTGTTTTTCAAAAATTCATATCAAACTATAAAGCATAAAGCTCTGTAGCTAATGTAATTTGTAAAACCAAATTTAAAAATTAAAAATTTATTACAGACCATGGTTCAAAGACGAGGGCTGGAAGAAGCAAATTCCTAAATTGAAACATCTCTTGGGAATGGAGGCACATGCATGTTGATTTTGCAACAAAATAAATTAATTAAAATAGGAAAAACCGTGGACCATCAGCATAACTTGTATTTTGGAGCCGTGCTAATTTTAGACCTAGAATGCAATAGAGAAGCTGCCCGGGGGGGACTGCCCCTCCACCCTCACCTCCTTGTGGACTAGGTTCTGGAGCACAGTAACAGTATCTCTCTACATCGAAGGCTTGAAAGGTCTTTGTTCACCCACTGCCACGTTCCAGCAGCATATCAACCCTACAGCTGAGGACCTTTATGCTGGTGAATGCTGCTCCCCAAATATCACCAACACAGCGTGCTTCAAGGAAATGTTAGATCTATTGCTTCCTGAAGGAATGGAGAACTTGGAGAGAGCTTCGGCAGTGTCTCCCAGGTGAGGAGGTAAGGGGGCGTTTATGCTGGGCAGGAAATTCAGGGGAAGCAGTCTTCCAAAGTGGAGATTTGATGGGTGGGCAAGGATCATATCACAACGGTCCAGAATGGATGTCAGGAGCAAAGGGAGGATTAAAAAAATTATTGTTGTTCAACTACAGTTGTCCCCATTTTCCACCCAGCACTGTCCCCACCCCACCTCCCACACTCAGTCCTGCCCCCTATTGTCTTTGTCCGTGGGTCCTTCATACATGTCCCTTGTCCACCCTTCCCCTTTTTTCCCTTTATCCCCTCCCAACTCTCCTCTGGTTACTGTCAGTTGGTTCTTTTCAGCTTTTTAATTTTTTAATTTTTGTTCAACTACATTTGTCCCCATTTTCCCCACACCACAAAAAGGAAGAGGATGTCAGGGTGTATACTGTCCGTCGCTGTTCAAACTAAAGAAAACTCGATGGTGTTTTTCAAGGACTCCCTGTGGCCCTGACTGGGGTGGCTCAGTGGGCCTGGCATTGTCCCGCAAAGCAAAAGGTGGCCGGCCGATTCCCGTTCAGGGCACGTTCCTGGGCCGTGGGTTCGGTCCCCAGTCACGGTGCTTACGGAAGGCAACCAACTGGTGTTTCTCTGAAATCGATGTTTTCCTCCCTCTTTCTCTCCCTCCCTTCCCCCTCTCTAAAATCATTAAATAAACTCTTAAAAAAAAGTAAGTCCCTTCAATGAACAAGCAAAGAATTGGGTGATTTGCCTGAGGAAGATTCTCCTGACATAGTCGAGCCTCGCTCAGCAAGGCCGTGCAAGAGTACTACCGAGGCGGTGTGGACACGAGTTGGGCTGTGGGCGGAGCTTCAGACCTCCGCGGTGGGACCCAGCTCTGCACGTGCTGCCGGGTGCTTTCAGGAGTCAGCGTGCACCGCACGGGGAAGAAACACGCTTCCTGACATCAGTGCTGTTTTCTTCTTCCACGTGGGTTCACATGTGCATATATTCAGAGGGAGTGCCAGCCTTTTTCTGAATTCTGGAGCGTGATTACAGACCCCTCTCTTCCCACAGGGAGCCCAGGCGGGAAGAAGGGGGTTGCAGAGAGCCGTGCTTGCCTGTCTATAAAGTATTTGCAGAATGAGACCTTAATTCGAGTGCGTTTTGGGAAAAGTCTACTTGATTTCTGATCTATTGACGAGTTATATCAGTGCAGATATAAACACACATCGGTCGACATCAGTCGATGTTTCATTGAATTGCCTTTCGCCCTTGGAGCCACCTGCCAGGGAGGTGGCTATTGAAAGCACTGGGAGTGATGAATGCTGGTTCGCAACTGGCACTTAGTCACTCCGTTTCACTGTGTGACACCGGGGAGGCTGGTGGAAAGCTGCCGTTCTCGTCCAGGGACGTTGTCGGGGTGCATGCTCCGTTGCATGGGGGGCCGAGGTCACGTGTTAATAGTACAGCAGGTTAACACCTCCCCTTACCTGCCCAAGGCTGCCAGAGCTGGGAGGTCAAGGCCCTGGGAGAAAAGGTCACTGTGCTCTCACTTGGGAACTGCGTTCTCACCTCGCTGACGTGAGCGAACACTACGTCCCACGTCTTTCGCCATCATGGCCCAGCGACGTAGGACTTGGTGGTCTCTGGCCTGGCAGGGCCCCATCTGCTAGGCCGCACATCCTTCCCGTCAGCGGGTTTGATTAGCTCTCTCCTCTCAGTGAGAAGAACAGGACATGGAAGCCAGACTGCTGCTGGTGAACCTCCTCTATGCATTTGGGACAAAGCCGCTCCAGAGTGGAGCGGAAGGCAGTGCTAAAACACAAAGGCCAGCAAAGGACACCAATGAAGTCACCCTCCAGGGGTCTGCAAAGTGGAGGTCACCCCGGGAGGGAGCCCCTAGAGGGGCCGAGGAGCCCATGCAGGCTCCCCGGCTGGAGGTGCTACAATAGAGACGAGGTCACTGTCCCACCCCTGCTCTCCTGAGACTCCAGAGTGGGGAGTAAAGACCCCGCCCCCAGGACAAAAGCACCAGTGTGGAAAGCTGCTTTTCTCTGTTTATACCAGTAGGTTATGGATTCATCTGGGTTTACAGCTATCTGGATACTACTATATCACACCATGTTCTAGATCAAACTGGACTGGGAGAAAAACGTCACATAATCTGCTTCTTAATATGTTCTCCCCATTGCTTGCTATCTTGAGAAGCAGTTTTATCTGGTACATCCATTCCCATAGTCATACCTGTGCTTACATGTGTACTCGTATCCACTTAATGTGGCAGTTAGGTGGACCCTGACACCTAGTCTGGCGGATAAGGCCATGAACTCCAAGATCTGGACTCAGACCGTGTGAGTTCAGGCCCAGCCCTGCCACCGACCACTGTACGGCCAGTCAGTTCATGTGTAAAACCGGTCTGCCAATCCTGCTGCGAAGTGAGGGTGCACACGTTGATACTGCCCGAGTTACAAGAGTTTGTCAATTTAGAAAGCAGTATAATCCACAGGACACACCAACAGTGGGTGTGTCTGAGTGATGGATTGTGTCTTCGTTTAATTGCATCCTTTATAGGTCTTTGGGGTTTGCCCCAGTGGGCAGACTCTTACTCAGGAACAAAGGCACTGCTGAGAAAAACGTGCATACGTGTGCATGTGTGTGTCTCTCCACGTGTCTCGGTGTGTGGGTATGTATGTGTTCTGTGTGTGTGTCTATGTGTCTTGTGTGCATGCCTGTATCTACTTGTATGCATGTGGCATATGTATGCAAAGAAAAATGTAGTGGTGACACAATCATTCCAACAACTTTATTTCACCCAAATCAAGTCTCTTGCACGTGTCACTAGCCCCGTGTCCGTAGACCACACAGTGTGGGAGACAGCTGACCCTGGCCCTCGGTGTCACCATGCTTCCAGCAGATGCAGCCACGGAAGGGGTCTGCAGAGCCAAGAAGTAGGCTGGAGGCTCTAGACAGGTAGTTCTGGGGACCTGCGTAGGAAACATGGGCTCTGGATGGGTTGGTCCCTTTGTCCCCAGGAAGTCCTCGCTTTGAGGGGATGCATGAGCTGGAGGAGAGGGGCTCAGGAAGGCCCTCGAAAGCTCAGGGCCCAATGTGTGCCCACCCAGAGGCCTGGGTCAGGGGCTGGCACTGTCCTGCTGTCTACTATGGCCCCTGCCTGAGTTGCATCCAATTAACCTTGACTCAGCAAACGACCAAAGAAATGGGTTGCCCTGTGGCATTCGTAGTTCTGAGAATGACTGAGAAAGTGACGGTAAGAGCTCCTATGAACTTGACCATGCTTACTCCGCAGATGAGAAATGTGAGCTTGGAGGTGCGAACCACTGCTGGCCCCCCGAGTCGGATCCCGAGCGTGGAGTAAGGGTGCCTTTTCTTTCGGCATCGATTCTAGTTCAGATCCACCAGCTTTAATTCACTAGCCTTCCTTCAAACAAATGGAATCATGGCACATGCCTGCATTAGAAAACTAACTGCATTAGAAAAGATGTGCGTATTCTCACTGGCAGTTTAATCACCTGGGCGCTGAGGTGGGGTAACAGGTGGAAATCCCTATGTTGGGAAATTCGGTAAAGTCAAGGAGGAAAAAAAAAAACAGCTTGGAATGCTCTTTCTCTGGCTCTCTATAAGTTATGAGGGCTGAGTGGATCTTGGAAAGAAACAGTTTATCACACTCAGCATCTGAGGACAGATATTTGTCACCTGATTCACTTCCGCCTTGTGGAATGAAACCCGGAGCCCTAAACCGCAAGCAGCGGAGGGCGCAGACTCGCATTCTGGGACTTCATTGAAGACGACATGAAGAAGTTGTTCAGATGCTTTATTACGTGTGGAAGGCTCATAAAACTCAGGCGGAGCCACCAGGAGGAAAGTGCGGTCCGAGTTAAGGGTGAGCGTGAAGGAGATGACGCTGCAATTGAACTTGAAAACCTCTCTTTAGAGACGCACTAAAACCCACGCTTAGACGGATCGGAGACGTGCGCAGCTGCACTGGGTCAGGATCCCGCAGCTAGGAGCGCGCGCCCAGCGGTGGGAAAGGAGACATGGAGAGTTTGCTCTCTCTCCGTTAGGAAGTGGTGGCGTGTGCGCTTAAACACTTCTTAAATGACAGGCAGGCAGTTCCTTTATGCATTGAACACACCGTTCTCAAGTGCCACCCATAGGCCAAGCTCTGTACTAGGGGCTGGAGATAGAAGGATGGGAATGGTGTGGTCCGCGCTCTGGGGGAGCCCTCGACGTGGGAGACAGGCTGCTAACCAGGTGGGCAGGGAATCCCGGAGCAGGGTCCTGTTCTTGGTATTTTCAGAGTGAATTGGGATAATCCGCCCACCGATAAGCACGTACTCTGTGCACGCCATTTCCTTGTAATCATTAGTAGGACTGAACGTATTCATGGAAGAAAGTTTTCAGAGTTCGGAGAAATAATAATTTTTAAAAATCCATCAACTTAACGCTCAGGAATAGTAGATCACCTTGTAGCATAGTTCTCGGAGAACTGCGTGTGGTCGGAGGCTGTTTCCGCCCCTCCCCCTTCATTTGACTCTGATTTTTACGGGAGTCCAACCCATGTCTCTGGAGACCCCTCCTGCTCCTGCACCTCTCCCCTTTGTTATTCGTGACAATTCCCTCGGTTTCTCTCCTAGGGTCAGGCTTAGTTAGGGTGTCAGCTTCCTGGAGGATTCTCAGACAAACCTGAGGTGCTGCCCGGCAAAGCCCAAACAGACACCCCACACCAGTGGTGGACCGGAGCCCTGCACCCACAGAGCCGCTCACGGGAGCCGCTTGGGTGCCTCACTCACCAAGTCTGCGTTCCACGGCACCCCTTTGGTGGCTGGAAATCAGCCGCGGTGGAAGTACTTGCACTCCAGAAATCAGCAAATGCGACAAATCACCACCCCTCCCCGCATGGAGCACCAGGAGGTAAGCGTTTTCTAGAACACCGCCACACACAATGTCACGGCAGCCCGGATTCTGATAAATTCTGGTCCACATGTGATGTTTCCCTTCTTCAAGGTGGTGGGAACACACAGCGGCTCCACCCACCCTCTTGATATTAATCTCCCATTGATATTCATCCTGATGTCAGATAAAACCCCTGTTGCTTTACATCCCGAGAGTTCATCGCGTAAACACTCATCTCCACCTGCTCCCCGAGACTTTGTCTGTTCAAGTGCTTCTTGTCATCCCTGCACGCACAAAATTCTCTAGTAGGTGACAACACTCTATAATTTTGTAATCAATAAGAAATTTTTGCCGGCAAGAAGACAATTACAATAAGTCAAATTCAAAATGATATGCTCCAGAAATAATCCCCTCCCTTTTATTTATTTATTTTTTCAGTTCGAGCATCTCAAAAAGCTCAAAGCCCCGATTTGTATTCCGAACAGGTAGAAATGCTCAGGGATCCATGGTTTAGCGCATCTCGAGGAGAGAGACGGCCAAAATAAATAAATAAACAAAGACATGCACACAGGGCTCCGTTTCTAGAAGGAAGATTCCCTCGCAACCCGGTGAGAAGAGTAAAAATGCCCTCAAGGCTGTTGATATTAATACCAAAAATCGTATTAGAGGATTTTAACTTGTGTTTTATTAATAAATGTAAGCATCCATTTTCTTAAGTGCAAAGTGAGTTTCATAATAGCAGAGTGTCATTTGGGGGGTCAGTAACATTATATGCATGTGTGTGAGAGATGTGTCTACCCGTGTGTTTGTGTATGTGTGTCTATATGCATGTTTGTGTGTGCCTATGTGTGTTTGTGTGTGCATGTCACGTGTATCTGTGAGTGTGCATCTAGTAAGTGTTCAATAAAAGGGGACTTATTCCATGCCTTCTCCTAGTCATCCAAGTGTGTGGAGAACAAGGCACCTACGTTTCCTTGCTGAGTGTATTCATTATTAAAGAAGAGAGATTGCTTTCTGGTGTTTCTGTAAGTGAACACTAATGCATTAAAAGTCGAAAATAAATAAAACAGGCAGACCGAAGACGAGGCAGAATTCGCAGTGGAACTGTCTCTATTAAACCTGGTAACACGGGCTTGAGGCTGGGCAGAAGCAAGAGGGGCGTGGGGGTCGTTGGGAAGGTGGGCGAGCAATCCCCCTGGGAGATGCCCGAAGGACTCGGAGCGTCCAGGACGCCTCCCAGGGCCTGTGAGTGAGTACGCTATGACAGAGGAAATTATTTCTTATAAACAATAAAGATTTTCCGAATAATCTCTCTCACTTTTTGCTACAAAACCCCCACTGAGCTGGGCCCAGACACTGAAGAAGATCCAAGTGGTCCAGGGCTTTCTGGATTCAGTCCCTTCCATCAGAATCACGCAAGGGCGGGGGAGTGAGGCTGGGGAGGCGGCGTGACAAACTGCCTTGGATTTATTTTCCATCACTTACATGATGTTATGTAGGATTGGAACGCCTCGCAATGGATGGACGCCACAATCGTCTGCGAGTTATACGATGGCTGCTACAGGCACAGGGCGCCAGATAAAGCATCCCTATCTTAAAGGGAAGTAAATAATCCTTCCGTGTCTCCGAGGAACGTGCTGCGGGCGGCCCTTGTCTGTGCAAGGAAACACCTTCATTTCCGTACCCCGTTTCCGCAGAGATAGCGTTGGTCCGGTAGCTGTATTCTTACACTGCTACACAGAAAATAAACCGCACACAAGCACACACACCGGCAGGATAATGGCCGTATAGTTAGACAATAATAGCTCCCTTCCAGAAGCGAGACAATTTCTTTCTCTATTTTCCTACTATCTGAACAACAGCCCTAGGTAACAGACAGAAACCCAGGTTTGGGGCATTCCTTCAAAGAGCTGCTCTCCTGACAAGCTGAATGACCCAGAATATTGTTGTGCAAACTGTAATGTGCTCATAAATCACCCAGGGGTCCTGTCAAAATGCAGATTCTCAGTCTGGGTGGAGCTTGAGTCTGCGTTTCTCCCAAACCCCACTGTGCACTGCTCTGGCTGCTGACCCTGGAGCCCCAGATTCAATAGCGAGGACTCGGATGGAGCCATCACCACCTTTTCAGAGTCCTGGTTTCTTCATCTGCAAACTGTAGATGCGAAGGTTTAAGAAGCTGTGAGGGTCATGCTGCACAAAGCTTACAGAAGCCTCTGCTGGGTGCCTGGCGTTCGTGGCGGTCCACTGGTGGACGCTGGTACTCGTATTATGGATAATGTGCTCACAGGACCTGTGCCGGGATTAACCACCCCTTGGGGACAAGGTGCCGTGGATGAGATGCACTGAGCTGCATCACCCACCTCTTCGTTGAACGCTAATGACGACGTCTGTCACTGGCTTCCTTAGCCCTTGGATTCTGGCGGCAGTGCATCGTGTATCCCGCATCCCGTCATCTTCCTCAAAATAATAGTCAAGCGGGGAGGAACGTAAAAGTAGAAAGCCTGTTTGCCGCACCCAGGTGCCACAGCCCGGGCACCCTGCGGGTGGTGTACCCGAGCTTCACTTCCCAGGGCCTGGCGGAGGTGCCGACCCACGACCACGGAACTCAAGCCCTTGCAGGAACTCCTTCTCAGTGGGCCGCCAGCTCTCCCCTTCAGCGCTGCGTGGCCCCGCGTTGTCTTTGCTAAATTGCAGACCTAAGAAAGCTGCAAATGTGTCCATCAGGGCGGGGGCTGCTGGCAGGATATGGGATTAGAATGGAGAGGGTGGTGCGGCCCCCAGGTCGAGAGGGTGCTTCCGGAATTAGCTGGTTCCGAGAGGAGAGCGCTGGCCGGTTTTACAAAGGTAGTCAGAGCTCTGGCAGGGCAAGGGGAGAGGCGATTTGGGTTGCCTGCCCCTGAATTTGGGTGGGTGGTGAGATCAGGGCGTTAGAAGGGAGTTAGCTCCTGTGGCCCTTGGAAAGGCAGCACCCGCCAACTCTTCCCCTCCCCCGCCGACGGAAGGGCCTCCCTGTTCAGATTGTAGAGCCAGGTCTACAGGCAAGGCAGGCCCAGAGACCTCTCCTCCCGGCTTGGGGGAGGATAAAATCGTTCTGCTTTTCTGGAGGGCAATTTGGCATTCCGTTTCAAAACTTGTAAATATGTTTGTACCCTTGGACCCCGCAGACCTGCATCTGGAAAATTATCCCAAGGAAACCATATAACCATGTAGAATGTTCAGCTGTGGGGTGCTGTGCCTGGAGTTGGGAGGCACGATTTTATTTTCCTTTTTTGGTAACCTTGACGGGTAGGGGTACCTGAAAACAAAACCAAACCAACAGCAATAACAACGATGCAGAGACACGGCACAAATGTTTTGTTTCCGAAGCCACAGGCAGCTTTGCTGCCTGAGAGCTGGGGTACAAGTTGGCCTTTGGTGGAGGCAGCTCTGTTGCCTGGAAGTGATCCCCCAGCACTCCCTACCCCCCCACCTGGGCAAGAGTATTAAGCAAATGCCCGCCCTCCCCAGTATTCCAGGCAGACCTGAGATGCAGGTGTGTTAGACTCAGAGATTAGGGCCCTGCTTTGTTGTGTACAGTGGTAAGCGCTCTTCCGAGCCAGGAACACATTTCTGCAGCCTGGATGCTCCTTGACGTACAGCCCCGTTTCCCTTCCCGGTGAGAATTCCAGCTGGTTGGAGTTTGCCTGGGAAGAGTGGGCAGTAAGCCAGGGAACATTGGGATGGTGGTCAGCAGGAGAGGGTTGTGCACCAAGCCCAACACCTGCCCTCAATTTGCTTTTATTCCAGTGGGCTGAGATGGCTAATAAAGGAGCACATGAGGGAGTAAATAAATAGGTGACATACGTAGTATTAATTCCATTAACTGACCATGGATGAAGAGGAAACTTACAGGAGACGGTATAGTACTGGGAATGAGGTGTTTAGCTAGGCTGGTCCCTAGAGCCTTGCTGAGTTGGTGACAGGTGAAAGAGGGAGGAGGGACAACTCCAGCCACCCTGTTGAAAACTCTTGGGGGTGGGGTGTTTCAGCAAACCTTTAGGAAAAATATGATGGTAGCTGGAGGGGAAATGAGAGCACGGGAGGTTTTATGCTGGTGGATATCTTATGGCAATTTGCAGGCTGATGAGAATGGTGCAGTTGAGTGGCACATTGATGGTGCTGAGAAGAAGGAACAAACACTGGAGGAATTTAGTCCTCGAGAAAGCAAGAGGTCATGGGACAGGGTGCACACGAAAAGGAGCTTGTCTTAGGGATGAAACAGGTGCTCCTTCCATCAGACAGGGGGAGGCTGAGCGTGTGGATAAGGACACAGGCCGGCCGGCGTCACCGGAGACACTGAGGCAGAGCGGGTGCGTCTCGCTGCATGGACCTTCTTTGAAATGCCAGGTGAGGTCATCGGTGGAGGGTGTGCTGGACATTTGAGAAAAGTAGCTGTGAAACTATCAGCTCTAGAGCTGGGGAAGTCAATTTACTTGGCAAATGCAAGATTGTCCAGTTAGATTACATGCCTATTTCTGACACATGGTCACTAAATGAAATTCATCCGCTCACCCTCATTTTGTGACATTTTCCAGCCACGATCAGCTCCTTGGGGGCAGGTGCAAAGAAAGTAAACCATTGGGTATAACCAAGTATGACCATGAATTTTATGTATTACTTTGGCTTGACCACAGTACCCTGATATTTGATAAAATATTATTCCAGATACTTCTGTGAAGGTATTTTTTAGATAAAATTAACATTTAAGTAAATAGATTTTGTGTAGAGTAGATTATCCTCTGTAATGTGGGTGGGCCTTATGTAATCAGTTGAAGGCCTTAAGAGAAGCCCTTCTCTGGTCCCCAGACTTCTGGTCTACCCTGAAGATGTTGAACTTGATGGCCTCCAAAATCACCTGAATCAAATCCTTAAAATGATTCTTTCTCTCTATACACATATCCCTTTGGTTCTGTTTCTCTAGAGAACTCTGACTAAGACACAAGGCTTGTAGGAGAGTTGGAACTCCTGATGGAGCCTGGCAAGTAGAGAAGGACAAGGGGATTAAGGTTGTGTCCAAGGAGCAGTTACAGCCATGGTCAGGGAAATTGCACATGACAGGAGCCTGTTCCAGCCACAAGAGGCTGGGTTCCTCTGAAATAAAAGACAAGCCTCAAATCTCAATAGACAAATCACAGCAAACTTTTATTTCTCACACAGGATGGATATGACCTCTGTTCACTGTGATCCCTCAGGGACCTGTCTGCTGTTTATTGGGACTGTCTTCCTGAAAACTTAAGTGTTAAGAAGTAATATATAGCCCTGGCTGGCGTAGCTCAGTGGATTGAGTGCGGGCTGCGAACCAAAGCATTGCAGGTTTGATTCCCAGTCAGGGCACATGCCTGGGTTGCAGGCCAGGTCCCCATTGAGGACCACATGAGAGGCAACCACACATGGATGTTTCTCTCTCTCTTTCTCCTTCCCTTCCCTTCTCTAAAGGTAAATAAATAAAACCTTTAAAAAAGAAGTAATATATATTCTCCACATGCAAAAGGCAGCATGATAACATGGAATAATCACCAGACGTAGAATAGGGATAGTTTAAAAAGTGTCTTGGTTCCAAAATTTACCAGTTCACTTATTTTGGGCAAGTCACTTCACTCCCTTTGTTTCTTGTTCTATACATTGATCTTCCCTGACGACAAGATCAAGTTAATTGATTGGAAAGTCTTCTTAATTGTATAGATCTCCTAAAAAATGATCCAGAAGGGGTTACAATAAAATACTTTAAGACAGTGAAAATAGTACCAGAAATTTAAAATCCATTTTGAAGGATAGGAGAACAAATTTATTTTGAGGGCTGATAAAATTATCATGATTGAGCAATGTGTTTAGTTCAGAGCTTTGAAACAGCAAAGCCAAAAAGAGAGCGTTTTTGAGATATATTTATTTATTATTCCAACAACCACATAATAGGAGAAATGTTTCTTGGAAATATTTGATTACGTTGCAGCCCATAAAAGTGACAGGAGACGGGCGTACTCCAATATATTGGGTGCTAGTCATACTGACCTGAGTTCAGGTGCCAGGTCTGCTAGTTTCTAGATATCGCTCTGAACTTGGACAAGATACGTACTATCTCTGAGCCTTTATTTTGTCATCCGAAAATGGGGAAGCCGCACAGTATCTTCTTTATTGAGGAGTTGTGATGCTTTTAATGGAGTTGGTGCACCTGAAGTGCTTCCCACAGTCGAACACACACAACCAGTTAATTACAGTTTTGATTATCAATCATTGTTATGGCAGATACTTCAAAGTTTTTATGGGCTTTAGTCTTACAAACCCATGGCCTTCCTTTCTCTAGCATTCATTTCTTCTCTACATATCTTTTGAGTTCCCTGCTCTAGGAACTACTTTAGGGTTATGTAATCATTCTGAGTCTTAATTTTATCGTCTATAAAAAGTCAAAGACTGGGGGAAGTAAGGACACCTCCCGTGCTAGGAAGTGAAACAAAGCGAGAAAGTACTAGAGGTGCCAATCAAGTCTAGGGCTCCTAGAGCTTCCCAGGCCTCCATTAGATCCCATTTTTCTGACCCTGGACCCACCCTACCCTACCTACTGCCTCAAGGTCAGCTGGACCTGGGGAAATGGATGGTCCTCTCCATGATGAGGTTCATGTCCATGGACCTTGAATCTCAGAGAGCACACGTCTGACAGAAAGTTGATGTCAGGCTGCACTGCACTCCCACAATTGTAATCAGGCAAAATTAATGTCTGCTCAAGGAAACCCTTCTCAAACGCTGTGGTGGACACGGGTAAGCTGGGGTCTTATCTGGGTGAGACCTGCACTAGCTCCAAAATGCAATCCCCTCTTCTGAGTAAGAGACTGCCACACACCAGCAAGTGCGATCATCCACAGAGCAGGTCATTTTATTTATACGCATGCACGTTTTTTGCTCAGAATATCAGACCTGCTAGTCTACATTTCCACGGGTTCATAGTCTTTCAATTAGATACTCAGTTGAATATAAATCATTTTGCCAGTGATCCTTGTGGAAGAACGTTTGAAAAAAAAAAGCTTTGCAAACAAGAGGTCTCATCAGCTCAATATTACACTTTGTCATTAATGGCACTGACTGTTTTCATTCATTATTCAGCTCAACTTAACAGTAATTTGTGCCTGAGAGCAGAAGCAAAGGGGAAAAAAAACGAGGGCTAGGGAGAATGTGTTTATATTAGAAATAATTTTAAAATAGTATCTCTAATGCACAGTGAAAAGGAATATTATTTTCACCATTTAAATTCAATTATATGCACAGTGGTTTTGCCTTTCTCTTAAATGATGAAATGGCCCTATGGAGCCTTACGTGTAGTGACAGTTTGAGTACATATATCCTTCCTTCTTTTCTTGCACTGCTTCCTGTATATACTTTCATTTCCAAATTAATTATCCTGTGGTGGAACACTTTTTATGGTGAAGGAGGTTGGTTCTCTTGTAAGAGACACTTCAAGATATGAAGAGAATAGATCTTAAGATCTTGGGTTGCATTGGTTCATTTCTCCCACAAGCGTGTTTATGCCTCTAGTGGGTCTCAGTCATGGACTTAGGCACAGAAATTACTGGGAAGGAAAGATGAACACCCACACTCCAAGACAGATAGATTCCCAAGGGGAGGTAACCTAGGAACAAGTCATTGCAAGGAGGTGATGAGAAACAGCAGTGACATGGACCACAGAGGCAGCACTTGATGCAGGACATTGGTGGGCAATAATGTAGAGAGAGGCCGGTGGGATCCAGGGCATGGGTACACAAACAAGATGGTATGCTGAGGACCCATATGTAGGTCAAGGTTGCTGGTGGGGAAAATGTGAGGAGGGAGTTGTTGGCGGGAGGGATGAACAGCTTGGTGGGTGCCACGTTGTGAGGAGCATGTGACTTCAAAGGATGCTCAACAGATGGGTGCATGTAAACTGATAAAACACAAACAAGCTCTGTGGTTTGGGTCATAGGACCAATGCCAACTTCCCGGTAATCACTGGGGGAACCCAAGTGGCAGGTGCACAGGAATATTTGCAATTTCTTGTGATTCTAAAATTATTTCAAAATTAAGAGGCTTAAAATATTTAAAGCTATACAAAGGACAAAAGTAGGTCTACAGTTGTTCATATGAAAAAAGATATGTAGGTTATAATTATCACAATAGCTTTGTTAACTCAAAAGAATGTCCCAATGGTGCTGTGCACTTAGGTACAATGTCATAAGCGCTCAAATTCACTATTTACACGTTCTTGTAGTCTGCTCACTACTCTCCAGTGTGCCTTGGCACAGAGTTCTTTATTGTTACCAATAAACCTACTGTTGCCCAACCGTGTATGTGTTTTCAGAAGGGTGCTAAGACGTGAGGTGATGGGGGAGGGGCAGTGCAGAGTAGCACTGAGATGGGCTTCCTAATAAGATTGGATTGGACAGGGAATCCAAGGGTTTCAAATCACGCCCCTCCCCAAACAAAACAGAATCCCACCAAGTCCAACTGGGTCTCGTGATACCTTAGTGATGGAGATTTAAAGAAAAGCAGTCCTGTTCATTAGTTTGCTAATGATTTCACTTTTTTGTGTATTTGTTGGAGGAGCTGAACTCTGTTGGAAGGAGCCCAGTCTTTGGAGACAGACAACTCTGCACTTTACCCCCATCTTGCCAGGTGTCTCATTGTTCTGGCAGATACTTCAACGTTCTTGTGGTCTTTGGTCTTACAAACCCATGGCCTTCCAACCTCTAGAGCATTCATTTCTTCTCCACATATCTTCTGAGTTCACTGCTCTACGAACTACTTTAGGGGTTATGTAACTGTTCTGAGTCTTAATTTTATTATCTATAAAAGTCAAAGACTAGGGGAAGTCAGGACACCTCACCTGCTAGGAAGTGAAGTAAAGCCAGGAAGTACTAGACGTGGTTGCGTCCTAAAGGAGCTTTAGGGATACTCTGGAATCGGCTGCCCGACCGTGGCTGCACCTTCACGACCAGTGGGACTGGGGGTCCAACGTGCTGCATGTTCTCTGTGTGCAGTGCTGAGGGAGGGACAGCGTCCGCAGCTCTGGGGAGGAGCAAGGACTACACTGATGCATGCGTGGGGAATCCCCAGCTCTCAGCACTCATCATGGTCCCTGAGTGCTCAATAAATACCGCGCATTGTGATGACCCGGGCTGACTGAATCTGAACATGTTGTTTAATCTTTATTAACTCTCAAGTTCACGTGTATAAAATGGGAATAATCATATGTACTTAGAGAACTCATTGAGAAGATTAGGTGAGTTAGCATGAGTCTTAGGTCTGGAACAGAGTAGCATCCATACCTGCCAGCTCCTCTCCTTCCTGCCTCTTGTCTGTCTTTCATGCCTGCCAGTCTCTCTGTGCCCGAATCCGCTAACAGCACATGGCCAAGACCTCTGACCAGCCCGCCACAGCCTGCCCTGCCCAGGCTCCTGGCCCAGGTCTCTCATCTTGGACTATATTTTAATTTTTATAAACAGAGGTTTTATGGAGAGTTAAACAATAAAAGAAAAAATCCCTCAAATTTAATGTCTAGAGTTATGTGCTTTGAATATTTTGGCACAATTTCCTCCAGCTTCATTGTGCATTGTTTGCACAGGTGAATTGATTCAGAAAGAGGACAATTTTGCATCCTCTCATTTATTGGGGAGGAGGGTAACAGGGCTGAAAAGCTTTTTTCTTTGTTGTAAATTTTTTCTAACAACTTAAGAGAGTGTTTTGTGGCAGTTGTATACATATATATTCAATAATTTTTACACAGAAGATTCTTTATTTATACACATACATATAAATGTTTATATAGATATTTGTATATGTTTGGCTAATCTAGTGAAGAACACCATGATGCATAAAACTTGGGCTTCTGATGGACTTGTCTAACGTGGAATTCTTGCAGCTCTCCTGAGTTCTGAATGTCATATGCTTCATCCCTGCAGTTCACTCCTCTAGTTTTCTGAAATGCATCAGTGCTGGATGGAAGCTTCTTGCCGGACCTCTTACCTGGCTACCCACCTCTTTGGGTACCAGGTCTTCCTCCCAAGAGCTGGATCTCTCATCCCAGAGACAGGTCTGGTAGGCATTTCTAATTGCCAGATCCTATGAGAGTTAATATTCTCAACTTTTCCGAATCAGAAACAAACAAAAACTCATAACTGACTCTTTCCAGTCTATCATGGTGCTTTTTAAAGACATTTGGACCCTCCTATTATTTTGATTTTGAATGGAGATATTAGACACCCCAAGGGGCCTCAAGTGAAGTGGAGACATCCTATTTGGTTTTAGGTGGTTTGGTCATGATGTAGATATTCAAAATCATAAGCGCAGTTTGAGCAATCGTGAGTTTTGAGCTACAGCAGGGCGGAGTTCCAGTCTCGAGTTCCACTTCCTGAATGTGGGAAGGACAATGAAGTCATTTAAAACTCTTTGAGCGTCAATGTCCTGTCTGAAAATTGTGGGCGGCAACATCCTCCTGGAGGAGCCATTGTAAGGACTTCTGATCCCTGGATTTGTGCTGGTCACTAGGCACACCGGTGTGCCCAATCCGATCTCTGGGACAATGGGTATGTTAGCACTCAATGCAGAAAAAGAATCTCAATATTGTCCCTTATTATTGATGTGAACTTGGCAGGAAAGTTACTACCTATAAACCTCAGTTTCTCTCTCTGAAAAATTGCAGAAACAGATATTTATTCTTAGGGCTGTTCTATCAAAAGAGATAATGCATAAAGTGCCTGGCATATGCCGGGATCTCAATAAATATTCATTTATTCTCACTCTCCTTCCTAATGCCATCTTGGATTTCAGCACAAGGCGTTTGACCAGGCAAAGAAGGTCACTGGAGGGATGGGCGTGGTGGAGCTGTACCCCTCCAGGCTTGAAAGAAATTGACTGAAAGTCAGACTGGGCCAGGAGTTTGGTGCGGTTCGGGTGAGAGACAGAGTTAAATTAAGGTTTAATCTTAGCCCCTTCCATGTGTTAACCAGGCTGTGCAGAGCCAAGAGCTTGAAAGAGATTCAGTGCTGAATTTTCTCACTAATCTGATGAGAAGAGAAAGACATGGAAAGAAAGAAAATGAGAGAGAGGAAGAATCAGAGTTCAGATGGCTAATTTTCTAGCCAGCAGACACTGGAATGTTTCCATTAGAAAATAGGAGAAGAGACAAAGAGACACAATAACCGAAGATGGGCTTTGTTGGCCAGAAGAAGTTATCATTCTGCCAGGGTGGAGGGCAGTGGGCGAGCGTAGGGATGGAGGCAGGGACCCAGGGGACACATTTCATTTTAATGTAGTTGCTTTGGTACCTCTATCTGCACATTCCATTAGCACTGGAGGGAAAAATAAAAGTTCCCCACATGTCAGCTTGCTTTTCCAGCGCAGGGGACAGAGCTGGGCAAATGCGGTGACCTCGTGTGGCTTTCCTCAGAGAGCACTTTCCATCAGTGCGATGGCCTCCGATGTTAAAGAAAATGGATATAGCCCTTCTTTTCCTCATCTGTTTTATCAGGAAAGAAAAAGATTTAAGTGTCGTTTTCAATGAAAGCAGTTGCATAATTGTCTTTTTTATAGGTTTTCCCTCCTCCCAGAGTCGTAAGAATCAACCTCCTATGCCTGTTCCTTCTCTCCCATCCTCTCTCGAGTTTTGCTGATTCACTGCATGTGGACCTGCACCAGGGCCCACGGGTGCCTCCACGGTCCCCAAGGCCACAGAGGCAGAGAGGCAAGATGAGCTCCGCAGGGGGATTCCACGGCCACGGCCCTCAGCTTGGGGGGTCCTCCCGTCTTCTCTCCCACCATGTTTTTCTCACATCTCCAGTTCTCCACTCAACCAATGTAACATGTTTGCTTTGTGTTGCCCTGAATCCCTTTACATCCTAAGTCCCCAAAAGGCCCTTCACCTCTGACTTTCCAGATTCTACTAAGTCTTCAACATTCTGATCAAATTCTATTCCTCAGGCCTCCCTGTCCCAGCACTGCTGAAAAATCTCTTCCGTTCACCCACCCCAGAACAAACCCGAGTGAGTCTGAAATCAAAAAAAATTTGTTCATTCATTTATCCACTCCTGTCTGTCACATTTGTGAAGGATTTTACGAAAACAGCCACACTATTTCTAGTTCTGTGTGCTCTTCCCAAACCTTACCACTTCCCATCAGGAGGGGGAGTCTTTGTCCCCACCCCTGGAACTGGGACACGTTTGTGACTGCAGATGACTCTTACAAAGTGGAGGTGACACAGTGTGACCTCTGACAGTAGGTAGGTGAAGGGAACACAGTCCTTGTCTGTATCTCTGTCTTGAGATGTCACTCTTAGAACCTACATGTTGCAGGGAAGCCCAGGCCACACAAAGAGGCCACATGTGGGCGTCCCCATTGTTGACGGCTTGCAGCCACTATCGAGCCCCAGACATGTAACTGAATGAGCCTGCAGGCGGTGCCAGCCCCTGAGCCACTCCTCACTCGTGGATTCCAGCTGAGGCTTCGGGCACCTCGGAGCAGAGAACACTGCCTCTCTTTGCCTTGTTCATGGGGCTGACCCCCAAATCTGGGAGCCTAACGCTGGCTGTAGTAATACAAAGTAGAACAGCCCTCATTTACCCATCTGCTCACCCATCCACCTAGGACACACCCACTGATATCCCATTGAGTGTTGCAGACTCTAGGTACAGGGGATGTAGAGATGAAGAAGTAAAGTTTCTGGCCTTGAGGAGCTTGGACACGTGCCGATCATTCTACTGTTGATCTATGAGTCCCAAGTGACTGTACAACACCCTTCCTATCATCCCATTTTAGACTTTTACAGCCATTCAATTATGCATGTGTTTCTGCTTTGCCATTTCCAGCGAAGCTCCTTTAGAGTAAAGGACCGACTCTATATTTCCCATGGTGCGTAGCACAATTCTATAAACGTAACACAATTTCAATATGGATTCGTTCATTAAAAAATGCAGTTCATCTCCTGGCATTAGGTTTGCCAGGCCCCAAGCAGATAAACCAACTGCATTTTGGAGAAGGACTTGAATGAATGCGACCATCCTGAAAAGGGCAGGAGAGGAGCAAGAAAGACGTCAGGCGGTTTCGGTCCTTCCTCTCTGGCAGGCAACCGATCTCGCATTTAGCCCACACAGAAATTCCATAAAACTACGTGATCGCTGCGCATTCGGACTTTCATCCAGACCGGCTAAGTTAAATGGCTACTGAAGGTGGTACAGGCAGCCCACCCATGCTGGGAAACCCACCCCAGCCACCACGGCGGCCCCACCCCTGAAGACACAACCCAGGTGATGTTTGCTTGCAAGACCTACGAATCGGCTGCTTGGACAAGAACTCTTTTCAGCGGCCAGCTTTCTGTCTCTGCGGCTCTGCTCAGTGGGGACTTCATCGCCTACATGCCTTCTGGTTTCCTCCTCTTTTGATGGCCCTCAGGCTTCATGGAAAATGTTACCAGTTAATGCTCCCATTGTATAAATGGGTAAAACAAGGCATGGGACTCAGGACAAACTAGTTTAACATCCTCAAGAAGCCTTATACTTTTTAAATCATTTTAACATTCATCACCAGAGCCCTGCTTTATTTTTGCTTATATATATTTGTGAACAGGAGTGCTGTGAAACATTGGTATACTGACTTCAGTGAACACAGGAAGGGAGTTGAGGAGTGAGGAGCTGTTTCCTTTGAAGACTGAAGGGACTTTCTTTATCCATCAACGGACGCTTGGGTTGCTTCCTATACTGGTTATTGGTATAAGTAGTGCTGCCATGAATGTAGGAATGTATATATGTCTTTGAATTAATGCTTTATATTTCTTGGGGTAAATACCCAGAAGTGGAATTGTTGGGTCATATGGTAGTTCTATTTTCAATTTTCTGAGGAACCTTCATGCTGTTTTTCGCTAATTTATAATCCCACCAACAGTGCATGAGGGTTCCCTTTCTCCACGTTCTCACCAACACTTGCTGTTTATTGATTTACTGATAGTAGCCAGTATGACAGGTGTGATACATACATACAATGGAATATTAGTGATGAAAAAGAGTGAAATCTTGCCATTGGCGACAACATAAATGGATCTAGAGGGTATTGTGCTAAGTGAAATAAGTCAGACAGAGAAAGACGAATAACATATGACTTCACTTACCTGTGGAATCCAAAGGAACAGAATGAACAGAACAGAAACAAGTTCATAGACACAGAAAACAAATCGATGGTTGCCAGAGGGGAAGAAGGTTGGGGGGTTGGATGAAAAACATTTCTACAAACTGCCAGTCATAGGAACAGTCATGGGGATATGCTAAAAATAGTACAGCCTAGAAAACAGTCAGTGATATTTTACTAGCTGTGTATGGTGTCAGTTGGGTACCAGACTTATGTCGGGGTGATCACTTTGTAAGTTACCTAAACATCTAATCACCATTTGTGCACCCGAAACTAATATAATATGGTAGTCTACTATAATTGAAAAACAAAAATATTTTTAAAAAAAATTAAAAAAATAAAAATTAAAAAAGCGATAATAAAATTGAAACCGCAACTAGCCCGGCTGCTCTGCTCGATGAGCAGGAGGGAGGCGGCCAAGAGACAGGAGGTCCAACTTCCTCCGAACGTATCACGTCGCTGGCTGACCTCGACACCCAGAGCCTGCCTTTCTACACACAAGCGTGTGTCTGCAGGCTGTGGGTGGCGGTGCCTAGAAAGATGATGTAACTGTTTATTAAAAGAAACTGCAGTGTTGGGAATTATTCTGTGGGCAGTGGGACTTCTTACAAGAAATCCCAAGAACCTCAGAAGCTTCTGGATAACATATGTGGATTTATAGATGAAGAAATGTTTTTCTCCCTGACGAAGTCCTCCTACGGTGCCTCTGGAGAACTGGGTAATTGGAGTCAGAACTCTGGACTCGATCATCCTGACATCATTAATCCACCCCTTCCTTTTGAGAGGAGGAAATTGGAGGCTGCAGGAGGTGGGGGTCACTTGCCCAGGGTCATTCAGTGGTTAGGAACAGCAGTGATCGGCTTCGAATGGATCCCTGGAGCTAGCGTACTCTCACTCTGCAAATGGTGCCCTGGTGCACTCACCTGGCCCACGTCCTAGCCTCTTCTCCACCTTCTGGCTTCTGACTCCTCGTGAGTCTTTCGGTTCAGTCCTCACTCCCTCCAAAGGGTTTGGCCTCTGTCTTTCTTTTTAGCTATGTCTTTGCCTAGAAGACGGCCAGGCATGTAAACACATAAATATGTCAGGTAAAACTCCTGCAGGGACTGGGGAGGACAGTGATAAAACAGGAGAGAATCATTCCTATGTGAAGATGTAGGCAGAGCTGGCCCAATAAATAAGTCTGCTGGTTGTGACTCGCTGGAACCGAACGCTTATAGCCAACAGGAACACCGTGGTGGAACGGAGATGTGGTGGGAAATGTTGCAGAGGAGCTGGTCTGCATGGCCACGGAGAGCTGTTCGTCTGCGGGCTCGTCTTTTCTTCTGCATCTCCGTCCAAAGTTGCCATCACAGAAAGCCGTTCTTCACTCAGTACCTCTGCCCAACTGTCTTCTTTGTGTAGCTCCATGGCTGTATCGCTGTAAAACCAGTAAGAGCAGTGAGGAATGACAACAGCGGCAGCTACACCAGGAAATCCACGGCGGAGTGCTCTCAGGTCAGGGGAAACTCTAGGTGCGTTACTTCGCTGAACGATGAAAACTGTCCCGTGAGACGGAGACTCTCCTCCACGCCATTGCACATACTGGGAAAGGAAGGCGCAGAGCAGTGAACTCACCGCCCGAAAGTCCGCAAAACAGAGCAGCCCAGCCAGGTCTTATCCCAGCGCTCACTGCCTCCCACCTGGCACCTCACGATCAGCCACCTGCTGCTGCCTAAGGTCTCCGGAGCTGGTTCCCATCTTTTGTTTTACATCCTCCTCTTTGAGCCTCTGAGGGACAAAGACAAAGGGCTTCAAGAATTTTTATGAATGGAGTGGCGATGCCCTGGGAGGTTTTGAAACTTACATCATTGTGTATCCGCGTGTTGTTAATGGAACAAATACAGAGCCTGCGTGAAGGGAACACATGGCGGAGTCATTTTCTTATTTTCTCTCTCTTTTATTTTAAATTAACCACTGGCTCTTTAAATCATGACTGCACTGTCACTAAGTTTTGCTGCATAAAGGGCTTTTCCGAAAATGGGACACTTCATTCTGATTGCTTCCAATTACATCCTCACTTGATGTGAATCAAATCAAGACTTTGCTGCCTAACACCCCCATGATCTCATTGTGATGAAAACCCACCAATGAGTGAGTAAATATGACGATGAAGAAGGGATCCTCACGTGTCCACTTTAGTGCAGGCAGGACAGTGCCCAGAGAGGGCTGAGGAATCATTTCTGGGGTCACCAGGAGTTCCCAGGAGGTTGGCAGGAGGGAAAAGAGTCCCAGGAATCGGGGTTGCCTTCAAAGGATCTGCTGAGGGGTCACCCCACACTCTTGTCCATAACCAAGGACGTTCGAGGTCATCATATGTAGTTTTTCTCAGTTTTTTCTTAGACGAGTTGCATGTGATGTTCTTAGATGAAGAAGTCTATAATCAAATAATTATGGGACACGTCTCACACAGGAAGTCTCACAGTGTACATTTGCATATAAAAATCTCTGAAATGTACAGAAGAGAAATCTCAGCTCAGCTACAATCCAGTGTGTTGCCCACTTCCTCCGCAGCCATGGCGGGACGGCTGGCTGTCCCTGGGCGGGCATTAGCCTCCACTTCCTAGGTAACAGAACGCTGATTCTACTCACCTTGGCCACACCCTGAAATGCACCACAGGGACTTCAGGGAGGCAATGCGAAGGAGATATGGATGAATCGAGGAGAGGCCCCAATCTGTCCACCAGGCTTCATACTTCCTCAGTCCTGTTACCTGGGAGGCAGATGTCCTGGCCTGAGCTCTAGCAACTGTCTAAAACTACAACTTAACTTTGAAGGTAGAAGCCATTGTTAAGGAGGGTGGAGAAGAAAGATGGAAGGATCTGAATTCCTTCTCCTACCAGCCAAGGGATGCTTATCTCTGGGCTTCCTTCACTTAAGGGGAAAGTAAATCTCCATCTTGTTTAAGCTACTGTAATTTCTGGCCTCATTTACTATCACTGAAACACAATTCATGATTAAAGTAGTCACCGAAACCCTTGTCCACATAACTTACTATCAACATCCTTTAGAACACATTTTGCAAAACGGATCTGACTCAGCCCTCACTATGTACATTATAGGAGACGACCAAAGCCCAGAGAAGGGCCGTGACTTGCCAGGGGTCACGTGGTTGACTGGTTGCAAATCTGGACTTCAGCCCAAGTAACCTGGAAATCGGCCCCTCGCTCTTTCTTCTCACACGTATTTTCCAGGCCAATTCTAAAGCCACTTTAGATGCACGAATAAACAGTATGAACAGAGCTTCACGTGCCTTAGAGAGACACTGAGAGGGCCTTAGAGGGAAGGGGGCCATTCCAGGTGCACTGGGGCTGGATTGCTAGTCACTGGGAGCTTAGGGAGACTTGAAACCCCCCTGCTACTCAGGCGGCAGTGGAAGTGTCTGTAAGAAAAGGCAGTGGGGTAGCTG
>CM052538.1:190339053-190452275 GCA_028533065.1 Trachops cirrhosus | reverse complement strand
CTGGTGGGCTTCCCTGTCTTTGGTGTAACACAACTTGTTGAGATTCCAAGACCAGGAAAAGAGTGTATGGACATTTCTTACTGAATCCACATTGAACTCAACAAAACTGTTCTTAGATACCTCAAAGCAAGATGAACAACAATTAAAAAAAACTCCCACAAAAATAAAAAAATAGAAGTGGGGAAGAAAATGTAGGCCAATGGAGCTGTACAAGGAAAGGCACTGACTGATGGGAGCCAGGGTGGTTTTGGGGTGGTGGGAAAGAGAGTAGAGAGTCAGGAGTTAGGGGCTCCGGTTCCAAGCCTGGCCCTACCCTTTCCTGCTATGAGCATCAATACTTAAATTGTATAGGAAAAGCATCATCTCAGATGCTCGAAGATGCCTTATAGTTCACCAGGTTGCGAACCCATCTACTGGTCTTTGGAAGACCTCTGTGGCTCAGAAGCAATAGAACAAGGCCTTCTATAAGTAGGGCACCATTTGCAGATGTGTCCTGAGGTGTGAGAACAGCCTCGTGGGGTGGTTTGCCTTCCCCTGTCAGTTACACTATGAATGTGCAATCTGGCAGGGGCCTTGTGAAGAGTCTGTCTGAGTAGCAGAAATGATTCTAAGGGGAGACTCGAGGCACTGTAGGAGGTGGAGAGGAGCTTGCACAGACAGATGGATGCAGGGGGTGGAGGCCCCGAGCAGCATCCTCTGAGGCAAAGATTCACCATCACAGTGCTCTCAAGACCAACTCTGGCAGAGGGCAGAGCAGGACACAGAGCTGGGCAGAAAGAGAGATTGGACTTTGGAGCATTTACAGCAGGGACTCAGTTGACCCATGGAGAATTCTAAAGCTGGGGCAATACCCTATATTTCTCACATTGGAGCGGGGGGTGGTTATTTGTACCTCATGCATTGATCAATTATTATTTGGGGCTGCCCTCAGAAGGAAGTAATTCCCCCAGGGGGCTGACCATGAAAGGCCAGTAGCTGACCACCTTTGCAGGCACTGGGAAGTAAGCTCTTCAGTTCTACAGGGGCCCTCTGGGTGGCATCACAGAGTGTCCACCAAGGGTGACAACATCTTCATGGGCATTGGTTTATATCAAGCAGGTGGGCGGACACAGCAGATGAGTTTTCACATTTTAAACTGCATGCTGATCACACAGGAGTTTGTTGAATATGCATCTCCCTAACCTTGGTCTGGATTCATTAAAACAAAAGTCCGAGAGTGTGGCCAACACACATATTTTTACATCTTTTCAGGTGGTTGCACTGTGAACCTTAGTGAGGAGTCACTAAGGAGTACTTGTGGGAAAATGGAAGGAGTTGAAGATACGGAATCAAATCTTACGTTCCAGAAATGCCTCCACTACTTGTAAATTGAAGAAGACATTCAATGAGTGAACCTCTCTAAGCCTTATTTACTTTATCTGGAGAAAAGGAGAAAAGAGCAGAGGAATTGTGGTAAAGAGTAAATAATATAATTCCATTAAAGAATTCCATGGAGTTCTACACAAATATTAGACATTGCCCAAACACTCTAGTGTTGTCAAAGTTGGCTCTTTGACGAACACTGAAGGTTCTTTTAGATTATAAAACCCAGAGGCTCACCGCACATTTTAAAGAGTGAGCTGAAACTCCTTTTCTTTACACTGCCCCTTGGTCTAGAATGCCCTGTTTACCAGCCTCTCTGCTCTGTTTATTCGAGATACAGCTCAAGTCTCCAGGAAAAAGTCCCTGAGCTCGAGGAAGATTTTTGCTCTATATCACTCCTTCTACAGCATTATAATGGCCAGTTTGCTCTTTGTCTGCTCCAGCCTGTGAGCTACAGGTAAGCTGGGAGCGTTTTCTTAATTCGAATCTGCTCTTCTGCAGTGCGGGGCAGGGGGCTGCTGCAGGGGGAACTACAAGATACAGATTAAGTAAATGTCTGCAGAATAAATGAATGGGAAAAATAAATTAGTGAATGAATTAAGGAATTGACATAAGAATGAATGCAGTCTGTGCTAGAAGATGCTTGTTCAGAAAAAAGGAAGAAAAAATATTAGAACTCAGAACTACCCTTAGAACTGTTGACAAAGTATTGCTAAGCTAAACCTTATAGATATTTTGAATCTAAGGTGAGTGTTAGACAATGGAATTATGCAATGATAACTTACCTTTGAAAGAAATTGAATGTTTGTGTGAGCTAATAAAGCTGATTGCATTTCGATGGACTTTTGATGGAGGAGCCCCAATGGATAAAAACAGTTGGACTATTTATTCTTAAGAAAAGGCAAAATTAAAATACAATTTTCACTGACATGTTGCTAAGACCAAATCAACTGGAAGTAAGCATTTAGGGGTTTGCTCTTTAATTTTAATTTGTTGGAGCCAGTTGAGTGGATGTAGTCACACAAGGAAGAGTAAAATCTGCAAATCTTATTAGTCACCCAATGAAACAGCCATGAATCTGGTTTCCCCGAAGACTTTCTTTAAATGCCTCTCCCCCAAACTGGGCCCTTATCCACCTTCACATAGGGAGTCCCAGGTGCTTCTCTTTGTTTCTAGATAAGCCACATTCACGGGGTGTGCATATGTCATGCTGCCCTCTTCTCCCCAAAGGTAAGGAGAAAACACAGCTCCTCAAACCCAAAGCATCACCTTTCTCTTTAAAGTGCACCATTGCAAAGAAAGCTTATGACTCAAAGAAAAATTGCTTATCTCTGAAATGAAGGTGGGTTGACCATGGTAAGCTATCTTTAGTTTATAAGGATAGGTTGGGATAATGACTTGAATGTTAGCTTTAGACACCCATAAGGGAATTCAGAGCTTGCACAAAGCCATGCTTCTTTAAGGTTGGACTTGAATAGAGGGTATGATTGTGCAATACTGATGTAGTAAACCACCTGTTCTAGGAAGGGGTCACCATTTTAGCAACATTGTTCTTGGACCTCAGAGACCCAGCACTGTCCCCTCTCTGGCTTCCAGCTGCTCAGTGGATATGGACATATCACAGCATGCACCATGATGCATTAAGCACTCTATTTCCATGTGCATCTTCCCCACCAGAGTGTGAGGTCCAGAAGAGCATGAGGAAAGCCAGAGTCTAGTAGAAATGCGTTCTTGAGTTGATGGTTGGATGAGTGAATGGATGGATGGATGCATGGATGAGAAAATGGATGGATTCATTTATCTTTTCTTTAGAAAAATAAGGCAGGTTGTCAGGAGAACTGATGAAATAAAGTGCTGTAGGTAATGCTCTTAAATTAATGCCTGCCACATATTTGAAAAGAAAGAAAGAGAAATAGACTGTCTCTTGTTGCTTTTGCACCTTGTTGCAAGAAGATGTAATACGCGGAGCTGTGGCAGCAACCTTGAGACCATGAGAGAACATCTGTCTGCATGCTATATGTAGTGTGGTTAGAAAGGTGAGAACAGCTGGGGTTCTTGAGGCCCTTGATGAATCAGCCCTGGACCTGCCTACACCCAGAATTCTTGGTAGGTAAGAAAATTCTTGTTACAAGAGAAAAATAACCCCCTGATGTGTAATCTTTTAGCTTGAGCTCTCTCCCTCTTTTGCACTCATTTCTCTGTGATTCCTTTTCTTCCCTTGACATTGAGGTGGTGCTTCAGGTCTGTTGCCTGCACAGCTAAGCTGCAGTATGAACCAGGACAGCACACCCCTGGAGTCCCAGGCTGCAGAAAAAAGTGGGGGAGGACAGTCGTGCTGCTGCTGGTGGGCAGAGTTTCACAGTCACTGCCAAGGAAACTGTGCTGGCTGTGGCATCACCCAGCAGAGCTGGTCTGGGGTAACTCCAGAGATGGACATCATCCATTTGTCCTCTGACACTGGAAAATATCCTCTGAACATCTCCCACTCCCAAGAGAACAGACACAGTTGATGCTTCAGTTCAGCTCTTGGTATCCCCTGGTTGTTTTATTTAGGATGGTACATCCACTCTGACTTTTCTTATCAAAAGACAAAATGGGTGCATCAAGATACACACCTGGTGACATTAAAATAGAGGGAGCACGGGGTGATCCAAACCAGGTGAGGCGGGCCCAGCAACAGTGCTGTGGTCCCCTTTGAGCCTTGCTTTCACCACCTCTGAAGTGGGGAAGAAAAAAGTATCGGGTTTGATCACTTACAATTAGCTTAATTTCTAAATACTGGAATTTCACTATCTTCAACATAAGGAAGACAGTACTATTTATGTCATAGAATTTCTCTGAGAACTAAATTAGGTACAGGGGAGGAAATACTCTTTACAAACCTAACTTATAAATCTTAATGTCCATACAAATTACTATTACCGGAGAGAGAGAGAGAGAGAGAGGGAGAGAGAGAGAAAGCTTTTATCATTTTATCATCTGTCTAAACTTTGTGGATCAGTTGTCCCATCCAATGAAATGGGCCCATCCTAAGAAAACTTTAAAGAACCCACCTGCTTCCTAACAAAAATCTTTTAATGCACATTGTATTTGCTTAGAAGTTTATTTCCTATGATTATGTGGTAGAAACCAGAGATGTGCAAAATCCCCCAATTTAAGTAGGAGCTGTTAATCTTTCAGAACAAAGCCACAGGTAAAGGGTGGCTAGCCTTGCAGATTTAGCTCATCAATGTCCAGGATATTCGAGTGAAAGTGTGTCAGTGTGTGTGTGTGTGTGACAGTTTAAAAAACTCCAGTGTCTGAAAAGTAAGAAGTACCTTTCACAAATTCTTCTCTCTTTTTTTCTAGTTTGAAATCTTCTTTTTGGAATTTTTTTTATTTATACGGATTTTTCCCTCCTTACATGGGACCAAGTGGAAGTATCAGGCTTTGTCCAGGTCTCCGCATGAGCATAGCAGGAAGAGACAATGATGTCCTCAATATGAGAGGGTGGTTGTGAGCCTGACTCTGAAATCACAAAGGAATGACAAAGCCCCTGGAGGATGACAGTTTGTGTTTGTTGTTATTATTGTTATTCATTAAAGGTGACATCATTGTGAATTATGGTGGAATAGCCCACCCAGAACAAGGTAAACAGCTTTAAAAGTGGAAGGTTAAAAATTCAAATGAATTGTGGGGTGTTCTCATTGTTTCTTACAAAAACCAACTGCTTTGCATTTAGAAAAATTGTGAATTTAAGCAGAAATTGGAAACCTGGGTTGTCCCCAGATGAGTGTCCTATAGCACTTTTCATGGTAAAACTGGGTCCATGAATGTGGACAAGGGGGCAGTGACATTTAATATTCCTTCAACCTGACCCTCCTCCCTCAGAAAGGGAGAGAAATTCCAAGACCATCCTTAGAAGAGAGGGAAGTGAATAAGACCCTTGCTAAATGTTAGTCACTAGAGGCGGGCAAATTTCCACTATCAGGTACTGTGATTATTCCCCACACTATATTTAATTATCAGGTGTGCAGATAAACTGACACTCTTATTCCTCTTTTATATATTGAAAATTAATTGAAGAAAAACAGCACTCTCAAAAGCGGATAATTAAACAAATATGCTATGAAACAAGGCCATGCGCAATTTTATTTTCTGTGTAAATTATATGCAGACCCAAAGGGGGTGCAGTCTTATTATTCAGTTTGCAGCTATTAGCATTTCAATGGAGAGACTTTCCCTCCTGGTTTTGAAGAAAACAGAGGACCAGCAGCACCTGCCTAGATGGGACAAAACATGACTTTCAAGAATTTACTTCCAGGAAAGAAAAAATACCTTCCTAATTTTTTGCAGTTGCATCACATTCTGCTAGCTAAGGAGAGTTGTGGATCCCCATTTGGTCCAGGAATTTGATTCCAAATGGCATCCTAATATCATGAAATGAGTCATTTGCCGGCAGGGAGAGAACATTGCACACATTTGGTCTGATGGTCTTGTTTGATGGAAGATGAAACCATAGTCCAAGGAGCAAAGGTTGGCCTCTGGTCACATAACTGGACACCTTATGTGTTTCTTTCATCCTTTGCCCATTATAGGTTTAGATGAATTTACGTAGAAGTGCAGAGAATGTGAAGTGGTTGTGTTTAATAATAATTCACTAACTTTACCAAACTGGTATTGTTCCAAAAAATGAGCTAGATTCAAAAAGAACATACAGAGGGGACCTTATTCTCCTGAAGTAGCCTGTGACAATCCCAAAGCTAGGCAGCCACTGAACTTCATCTAAGGGTTTATTCCTACTCCCAACCACCTCCAAAGACATCCAAGGTGGTGGAGGCTGTTTCTACCATCAAAGTTAATTTTTTTGTCTTTGAGATTTTCTTGTATACCATTTTTCTTCTTCAATAGACAAACATTATTAAGAAGGATCGCACTTAAAAATCCTCCTGCCTAAGTTGGGATTTCATTGAGTAGAAAGATTAGAATGTCATAACCATCAACTATGGACAAGAACTTCCCATTATTATGTATTTCCCAAAGCAGAATGCTCAGTGGGAAGCCTGGCATTAGAATGAAAGACCACACCCCTCATTTGGTCAGCAGTATCTGTCTGTTTTGTTCTGTTCCCCAGAAAGCGACCTGGCATTGCACCACTACATTTGACTAACTCGTGTGACCATTACAAAGAAGACAGGGAGATTCCCAAAATTTTAGCACTTGCTAATGGCCATAAAATATTCCAATTCAATGCTGAGATTCATTTTACTTCATTATGTTATTTATATCCACCATTAGTGATAGTATCTAAAGGAAGCTCTTAATTTCTCTCTGGTGCATGCTGTCAGGACTCAGGATGAACCAACAGGACAAGGTCAAGAGGCTCTGGGGAAGTTGGAAGTTTGCCCGGGGGAGCAGGAATGAGATTTTCCAGGTCACACTGAGGTGGCTATAAATTGATAGTGGATTTCACTGAAGACAGGGAGGAGAGCTGAAGTGCTGTGGAGGGTTATTGGGAGACTTGTAATCAGAAGGGCACAATGTCCAAGGCTGAGTGTGCACGCATCACAAAGATAATGTGTGAACTTGACTAGGGCAAGCGACTCAGGGCCATGAGTCATGAGGGTGCATCCATTCCTGTCCCCAAGTGTGATAGGATAGGAGTCAAGATGAAGGACATGGTGGCTTCCCAGACGATCAGGCAATTGCAGCTACTGCAGTGGGTTGTCCACAGCTAAAGAAAGCATCCAGGCTGAAAATTAAAAGACCTGAATTGTGTACATTGGGTCCCTTGGCTCAGCTGGACCTTAGTGTCCCTTAAAGAGGTGTAAATAACAAAAAATATAGTTTGGTAGGAAATAATACAACAAGGCAATTGTAAGGGAATTGGGTTGCAAACATTTCAAGACAGCTATAAGCACTCTCCTAAAAGAGCAGGCTTCTACTGCATGTCCCACTGAGTTATTCAGATGGGAGACCTGCTTAGAAATTTCTCTGCAAATTCTAGGAACCCTAATGCACAGCTTGAACCTCAAAGCAGCAGATGTTTTGAAATAGTGTAAAAGCACGAAGAATGACTTTCAAGAATCCAATAAAATGTTGGGAGAGAGGTTAAGAATAACGCAACTAAGAAAGCAAACAGCACACATTATTCAGGTATAACCATCGTTTATACGCTCATGTACAAAAGGATCCATTTTCATTACTAAGCTATTTCAGGTCTTTTTCCTAATTTCCCCATAATTTAACATTCAATTTATTTTACTACCCACATCACAGATAATTCATGGGCAGAGTCTTGAAAATTTGATATGATTCATTTCATTCCCAAGTAACATAAGGCCTTCTGACTAATTTTCCCATATTGTTACATTCAATTTATTTTACTACCCACATCACAGATAGTGGTGGGTAGAACCTTGAAAACTCAATTTGATTCAAAAGTTAGTGAACATGAAATTAGAAATGAATAGCAATATAGTTACACATTCATTCCACAAACATTTATGGGATATTTCTCCTTTTTCCCACAACATAGTATTGCAGGGATTGCACATACAGAAATGTATGTGACATAGACTTTGTCATCAAAGAACCTATACTTTGGTAGGGATGATGAATATATATATATTTTTTGAAGGCTATAATGTTGTAGGCAGTTTAAACAGGTTATCTTTACAAGATCTCTAAAGGACAGATATTTGTCTGCCCATTTTTCTGATGAGAATCCTCAGGTTCCTGAGCTTCACTAAGTAGCCAATGTCACATTAGGGGACAACACGATGATTTAAATCAGGTCAGCATGATCCGATGTCCATGGTCTTTTAGTTATACCACACTACTTTCCTGTTTGAGAAGCCCAAGCAGAGGGGAAAAGGCCTCCAGATGGACCATGGGGAAGGCAGCAGGGAGGACTGATGTCATAGTTAGGCCTTTGAACATGGAAATCAGCATATGTGTGTGTACACTGGGCAATGCAACCATGTACTATTTGTATAAATGTATGACCAAGTCCTTCATTACAAAAACAAGACCAATATGTGGCTCCTTCTATAGAAAACATCACTGTTGGCTCTTGAGCTTTTTATCACACTGCACAGCGTCTTTCTGGATCTCTTTCTGACATACTAGGGGCTGCTCTTCATCTTCTTTGAGCAGTAGGAAATAATTTAGGAAAAACTGCTACAAAGATGAGGCAGGTTGGAAGGGAAAATAGACTTTACAGGATGAATATTTCTGTACTGTTCATTTATGCAATGACCTGGGCAATGGCTTCATAGACAGTCTGCTCTGAGAAGACACATAGGTCACCATGGTCAGATGTCACTACAAACATACAGATGGTGGCAGTGCAACTCAAGGTGTTTGACGCCTGGGGGATACTTTGATCACAGACCTTAATTTTTGGATGAGAAACTGAGGGAGAGGAACGGATTCCTGATGGTCACACAGCAAATAGACCAGGTTGTTGTAATAAGAATCCAGCGATCTTGATAATTTTATTATAGTTGATTAAAATATGTTTAGATAATAAAATATGTTTAGATAATAATATGTTTAGGAATAAGGCAATTAGCCTGAAATATCCATTAGCATTGAAAGAACTTTGATTTGACTATTTACTTCAGGAATTTTGTAGCTTTCAGTTTTACAATTTGTAAGAATAGGAAATTGGGCAACGCAATACATAAAGTTACTTCCATTTAAAGAATGCTGAATCTGCTGCCTTGGTCAGGTAGCTCAGCTGGTTAGAGTATCGTCCTGATATGCCAAGGTTGCAAGTTCATTCCCTGGTCAGTGCACATACAAGATGCAACTAATGAGTGCATCCGTAAGTAGAAAAAATAATCCATGTTTCTCTTTCTCTCTCTCAAAATCAATTTAAATAAAGTCTGCTCTTGCCATTTTCTTAGCTTCCTATTTAAGTTGTGTTCTTATTTCCTTTTAGGAAATCATGTGATGAGCACAAAAAACAATAATCATGACACTTCAAAGACAACTTGACCCCATTATGATTCATACCCTGAGCATACTCATGTCTCTTTACTTTGTACAGCTGTGTTCCCCTAGAGTGGGTCCCCTAGGTATGTCAGTGACCCCAGAAGCACAGGGAAAGGGTCCTCGGGATCCATGGGAGGCTCAGTTATGCTTCTTGTTGAAGGAGGGTAGTTTGTGTATTTCATTGTAGAGAGGCAGGGAGGGCAGAAGCCTTTATGAGGCTCTTAGATTTTAGCAGTAACTAAATATATGCATTTGTCAGTGATTCCCTAAGCTTAGCTTTCCTCTACAAAGGATAAAAATGCATCACTCACTTTTCCAACTAAATAAAGCTACTCTAAAAAAATATATGTCGAGATGCTGAAAGAAGCCAATGCTCTATTTCTGTATGTTCACACAAAAACGATAGGACGAGGGGAAAAAAAGACAAGACTCATGTTAAACAGCATCACAGCACCTCTCTACAGCTCCACGATGGAGACTTTCCGATAGGAGAACAAATGAATACCCTTCCCCCCATGCCAACACATGAGACAGCAAACACAGGGCAGTTTCTGCAAAATCAACCCTGAATCTGTATCCACAGTGCATGTGAAGATGGAGAACTCCTGCTTTGACTCTTTTTCTCCCCTTCCCTTCTTTTCCTTTCCCTTCCCTTCCTTTCCCTTCCCCACCCCTCCCTCTCCTTCCATCCTTCCCTTTCTCCTTCTCTCCTTCCATCATTTTCTTCTTCCCTCCTTCCTGTTTAGAAGATGAGCACTCTTTGGTCTTTCAATCAATGGCAGCCTTTTCTCTAGTCCAGGAACTTTTGAGGATAGCCTAGGGCTCTCTGGGACAAGGAGAAGCAATGTTGACTTTAATGACCAGATGGTATCTGGAGAAAAAATCTGTCAGGGTTTTAAGCATCAGAGTTTGATAGGGAATTTGCCTGTGGGGTGTCTAGAAACCTGGACAAAAGAACATATCCTCATATCCTGGCCTTTATGGGGCATGGGGGTGGTTTCTCAGCCTTCTGAAATGACTGGCTTGGGGAATGGGCTCAAATTCGATGGGACGTGCATATATGATATGTATTCACTGGCAGACTGTTTGAATAAATAAAGCAATTATATATTCAGAAAGGAGGTAGAGCACAGTACTTAGCATCCAAGACAAGATCATCCTAACTGAATATAAATACTCATATTGCTCTTGGCATTTCTTTTGGGGTGATAAGGAATCAAATGGTGCCGACTATAGATATATATACAGCCATATGCGTATGTGTATATATGTGATGTTTTCCATCTTCATTATTTCCATCATGTCAGTCACTCCCAACCTGTTTGGACAAAGGAGCAAGCTGTGTAATGTCCTCTAGCCTGTTTCCTTCTCTGTAAAGTCAGGGTGATGACCTCCAGCTACAGAGGGGTTGTGAACATTGAAGTGACAGAGCTGCACTGTCTCTTAGAGCCACTTGGTCCATCATCAGCTCCCTTGACAGGTTCTCAGCGGCTCTCAGATCATCTGGACCTCGATGGCCCTGCCTCTGGTCCCCACAGGCGCACAGGGCCTGTGCCCAGCACACACTGAGTGGTGGATGTGTGCTTGTTGAATGCCACTTGAACAGAATTCTGCCTTTGGATTCCACCCACAGACTTCCAGAAAGGCAGCAGTAACTGACATTTGATCTTCCAGAGTCCCTGCTGTGGCTGAGGGACTCCATTCCTTAGTGACACAAGTCAGTGTCTCATTAGGGGCATCCCTAAATGGTAGTTCAAATGTTCCCAAAGGAAGTGTCATCTAGAACACTTTCCTAGGTAGTCGATGAATATGAGAATCCCTCCTCAGCAGAATAACAGAATTTTCCCTCTGCTGCCCCATCATGCATAGTGAGCATGCTCTTGGAACTCGTGTCTTCAAGAATATCCAGTATGCTGGTCTCCGAACAAAGTTAAGGAGCCTGGCCCACTAGTCACTCACATGGCAGTGACAAATGAACGGCCTCCTGTGTCAAAGTTACCCAGACTCCTTTCTCTGGAGTCCATGGGTTACATAGCTGTGACGTTGCTCATTCTTTCCTGCAGTCTCTGTCAATTCTGTCAACACAGAGCCAGGCACTGGGTCATGGAGATTTGTCCCTTGAAGGTCCAAACAGTTTATGTCACCATTTTTGATAAAGTGAGCCACAACAACATTGCAGTAGGAGCTATATCCATTCTGTTTTCTGTCTTTTAAAAGTAAGGTTCCAGAACAGGGTCCCACCTTTGTCATGAATCAGGGTTATCCTTAGGAGCATAGAAAATCCTCTCATGAAAGAGACTGTAGCAAGGACTTCTGTTTGTCCTGTTTCCTAAAGGACACCACATTGCAGCCACACCCACCCCCATTGTCACTCTTGCTTGTCTACCTGGAATATTTTTTAAAACTCATGTTTATTTGTTTTAATTTCCCTGGGCCTAGAAGTGAAAAAACAAGAGGAAAGAGTTGTGTGTAGAGTCCAAAGTTGGAATTGTTATATGGACACCTACTAGTTACGTGCTGGCCAAGTAACCTCATGTCTGTGGCCTTCAAATGCACCTGTAGCATCACTGTTGGAGAGAGTAGTCAGACTGCTTACAAAGTTCTAGCCCTGAGACCACCAGGCCTCCGCTGTCACATTTTACAGGATCTTTCCTTCTCTGAATATACAGCAACAACCATCTTCGGCATTCAGGTGCATCTCCTGCATCCTGTACTTTGGATAATAATAAGAATAATGGTGGGTTACTTAAGACATGCATTTCATGGCCATTACCCTTAACCTTCATAGCCATGTGGTGATGCTGGCACCATAGTGTATATTCTGCAGTTAAGAACAAGAGACCACAGGAGGTTCGGTGACTTGAATTCCTGTAGCTAGTAAACAGCTCAATCCCACGTTTCTGACTCCTGAGTTTTGAATCCATCATTGCACTGGACTTTGTCTCTGGGGCTAAGACAGGTCTGCAGAGAGCAGAGCAATGGATCACGGAGGTCTATCTCTCCTACCTACCCCCAAAGGCGGCCAACTCCTTGGGACACCACTTATCTTTGGCAGACTGTCGCATGGGGACCATCAAAGATTCAGGTACTGAGACAGGCCAGATTTGTTCTTTTCTGCCTCTCAGCTGAGTGCTTGAAGAGCAGGCTCTGCTGCGTGTTCCGGGGATCTAACATGCTGTCTTCGTGCAGAGTGCCGGCGATAATGTATTTAAGAGATGCTGGACTGATCAGGTGAGAATTTATGTAAGCCGAAACCATTAGGTGGCTTAATTAAATCAGGGCATTTAACTCATTAGCCTACTGCTCCTGGGACTAATAAATTTGAACCCGGTGCTGCTAATCACAAAAGAAGTCAAGTTCAGCACCCCACCCCCACCTACCTTAGTTCTTAGTGGAGAGATGAAGAAAACAGAAAAAAGAAAAGTAATAAGGCCAGAGGAAGGATGACTGATAGCATTGCTGGGCTACACTGAGAATTCTGAGCCCTCCCTGGGAGTCAGGGTCACATGGGAGAGAATGATGACTTTGGTGTCTGAAAGGAACCCAAGTGACTCTTGGTCATCCCACTAGCACGACCACATCCGAGCCACCGCAGAAACCATTGTCTGTTGGGCGACATGTTGTCACAACATTTGGTAATGCACATGGTGTCTCACAGCTACGATACTGGGGTCTCTCTGCTCAGAGTGACGTGTATTTATTACCTTCTCATTGCCCAGGCTCACTCATCTTACTTGCTACGCTTTTGAGATGAACAGTATCCCATCATTCTCTTCCCTGTATCCCCCAAACTGCTTAGGAACCCATGTGCCTCCCTCTAATTTCGCCATTTCTTCCCCAACATAGCAGCCAGATTTATCTTTTTTAAAATAGAAATCAAGATGCTATCTCTCAGCCTGAAATCCTTCAGTTGCCTCCCGTTACCTTCAAGATCAAGTTCAAATTCATGAATACGCCCAACCAAGCCTTCCTTTAAGTTTCATATCCCATCCCCACCATCTCTTAGCTTTTCTTTCCACTGAAGACCAGGTGCTCAAAAATAGTGCGGGGTAATTTGCATTTTCAGAGCATCCCACCCCCTTCCACAAGTCTATGTCCCTGCATAACCTGCTTTGTTTAGAACACCCTCCCTTTCATGTCCATCATTCGATGGCTCAGACGTCACATTCTCTATCCTGCTCAGTTTGACATCTGCAGGCTGCAAAGGCATGTCTGATTTGCTACACCAAGCTCTCCCCTTGCTCCTGGGCTCTCATCTCTTTGCATGCCTGTCTTCTGCTCTAGACCCTCAACTCCTTCAGGTCAGGAACCAAGTATTAATAATCATTATAAGCAAGTTGCTGTGTCATGTTGGGTGCCCCACAGCTTTCTAAGGTGGAGTGACACCAGCTGGCATTCTGTTACTCCAAATGGGACCACGCTGAGAGCAAGGGCAGATGTGGAGTTCACGGAGACCATCGGAAAGGACAGGATAGCAAAGACAAGTTGACATGAGGTGAGGAAATCTGGGGTGAACAGGAGTTTCAAAGGAGGGTGTTGTGGTGTTTTGCCACATGATGCTCAATGGAAAACATGTCTATATTTTTCCCATGACATTTTCAGTAAAATAACCATTTCATTTTAATCTATAGTAAGTTGGCCCTTTGTGGGAGGATGTGACAAGCATTTTCATATGGCTTTTAGGTGTTTCCTGGGACACCCACCACATCTGTGTTGTTCTCACCACAGTGACCAACATAGCTTGACTCCAGGGAACATTCTTTTTGTGTCAGGATCGACCGGGCACATTCCTTGCACACTTTCATTTAATACAGCAGCTCTGAGAAGAAATATTATTATTAATACACTGCCTAGGGAAAGAAAATTGAGATGAAGATGCAAAAGACCATCTCAAAATCTCATGCTATGTGGGAAACCTGGACTTGAACCCAGGTTCTTGTGAGAGGAAACTCTATACTTCGAACTGTTCCCCTAGGTCCCACCTGGGATCAGAGCCCTGGTGTATGGGCCTATTCCACCTTAGCAGTCCGAGGATGGCTGGAGAAGTGTTAGGGCCACCTGCATGGAGCGGATTGGAAGGGCACCTGCTGGGAGCCCAGGAAGCTTCAGGATGCATCAGAGGTGTGCTTCCGCTGCTGGGGGAGCCAGTGATTTAGCCAAGCTCCTGTTGAGATTTCTGATGCTGCAATAACAACCTGCCTACTGTTTTGATATTTTTCCCCATTTTCTCTTCTTAGAAAATGTGGAGAAAATGACAGGGAGCCTTCTCTGTGAATACCCGCGAGCCCCAAATCAGCCTGAGTAAAGAGAGAGGTGGAGGGAAGAAGCCGTGTTTGAAATGTGTTTTTTTTCTAACCTAAATAGGATGAAAGTCAGCCTGCAAAGCTTTTAATCGAGAAGGCAGGAAGTAGCTCAGGACAGGAGTTATCTGTTTGGTAATGTAGCCACGGGTAGCAATTCTGCAAATAAAACCAGTTATGTCTAGATGCCCTTCAGTGTTCCAGGATCTTTTCATTGAATAGGAAGTGAAGGGTGGCCTTTGACCATCACTCACAAGCCAATGGGTTTGGTCCCAAACCTGGCCTAACCCCTTGACCCTCGGCGCCTTGATACTGTACCTGACGTACCTGAGCCTCAGTGTCTCCGCCCATCTATGAGGACCCATAGTTCCAGCTCCAGAATGGTTTTAGGGTTACGAGAGACACATGGAGGTAGTCTGAACAAGAGGCCATCATGACCTGGCCCAAACTCTTCATTTTGCAGGTGGTGACTGAGGCCATGCACTGTGAGGGGACAAGACTCACCTGAGATCCCATAGCACCCTCCTGCTGTACCCAGGGCCACCGAACAGAAGTCTCAGCCATCTAACCTCTAGTCCTCCTCAAGGTCCCTTTCTTCCTGTAAGGGGAACCTCACATTTTCTCAAAGTCACTTACACAGTAGACACGGTACAACATAAAAACCATGCCCCTGAGTCTGGTACACTTCGATACCATGGTCACTGTGGTCATGAGCCACATGTGACCATGGATCATTTGAAATTCAGCCAATCTGAAGTCAGGCATCCCGATGGGTGTAAAGTAGATGCTGGAGTTGGAATATTGGCATGCATAATAATGTGATATGGTCGGCAGATTGAAATATTTTGGACAAATTGGGCTAGATGAAATACATGAATAGACAATTTCACGAGTTCTATTTTATGTTCTTTTAAAATGTGAACAGAAACTTTTAAATTACTTATCTCATTACATGTGCAGTGGACAGAGTCTCTGCTCCTCTCCCTTTGCTCTGTAAGCAGGCAAAGCAGCCCTGCCTGCCTTTTCCTGCGCCACTGTCTCAGGCTCACTCCCACACTGTCCCACAGTAAAAACGGCTTGCAGAGCGATTAAGGCTGCTGGGGAGACTCTGCCTTCTCAGGGGCTCTCTCCCTCCCAAAACCCACCCATACAGTGTCTTGCTCCAACCTACTGGTCCGTGTCATCTCAGGTGTCTCCTCACCTTGTCCGCTGGTGGGACAAGTGGGAGGTTCTCCTGGGCTGAGCAGCCCTCCCAAAGCTAAAAGGAGTGGGGTGAAAGGTCACACTTTGCAGCCAGACTCATTCTTCTCCCACCAGGGACTGCCCCACCTCTCTTCTTGACCTTTTTTCTTTTAAACATACAAAAATCTGTACATGATTAAGTTGATTGAGGTTGGATATAGCTGTACATCCATGAAACCATCATTACAATTTAAGCTATAAGCCTATCCGTGGTTTCTACATGTGCCTTCTTCCCTCTCGCTGATTTATTAGTAGTAGCAGTAGTATTTGCAGTGAGTGAAGTTAACATCAGACCTACCCTGAGAACATTTTAAGCACGCGCTACGGCTTTGTTCACTATGGGGGCCGAGCTGTGCAGGCCAGTGGATGGCTGGGGCTGACTCATCTCCTCTGACTAACTGAACCTTCGTACCTTTTGACTAATACCTTCCTGTTTCTCCCTCCCCACAAGTGCCTAGCAACCAGCATTGCATGCTCTGCTTGTATGAGTTTAGCTCTTTTAGATTTATTATGTAAGTAATAACAGATAGTAGTTCTTAGGGAAAACAGTACGGAGGGTCCCTCAAATAATTAAAAAATAGAGCTGCCACTCTCACATCTGGGCTTGTATCCGGAGGAATTGAAATCGGGATCTCAAAGAGACACCTGCTCCCCCATATTCATTGTAGCATTATTCACTGGAGCCAGGACATGGAAGCATCTGTCCACCCACAGATGAATGGATAAAGAAAACATGGTCTATCTGGACAATGGAACCCTATTTGGCCCTAAAGCAGAAGCAGCCCTGTCATTTGCAACCGCCTGGATGGACCGGGAGGAGATCTCGCTAGGGGATCTATGTCTCCTTCACCTTGGACCTGACTTGGTGTAAACACTGTCGGTTCAAACAGCGGTTTCCTCTTCCTGTTCTGTTCCCTCTGACCATCTCCCCACTGTTTTGTTCTTTGTGACTCACTCAACCATCGTAACTGTCTGAGGGCTGACGAACTTGCCCGTTCGTTCATTTGGCACTTATCCTGAACCTCATAAATACCGGCTAAATATCAGCTAGTGGCCAGAGGTGCGAAGATGAGCTCAATGTGACAGTTGGACTCAAAGTACTATGAGGTAGTTAGAAACCAGATTCATAAACACAGCATTACAACAGATGGAGGCATCTGTTGCATTCACAGGGAGGGGTTATCACTCTACCCTAAGGAATAAAAGGGAGAGCTCCCTTATGATGTGTCGGATTGAGGGTGAAGGATGAATAGGACTTAGCTAGGGCTTATTATCACCACCACCATTGTCATCACTGTCATCACCACCACCATCATCATCATCTATTTAAAGGTACAAGAAAGGCATCCTTAGCCAAGGAAACAGTAATGAAAAGGCATGGGCTTGAACAACAATGAGCAAAATTCAGGCAACTGAAAATACCTTAACAATATTGGCTGACAATGGACATAGGGTGAGAAGAACAAGATATGAAGAATGAGTAGCAGGCAGAGCCAGTGCCTGGAAGCTCATGAACCCACCTCAGTGACTCAGCCTTAATCCTGGACACCGTAAAGAGACACACGTGGAGCTCATAAAGGTGTGTGAAACGGTCAACCCAGCATTAGGGACTGCTCTCTCTGGGTCCCACACATGAAGAACAAACTTGCCATATCATTATGTGAGAGCAGACCAGCCACATATCCAAAAAGTCAAACTGACTGTGTTAGAGACATGCCTATCCGGGATTTGCAATCGATCTTGCTTGTTGTCTGAAGGAGGCGTCTCCTGGCAGTGCTGGGTGTGTCTGTGGCATTATTTCCCACAGTGTCACCAGGCATAAAGGATTGTATCTGTTTCCTCTCCTTGACGATGAGGGCAGAGGTGCTGGGTCTGGCGGGCGCCTTGGGGGCCAGAGCAGACTTGGCAGGGCTGTCCTTCCTAGCCCCAGAGAGACTGGTTTGGTTCAAGGACCCCTGGGGCCCTGTTTGAAAAGTGGCTTCTCTCATTTCCCTTTGATCAGGCAGTTCATGGCATATTTGGGAGGACAAGGAGTGATTTGTCTTGCACATGTGTTTTCATTTATTCCTTAAAGGCACAGCTAAAACATGAAGCAGGAGTACAGTGAAGCTCAGTGGGCAGACAAGCTTCAGTCTCAAACCGTGTATCGAAGAGAAACTCATTTGTTTATAATCCAAAGTCACTTATGGAAAATGTAGCACGATGACCTTACAGCTGAGGAAATAAGAATGAAAGTAAAATAAGACTTTGCCACAGATGAGGTTAATGCTGGAAAGGTTGCCAATACATTTCAGAATAATTCACCAAGGGGAGCTATCATTTAGATCTGAGCTTCCTAGTAGCCAATGAAATAAAGGACAGGGTTTCACAGAGAGGTTGGGGTGGAAGAACACTCAATTCTTGTATTTAGAGCTTTAAAAACATCACATTCATAGTTCTTCATTAAAGGTACATTTTGCAATTAAGTGAGCAATGTCTGTGGTGATATCCTCACCAACATTCGATTATGGGTTTCAGAGGATTATTTAAACTGATACAAGTTTTCTACATTTAAATAGCATTCCCTGAGTACCTCTGATGTACAGAGGTGCCACACAGTAAAAATGTGTTCCAATATTTGCTGTCCTCCCCGGTCCCTATCTGTCCCTGTGGATTGGTTAGTACCCTATCCGTGAGAACATATGCTCCCCTATGCCACTGATACCAAGTCTGGCCACATGCCATGCTTTGGCCAATAACATGAAAGTGGGAGTGCTACGTGTCACTGTGCAGCAGAAGTCCCTAGAAATACCTCATGGTCACACCATCATTTTTCCCCTCCTTTCTCGAGAAGGTCAGGTGTGAGAGCTGGATGGCACGTTCGGCCTGGATGTCAGGACAAGGCAGACAAAGGAAGAGGCTGCCACTGACCCACAGGTGATGTGAACGTGAGCACAAAGTAAACCTCTGTTGTAGCAAGAGCTGGAGAGCTGGGATTGTTTGTTATTTCAGCAGGACCTAGTGAAACCTGGCGCTTTTCATCAGTGTCTTGCGAGAACACAGAGACACAAAAGATAAAATTCCTACCCTCCAGGAACCTGCATTTCAATAGGGCAAACTGAAAGTACATGGTTAAAAATAAGCTGAAGGCTATAGTGCTCCTTTTGAGTCTCAAGAGGTATCATGGGAATCAAGTCAACATGCAAGAAAAAATATATCTACACAGATTACCCACTTCCTCAAAGAGCAGATACTAAGGGAGTGGGTGAGGCTGGAAAAGAGGAGCCGGGCTTGGGTGAGGAGGAGGCACAGCAGGGGGTCCTGGGGAAGCCTGGACTTAGCACAGTGTGCTCTGGGACTGGAGAGAGGGCTGTCTCAAGCAGAGCCCAGGGTGAGAAGAAGACTGTGATAGGAAGCAAGCATGGGAATCAGAGAGCAGCTCAGAGAGGAGTGTGATTTTGACTTTAGGTAACAATGTTCACAGATGCTTGTTTTGTGCTAGGCATTTTACATGTATTTCACTTGTCCTGTCTCATTCAATTCTCATGACAACACTGGGAGATGGAGGTTCCGAAACCCATTTCGCCCAAAGATGAGGAAACTGAGGCTCAATCCCAAAGCAAAAGAGACATTAAATGGCAGCTTTGAACCCCAGTTTTATGGGCCCCAAAGCCCAGGTCTCTGTGCTGTGACATCCAGGTATACAGACAGGTAGTGGAGGGTCTTACAAGCCATGCTGATGACTGTGGACTTCATTTGACCTTCACTGGAGAGGGTAACAGTGACGTGGCCTGTAGTTCAGCAGAGAGTGTCATCACACAAGTAGAGCACAGCCTGGATGTGGTGACCAGGAGCAAAGAGCGGGTAGAGCCCACCAGTGACAGTTCTACACATTGGCAGCCCAATACCCTCCTCAGTTATCAGAAGGTGGAAGTTGGCTCCAAGAAACCTTGCAAATGAAGCCTTGTAAATGTATGCCAAGGTGTCCACAGGTTCAGTATCCCAAGAGATTAACCTCTTAGAGTTGTTTGTAAGAACAGCCACACTGACAACCTGTGTCACTTGCCACACCCTCCCTATTTCAGAGTTTGCAGGTATGTCTACCTGAGTTGGAGGTGGCATCCTACGGGCTCACAAGACCTTCCCATTTTTTAGTCATGATAATGCCCTCCTCTTTATTAGTCCAGGAGGCAAGACCTGACTAACCAAATTTGTTCTGTCCATATCTCTGATCATCAACAATGGGGGGGTTAAAATTAAAAGGAGAAACGTGGGTCTAGGTGCCTCAGTGGCTTTCTTTGGTCTGCTTTTGGGGCTTTTCCCAAACGAGGAGAAACGGATGCTGGGCACCCTCTTCTGTGCCCTCAAAAAAGAGCAAACGAGACAGAGTGCTCAACACAGAAGCATAAGCAAAGGGAGAGGAGACAGGAAAAGAGGAAAATTTTAGCATCTGTAGGGGTGAGGGTACTTAGTAAAACTCAACGGCAGGAGAACAAGGGAAGGATCCTGGTGTTTGATGGGGCTCTAATAATGATTTACATAAATGATCTGGCATTGTTTGTGCAAAGACAAATTCTTCGGTTGGCATTAACACAGTGGGAAGAATAAATGGCTTCTTCTAATGTTAGGCAACATTAGTCCTATGAATAAATAATTTAAACACAACTCCCATGGAAGAGTGCTGCTTAGCACACAGTAAATAGATGCCCAATAAATATATTTTGTTGAATAAATAAATAAACTGAATTCAGTAAGGAAGCCATCTTGCCCCAAAAGAGGGGTGCCACTTTGTGGCATCCTGAAGACCATTTCTCTTAAGGACCACTCTGGACACCCTGAGGCAGTAGCTTGATATTCCAAGGGCATGAGTACCCAAGGAAGTTAACTCAAGAGCAGTCAATTAGCCTTCCCTTTGAACTTGGCTCAATTTCACCTTCAGGCACTTTCACAGCAAAAGGTCACGCTTCTGACCTCTGAAACATATAATCACTCCTCCTGCCAAAGGCTTCTTTGACTCAACAATTCAAACCTTAGCTCAAAAAGCATTAGAGAAAGTGGGAAATGCCACACAGATTAAAACACCCACTAATTATGCCTTCTTCCATCTTCTTCTTCCAGGAACATCAAAGGAAGGTTTGTGGCTGTCAACAATTAATCTGGGAAGAAGACTGGCTGGCTATTTCAGAGGCCTTTTCTTGGTTCAGACTGAGGGGTAAGTAATGGTCGAGATATTTGGCCAATGGCAAGCGAAGGAGCAGACTCGGAGGGGATGGGGATGCATGTAGCCTCAAGGATTCATAATTGAAGACTCTTCAGAAGCAAGATCAGAATTAAGATTCTTCAGGAATTTCTCAATTTCCAGCCACTTGTGTGGGGCACTGATAAGTAAATGAGTTTTCCATTGGCAGGGAGAGGAGAAAGTATCAGTGTCATTTCTGAGTGCTTATTTGCAGATTCTAAGGAATAACTGGGTTTATGATGTTTTTTAAAAGCTCTGTGTTTTCAGAATAGGTAATAAGCATTGCTGGTAGTGAAATACATCAACTCCTACATCCCAGCCTCAGTAGTGTTTCGAGTGCTCAGCCTCTCAACAGACATGGCGTTGGAGCTGTGACAAGGGCTGTAATCACAAAACTTAGTAGAGTAGTGGCTTTGCCTCGGGATGAATTATTTCAAGGCAGGAGACAGACATAAGTGACAAATCTTCATGAAAGAAATAATAACTATCCAGCATTTTGTAATTTACAGAAATGACTATCCTGGTGTTAAATTAGAGCAGACATATTTAGTGTGTTTTCCCTACAAGAGGCTGAACAACTCTAACGGAATGACAGCAAACAAGTACCAAGGCTCGTGGATCGTAATTGGGTTCTGTAGTGTTGTGTCACATGGAGGGGGGACCTCTTGGTCTTCTTAAAGGGTGGGGCACCGTCCAAACTGCCTTTTGCCAGCTTGAAATGCTGTACAATAATTCCTGAACAACACAGTGCTTTCCAAACTCAAAATTATTGAAAAATCCATGATGAAAAAAACGTTACTAATGTTTTTTAAATAAAGACAAGACCTAAGGGTAAATTAGGTAAGGTGAGGGAGATGAGTCGTGCACTCAGAGGATTGGATTTTGACTTCACTTAACATTTTGATATTTTGTTCATTGTGGCTTTTTGGCATTACTTTTGATGTTTTAAGTATTGCATTCAATATTGCCTACTTCGGTTGTCAAGTTTTTTGGCATTCCTTATATTTTGTACTTTTAGAAAATCCCTTATTCTGCCTGCCCTAGTGCCTTCCTGGATGAGCAGGCCTTTTAGCAATCTTACCCCACTCAGGGAAGCAATTTGTGATGCGCTGGGAGCCTTGTGACATCTCTCTCTCTCTCTCTCTCTCTCTCTCTCCATCTCTCTCTCTCTCTCTCTCTCTCTCTCTCACTGAGCTCAAAGTTTGCTGTATCTCATGAAAAGACCTGTGTGGATCAGAAATTTCTGACAATCAGATCCAGCTGCTCTGGCCTGAGTCTCACAATGTTGTCCAGGGCAGGGTCTTACCTCGGCGTGGGAAGAAGGATTTCCAGAAGGGGTATGCCCAGAACCCTTTAGCAATCTTGCTCATCTCAAAAAAAAAAAAAAAGGAAAGGAACCAAAACAATCAGCTCTGTCATGTGAAGGTATCTTGTGTCATCAGTTAACCTAGAAAAATATTTTTTTCTGTTTACTGGATGTGCTTCTGTGGGCAGTGGGAGCACAGAGAGTTGACAGAGGCCTCTGCATTGGACAGAAACCTGGAGATGGAATCAGAGGATGTGGGTTGTTGATGGGGCATTGCTGTGATGTCACCATGCGACTTTCGCCTCCATGTCCTCAACTGTTTATGAGTGATATAGGGGTCCCTCCAGATCAGGGGTCAGCAAACTGCAGCCTGTGAGTCAAACTGCTCTACTGCCTATTCTTTTTTTGCCTGTGAGCTAAAAATGTTTTTAATGTAAATGTTTAAAAATCAAAGAAAAAATAATATTTAAGGACACATGATGAAAATGACAGGTAATTCCAAGTCCAGTGCCTGCAAGTTGGGCATTATTAGAACACAGGCACAAGTCTTCATTTCTGGGCTGTCAGCGGATGTTCATGACCTACAGCATTTGAGCGGAGCCTGGTGGTGCACATGATGTGGCCCAAAAAGCCTAAAATGCTCACGATCCACCCCATTCTAAGAAAAAGCCTGCTGACCTCTGGCCAAGGGCATCCTGGGTCTTGTTTCAGCTCTAGAGAGGCGATAACCCAAAGCTACTGCTGAAGCCACTCTCGGGGACGCATCCCTGCCCCAGCTGACTTTGTTCTTTGGGCAGTAGTTTGGGGGGCTCCCTTGCCTGTGTGTCAGTCAGAGGGAGGGAGCCGTTTTGTTGTATTGAGGAGAAAAACAAAACAGAAGAATTTTTATTGTAAAGAATAGTAATTAATGTAACTTAATTGATTAAATTGATAGCTGCTTTGATTTGTACCCTCACTTCTTCTAAAAGGAGGCCAATATAGTAGGTAGAAATACAGATGTAATGCATAGAAAATTAAAGTGCAAGAAAATGGCTAAATATATTCCCACGGGTATGTTTATGTTCATGCATTCAAGCGGAAAACTCTCTGGCAATTTGTTATTGAATTAATAATTCAGCCAGCACATATTTTGAACATATTTAATATGTGCAAAGCACTGCTCTAGTCCCTATACACAGACAAGAAATGTGGAAGGCAATCTCGGTGCTCAAGGAGCTTACGGTCCAGATGGGATGATAGGATTTCAATGTCAAATAACTAGGGCTCAGAAGAAAGGTCACATGGTGTCGGGGACAGACTACTTGACTGGGAGGACAGTGATCTGGATTCCAGGGCATGAGCCACCAACACTCAGCACAGCGGTGACAAGGAAGCCATTTCCCTTCTCAGGGCCTCAAGAGGTGACGGTGGTGGTTGGAACAGATGGTGTCTAATTCATTGTCTCTACTGGGTAGAGAGGTGTCGGCCACAGAGTCCACGGGAAGTTTGATACACGGGCAAAACGGGAGCTGTGCTGTGCACAAGGAGCACAAGGAGACTGGAGACGAGCTCTCCAGGGGTGGACGTCTCTCTTGGAAGGGAAACAGAGGGCCGGTGGGTTTTCACAGTGTCCTAGAGCAAGTGCACTGATATCAGCACGGGGCGGTGGTGTCCCAGAGAAGGCCCCTGGACAGGCGGTCAGGAGGGCGTGCACAGGGAGCTGGCGCCTGAAACCCAACCCACAGTTTACAATGACATGGACGCCTGGACAATGGAGGGGAAGGAGCTTTGTCTTGCAGAGGGTAATGACGTGAACAAAATCAGAGAAACCTCAACAACAACAAAAAATAACGATATTAAAGAGACAAAACATAGCGGAGTATATGTAGGGAAGTATTCATTCATTCATTTGTTCATTCATTCTATATGTTTCACCGGAACTGGCAGTGTGCCAGGCCCAGTCCTTGGCTCTGGGGACATTATGTAGGACAAGACCAAGTCCTTGCCCTGTGGGAGCTCACCTGGTAAAAGAGACAGACAATAAACAAACAGTGTGATTTCAAATAAAGATAATAGTTATGGAAAAAAATACAATGAGTGATGGGGTGGAGTGCATTTTGCTGTTTTAGGTAATTAATTGGTCAGGAAAGGGCTGTTTGGGGAGGTGAAATGGATAACAATTCAAAAATTATAATAAAATGCAAAAAAAACTAGCAATTGCTGGGGCTTTCAGAGACAGGTCAGGAGTGGTTGGTGGGGGAGGTCCCAGAGGGTCCTGACTCTGGACTTGACTGGACAACCATCAATGGGTATTGGTCTAGTAACAGTCAGTCTTTCATGTTAAAAGCATCACTGGAGTATCCATGTAAAAGATGGAGAAAAGAGACCCAGGAGATGCCTTTCGTACCCAGACCCTGGCCCAGGGTGGGGCGATGGGTCAACATGGATGAGCTGGCCCCTGCGATTTCGAGAGTAGGAAACCCAGGGGCAGAGTGTACAGAAGACAGTGAGGAGAGGGACTTGACCCTGGAAAGAGCTTGTGTTAGCCAGAATGGCAGCACAGGATTGTCGAGCCACACTCTGAAGGCTTGGATGCCCCAAAGGGAAGAATCACCCCAGGGCACAATCATTTGGTTTCTTGGCAGAATGTAGAAAGTGCTCATACAGAATCCTTTGGGGTCAGGCTAGCTTCAGGGAATCATCTAGCCATCGCCTGCTCTGCCTCATGAAGGTCAAAATGCTAAGACATTGCAGGTAGGGAGAATGGGGGATGGACCCTCTTCACAGAGAAGGGTAAGTCTAGAAGGAGAACCCTCAGGGTACCTCGGTAATGTTTAGGACTTAACTGATCTCCATCACGAGGCCTTTTGATAAGAAACGTCCATGTCTCTCACGAGCTTCCTGTCTGCCAAACAGTTGTTCCCAGACTGGAACCCCCTAACTGGGCATCATGGTCCAGACAGAACTGTGGGGCACAGCCCTGAGGAGGGTGAAGCTGAGACACTGGCAGCCACCAGAGTCCTCCAAAGGCTGGCAAAGCTCTTGAGAGGTCTGCTTACTAAGCCCCTCTCTTTTCACAGGGATTCATTGCAAAAGGCATTGTTGAGCACCTGCTAAATACCAAGGACCATGCGCCAGATATGGGCGTGGCTAAGATGGTTGTCTGCAAAGACCCATTGGGTTACTGAATTGATGGATTGCCTAATCAATTGGCTTACAATGTACTTTCACACACCCCACCCACACATCTGCTTCCCAAATTGTGTCGAGCTCTCTTTGATCAGTAGCACAGCTTGCCATTTCTATAGGCCCTCCTAAGAGAGTATAACCCCAAATTGTCTGCTGTCCAACTCTTACCAAAAAAACACGCTTGGAAAAAACGGTAAAGACAGAGTGAGGTGCACATTATTTACCTCCTCACAGAAGTTGCTACCCTGAGTTAAGTTCTTTTATCAAGTTAGACCCCTGGAAAACTATGGAGTTGGACCAGCTTATCGAGCCCCTTGCCAAATCACCTCCACCGAGTCGTGTTTGTTACATCTGTGTGTTTTACTGACGCTCAGGGGAAGCAGTCCTGTGAAATTCGGTGTGCATTTGTTCAAAAAGCTAATGATTTGGATTTTGTCCATGTTACTAACTAACGCTTCCCAGAAGACTTGGTGTGTGCCCTCTGTTCTTAAAAACAAAACAAAGATAAAAACACAAGTTTATAACTGACACTATTTCCCCTTTGGCTGCCAGGGAACTTGGGCAAACTGGTGCCTTGAGGGTAGTAGGCTCCTGCTATGTCTCCCCCCCTTGTCTTGGTATTTAACTTCCACTCCTGGTCATTTATTGTTTAGCTTAGAGAATGGGAGTCCCTCAAACTCTTTTTCTCAGTGGCTGTCCAGAGAGATGGGCTATGTTTAAAGCAAAGACAGTATTGTACTGGGTTTTGCATGTGTGTTAATCCAATGTTTTGAGCCAGACTCCCAACTCCGGAGAGGGCGGGCAGGAGAGACACCCCATTTTATTTCTGCTGCCTGTGATGTCTAGGATAATGACGAGCTCGCAGTAGAGTGCTATTAGTTGCTGAACATTTAACAACATCTAATGCGTCACACTTTGACCACACCTTTGCTGGGCATCGACGTTCCTGCTCCAGCACCCTGGCCTTCCTTTGCCTTCATTTCATGCATGACAAAAATCGATAGTTAGAATCACTTCTCCCTCCCTCTCTGTTCAGGTGCAGACAGGGAATAAGGGCCTTGGGAGGCACAGACCTTGCCTGTTTCACCCGTGGGCCCTTGTGTCTGGTTTATTGCTGGGCAGACAGTAGGTGCTCAATAAATACTTGTCGAATGCTTTCTTCTGTCTGAAGACGAAGATAATGCTAATCTTGTCACCTTATTCCTACAGTAGAGAGGATCTATTTTTGATCCTGAAGTTTGTTTGGGACTTTTCATTCTTTTATTTAAAAGGACACCACACATGGCTCTGGTCTGGGAGCTCAGCTGGTTGGAGCATCATCTTGTACACGTAAAAACTGGGGTTTGATCCCTGATTGGGGTGCGTGCAAGAGGCAACCAATGGATGTTTTGCTGTCTCTCTGTCTCTCTCTCTCCCTCCATCTCTCAAATCAATAAACACATCATCAGGTGAACATTAAAAATAAATGGGTAACACATTAACTTTTATGTATAATAATAGTCATCCTTACCTATCTGCCTTCCTTCCCAGATCTTCCCAGACACTATCCCTGCTTAGATCTAGCTGGTGTGGCTTGTGTGGTACCCCAGCGGCAGGGAGCCAGCCAGCTCTCCGGCTGCCACAGCGCCAGAGTGGGGAAAAGAGATGGCTTGCTCTGGGAATGCCGTCTGGCTTCCTGGAAAATCCCCCCAGTGCGGTTTTAAAATCTCCCCTGGGAGGGTCCAGACACCCTGGAATTCTGCTGTTCTGCATCTGGTTAGTATTCCCTCCCCTCGTCCCAACCTCAGGATTGGCACGGAACAAAAACAGGATGGCGGTGGGTCACCGAGGTGGCTGAGTCCCTCCTGGGACGTGGGCTCTCTGGTCCGTGTTGTTATCCAGACAATCTCCAAGAAGTCTGCAGTTTTCCTAGGATACCTAGCCTGTTTTTACAGATGGGGAGCTCATAGAAATGAGTGACTTGCTCAACATTTTATATTGGGTTGGCCAAAAAAGTCCGTTCAGATTTTCCATAAAATCAAAGACACATTTTTCATTTTCAATAACTTTATTGATTTGGATGTTTTGAGTATGTGGGCTCTCTCCTGCTATTGGCTTCTAGTGGGTAGAGGCCAGGGGTGATGCTTAACATCTTCTAATGCATAAGACAGCCTCACAGCAAAGAATTATTTGGCCAAAATATCACCAAGGAACTTCACAAACCACTTTTGACATGTTCAATCCATCGCAGCACCTTCTCCACATACTGTACAAATCTCTTTCTGTGTTTCAGTTGTGTTTTTACCTTTCATAAAATTATAAAGCATAACATGCCAAAATGTTGCATATCTTCTTCCATCTTCAATATTAAAATGGTTGAGCAAAAAGTCATCAATTTTGATTTTTTTTTTGGTCAATGCATGCTCATATGACAGCTATTACAACACATTCTAACAAAACTGTTGCGAATAAAGTTAAAGACAACTAAGCACTACTAGAGCCTTTGTATGGAAAAAAACGAAGAAACTTTTAGGCCAACCCAATACTTGTTTTTAGAAGAGCTGGTTTGAAAACCTCCATCTCTGCTTGATTCCAAAATGCACCCTCTCTCCGCACCATGAAAAGGTTACAGAGCCTTCCCTGTGGCCCCAGCCCCTTGTGCCCCTCCATGGCCTTACTTGTCCTCATGTCATTGCATTTGCTCAGTGCCCCCGACCACAGTGGACGAACAGAGTGTACGTCTGTCTCCCCTCCCTCCGGCCACCCCTCTCTGCCAACCCTCCACTCCCTCCTGACCCCGGAACGAAACCCTGACTATAAGGGTGTGTCCTGCTCCAATGCTCCACATTTACCCAATGCTCAGCGTGGAGGGGGACATAGTTTAAAAACTCACGTTTTCCCATAAAGGTTTCATAGTCCATTAGACTGAGCTATAGGACATCACCAGCGTTTGATTGTTTTTGACAAGTCCACGCGATCCGTTCTAATAGCAAAACAAAAGGAAGAGAGTTGTGATTTAGTGAGTGCTGACTCTGACTGAGGCTCTGGGTTAGCTGATTTTGACTCGTCGAGTAGTTAACATTTCACAACAGCCCATGCGCATCACCCCCTGAAGACCTGAGGTTCAGAGAGGTCACGCTGCTTGCCCAAGGCTACACATTTAAGAAGTGCCTGGGTTGTGATTTTTACCCCAACGCCCTTGACTCTGAAACCCTTGGGGTCCCGAGCAAAGGTTCATTGGTGCTGGTGGTCGCAGGCCCTAGGGACCCAGTGAGTTGGTGCTTTCCGGTATCATTTTGAACACTAACAATCTGCATGACACTCAAAGTATCTTGAAGTTAGTCAATCAGAACAGGGACTCAACTAATCGGGATGGAGGCTGTCTGTAAACCACCAGAAAGGTGCCACAGGGGATGTGCGACCCAGCTGATGGCAGAGGTGGAGCCTTGGTTGGGATTCCGGGTCCCTGTCCTTGTTTGCAGGGCACTCCTAATAGTTTGCTCATGGTTTGGCTAAACGCCACTCCCTCAACAGCCCGCCCACCCGGGTATGCACTGAGTGGACTCCTCCCCCGTGGGCTTGGCCATGACTGGACAAGAGTCAGTGGACGTGACACAATCAGATGCCTTAGACATGCCTGCTCTTCCCTGGACGTGTGTCCTAATGCGCCCAGGGTGGCGCGGGTCCCAGAACAAGCACCCGGGGAGTGAACCTGAATCTGCTCTGCAGCCTAAAACCACGCCCAGCAGCACGCAGCCCAGAGCAGAGCCATCGGGGCAGTGATCCAAGTCCCACTCAGCAGAGCCCGAGTGAACCTGAGACCAGTGAGCAGGAGAAAACACACCTCCTGGTCACATGCTGGGCTGGAACATTTGTTTTGCAGCCTTGTCACTGCAACTGCAGGCTAAAGAAGGGGCGTGAGGCTCAGAGTGCGGCCTTTGGGGTCGCCCGGCTGGTTTGACCCTGTGTCACCCCTCCTTGGCAGTGCGATCTGGACTCCAGGCTCCCCATGCAGAAAGTGCTTACACGCCTTGTTTTCCCGCAGAACACTTACTTTTATGCAAGAGTGTCAAACAAGGTGATCACGATTGTGTTCATTTATGTGATGTCAACAACTGATGTAAAATTCTCCAATAGTGAAGTGATTATAGATATAGTCACTCACCTGGAACTGAGAACACTTACTCCCTCTGGACCCCATGGAAGGCCCTGTCACATGCTATTACCCTTCCTCTTTGCCTCAGTGACTCCAGTGAGCCCTGGTGACAAAGGGTGGGAGACCCCGCACACAGCATGTATGATGCAAAGCTCTAAGGCAGCGTTTGGACAAGGCTCTCTGAGTGTTGTCAACACATACTAATATAAAATAAGGATATAATAATATCAACAGCCCTCAGAGCTCCCCCATTGTTTAAGTACCTCCCTGGGCCCTGCACTCTGTGGACCCCATCCCATCTGTGTGTCACAGTTATGTTCTAGGGAACGCACTTTTCAGCCCCATTTTTCAAAGGTAGAAAATGAGGCTCAGGGAGGTCAGTGTGCACACGGCCGCACAGCTCGTAGGCAGCAGAGTGAGAGTGGAATCCCGACCAGACCCTGTCTCCTCCCAACAGCACGCGAAACGCCTTTACTCTGCACTCAGCGTCTGCAAGTCTCCCCATGGTTGTATGTGGAAGCCTGGGTCCCAGTGTGACCGTGCTTTGAAATAACTCTGAGGAAGTGATTAAGGTTAAATGAGGTCGTCAGGGTGGAACCCTGATTCTGTGGAATTAGTGTCTTTTTAAGAGGGGACTCCAGAGAGCTAGCTGGCCTCTCTCTCACTTACTCTCTCTCTCCCTTTTAGTCTCAATCTCTCTCTTCCACCCGCCTCTCCCCAACTCAGACATGCACCCAGGGAAAAGCCTTGGGAGGACATAGTGAGACAGTGGTCATCTACAAACAAAGAAGAGCCCTCTCAACAGAAACCAAACGAGCCAGAACCTTGATCTTGGACTCCAGAACTCTTAGGAAAATCATGGCTGTTGTGTACCCCAGTCTGTGGCACTTTCTTGTAGCACCCTGAGCAGACTAAGCCTGAAAAGCATGAAGCGCATGCACGCGTTCATGTGCCCTGGCACCCCACCCCACGGAAGCCACAGGACGGGTCAGGGTTGCAGGGTCCTCACTGCAGGGGTGTGGATGACTTGCAGGTGGCAGCCAGTGACATCTCAGAAAGCAAGACTGACCGCAGCCTGACACCTTTTGCTTCAGGAAAGGCATTACGCAGACTTTACATTGTTTTACTCCCGTGAAAATTAGCTGCTGTTTCTGTATAAATATCGAATAATAAGGAGCTGTGCCCTCCCCATAGGAGCCTGATTAGGACCTTGGAGATACCTCGGGCTCAGCCCGGCTTCGATGCCACGTGATTACTCCTCTCTTCACTTCCAGGTGCGACCTTCCTCATACAGCAAGTGGTTCTGTTTGCATTGCATGTGAATGTGTGTGTGTCCCTGTCCCTGTGTGCATGCGTGTGGGTGTGCATATATGTAAGAGAGCAGCCTGCACCCTCTCTCTCCTCCTGATTAAAGAGAGCTCTCATAGCTGGTCGTTTGGGGGACAAAGGAGTTAGGCATTCCCTGTGGCTGGTGGTGTGGGGGGCGAGGAGGTGAGGCATTGGCAAGTGTAAGGGATTGCAGAGCACCTCGAGCAGGCCAAGGCCCACCAGCCCCATCTGACCTCAGCCTTTGCATCTGCCCAAAGGCCCACATGGGCCTGGAATTATCTCCAGCCCTTGAACCCGGCCCAGGCAACCCAGTCCGTCTAGCTGTCCTCTTTGCAGGTGAAATATAAAAGAAATGCTGCCACAGTAAAATAGGGTCTACTGAGGGGCCACAGGGGAAAAGCTCAATCAAAGAAGCACAAGGGAAAAGGCCGACACTGCCGACTCTCAGCAGGGGGCTGCGGTTTCCTCCGGGGGGACAGGCTGGTGCGCAAGGAGTTTGTGATAAACAGGGCCTGCGAGTTTGACAGCTCAGTGCAGCGACGCGTTTGATGCTTGCGATGTTTCTATTTATAAACTTTGTGTTCTCAGATGGGACAACCAGAGAGTCTTCTTTCCTGGCATTTCAAGTGTTTCATTTCCTTCTTAACATATCTCTGCAATGAAGGGCGTGCACACCCGCACACCCGGGCGGAGGCCCGAGCCCCAGCCTGCTCGCCTCTGGCGTGCAACAAGTTCATCGGACTCCAGCCCGTGTTGGGGAGGCAGGGGCGTCTTTGTTGCAAAAGAGAGAGGAGACAGGGCCTGGAAGAAGAATCCCAAGATCCAACAGGGGCTGGCATCTGTCAGCAGGTCTTCTGAAAGGCACCCAGTCTCATGACGACCCCAGGACCACGACGCATGAAGTGCTCGCGGCAGGCTGACGGTGCTGAGCCTGGCACCCAGATCATTTGATGCCCAGAGCCAATCAGTGAGGCCGGGATGATTTCAGGGTCTCTCAGAGGAAGGAACCGAAAGGAAGGCATTGAAATCCTGTGTCCAAAGCCCAGGACTGGTGGGCTCCGACTCTGAATCTCTGCCCCGCTCTGGCGGAATCACTGGGGAGCTGAGCGTGGAGGGTGGTGGGGAGGGTGGGGGACTCGTTCTGAGTGGGAGTAGCTGAGTGTTTGTTGTGGTGAGAGCTTTAGAAGAAGTAAGAAGCGGCAGTAATGATGTTGCAGGGAAAGAGACCCCGACACAGGACAGGAGATAAAGGGACAGACACGTGAAAGAGACCTGACTGTCACAGGGACTGTTCTCCAGGCAGAGGGGCCCAGCTCTGTGGGACGGTCAGGCTATCAGCGAGCAGAGCGGGGAGGTGGCTTCAGCAACAACTCTTACGACACTCCACCCTGCGAGTTCCGGCTGCAGGAGCCAGCCGAGCAGCTGCCAAGAATGCCCTCTTCTGGTGATGCTCTCAAAGCCCAGAACGACAGCACGGTGGCCCGAGACCTGTGTGCGTCCAGGCCTGGGCAGACTCTCCAGCAGACGTGGTTTTCCCTAGCAAATATCACGACCCTCACTTTTCCTCCCTGGCCCCCAAACTAACCACAGGTAAATTATTTTAAGAAGGTAAGATATATCATTCTAAAGGCTTGGCTTTGTTTTTTTTTTTCATCTTTGAACCCCGAATAGTACTCTGTGTGTCATCTGTATATTTATGATAGCTCAAAGACATGGGTGTGTGGATCTAATTAAAAATGTGAAAGGGTTTAGCAGCCTGCTGCTTTCCTGCAACTCTCTGGTTGCCAAATCTTGGCAGCCGTGTTGAAATGGAGCCAAGCGTTTAGTGTTCAGCTGAACCCCTGCCAGCCGAGCACTGCATTGTGGGACCAGAGAGCCTGGAGGTGCCGCATTCAAACGCGCCTGCACAGGGCCAGGCAGGGAGCCGACCCGACCCCACGCCCAGAGGGAACCGGCACACCAGCGGGACAGGGAACCAGCTCCACTGCCCTCCGCCTGAGCCACGCCCAGCTCTCACCCAGGTCAAGGCAGTGAGCCTCCTGTAAGTCCCCTTGGAGGTCGGCAGGCCTTCGAGGTGCTAGGTGGGAAGTCGTCCCAACAGCACTAGCTGTAATTTAGTTGGAATCGGGCCCCTTCAGAGTTCTCCGCTTCCCTTCGGCAGCCGGGCCAGAGCTGACAGCCGTCCACGGGTGCCTTGCTAGGGCGTCCCTGAAGTTGCAACTGTGGCCGTGAGCTGCTCTCAATGCCTGGCAATTGTTCTGTCTTCTCTCTGAAGAAGCCGAGTCCTGTGCTGGGTTTCCCAGACCACTGGGGGGGAAATGCAGGCTGCGGATCCAACAGGGAAAGGGGAAATTTCACTGGGCTAAGATCGGAAGTTGCTAGAACCGTGTATGGGCTCAGCTATGAAGTCAGACTCCACCGTCCACGGATTCAAGAGGCCTGGGCTCTGGACAAGCACAAGTTGGTGACTCAGAGTCAGAGGGAACGTGTGGTGGGGGGCACCATTCAGAGGGTTCAGCCTTCTCCACGAGACGTTGATGAGATAAGTAAAGCACATCAAAGACACGGGTTACTTTTTATGTCTTCAAAACATGCCAGCTATAAGCAAATTAAAGAGGAAAAGTGAGCTTATTCCATCTCTACAGAAACACTCCCCTGCGGAGAGTGAAAATTCAGCTCTAGAAAGATCTGCTGTGATATTTTTGGGGGGAGCAATACGTTGTGGTTTTGGGGGGCTAGCGTCGGTGATGAGGGAAGATTTTCCTTATAACTTTATATTTCCTCTGTTGTTGATTTTTCATGATAATATATATAATGACATGTTTCTTTTGCAGTTAAAAAAATAAAAAGACAAAAGGCAAGCCAGAGAGCCTGGCAGTGACCCGTCTCCAGGGCAGGCCGCCGTAGTGCACACAGCCAGGTCCCCCAAGGACTCCGGGTCCTGGCACCGAGCTCAGGAACATGGGCAGACGTCGGTGAATCTGCCGGGCCCCTGCAGGTCAGGCCCTGCTGTCCTCATGGTCGGGGTGCTTTGGGTGCTAGAGATGCCCACGTGAAGGGACGCATTCCCAGGGGACCTCGGGGGGGTGCCTCGCAACCCCAGGGTCCTTCCCCTCTGGGGCCAGGCACCACCACCCCCAGATAGAATGTCATCCCAGCAGATGGATCCTAAGCATGAATTTCTTCTAAAAACCTCTGGAAGGGAACTAATCACTTCGGAAGTCACCGAGCCACCGTTCACGATATCAGAGGAACCCGAACAGAAACGAGGCCCTGGGGAGTGTCAGAAAAGCCTCTCTTTCTCTGTGAACAGTCAACGTGCACCTCTGAGAAGTTTAAAATGACACGCCAAATGAATCCAAAGCCATGGTCCTTGAGCCAGCCGCTTGTATTATGAAACAATGAAATGCAGGGAGCCCGTGTTATGGGGAGAGATGCCCATCGCGGGACCCCAGCACGACGGGGGCTCGTGTTTCTGTAACCTTCTAAGTGGGCAGGGCACGCCGCTCACTTTGTGGTTTGGAGAATGCAGAGTCAGCTATCTCTGTCACAGAAAGGGAGGCCGTTTGCTACTAAGAGTCCAGGATTTTTTTTTTTTTTTTAAATTCTACTCTAAGAGACATTATTGAACCTCATTTCTAACATGCGGGCAGGTGATGGTCTAAACCACTGAGGGAAGATGCTCGAGGTAAACAGCCAATTAATTAAAGAAACCTCTCTCTCCACCCAAACCCTGGAAATGCCCTGCAATCGAGAAGCACAAGGGTGTGCGCGCACACATGTACACTCACACCCGTACACACTGCTGCTTCCAGGCAACGGAGTCCTCTAGCCCAACTGCCTCTGTTAATTAAAGTCTGCACCCCTTGAACCCCAGCACCCTTCCTCCCACGTCTGCGTGACCACAGCCCTCCACACATGCAAGCAGCATTTGCTCCAACTTAATATTCCGGTGCTTTCGGGAACAACATTTAAAAATAAACCCTGTTGGCACATTGTCAAAGTCTTGTCTGAATTCCTTCGTGACAACCACCCTAGGAGAGATTGTAAAAGCTGAAGGAGTTGGGGGCAGGAAGACTAGGGAGCCCCAGTTTGGACTGATGCTTCCACACAATGTCCAGTAAGAGTGCATTTGTCCCGACCCTTCTCCTCTCCCTGCATGTGGGGTCCCCCCTCTACCTCCTGACTCCCAATGCCCGTATCTCCATTCCTCATCTTGGGTCTCGAACTCCCAGGTTGGTGGCAAAGAGGCTCTTAAATCCTAGGACACCTTTTGGCCCACGGCTCCGGCTGGCCACTGGAGAAATGAGGGAGGGACAGGAAAGGGGCCTCGGGCAGGTGTCACAATGTCGCTCCTGGTCCTCAGTAGTAATCTCTGCAAAACAACCCTGTCGGCTCCATTCCTATCCGCAACCTGCTCTCCCTGGTCTGTTGCTAAGAGACCAGCCTGTTGTTTACAAGATCCTCAGTGGCGTAGACTTCATAATTTATAATTTATTATCTTAGTGTCAAAACCTGTGTTGGTTTTTATTTTATTTCGCCGTAGATCCAATAATTGTGAGATACAACAAAGGTCACGCATCTGCCGGCGGTACCATTGTTGCTGCGATAGCGTCCCTGGCCGCCCCTAAGTTTAGGGGCCGCAGAAGAAAATGCTATTACAAACGGAAGATGAATATCATCTTTTGTCCATTAACTTCACGCATTAGAGGACCGCTCAGGTCAGTGGATTCCCTCAAGATTTGCTCACTATTGAAAACAGGTTTCTGCCCAACCACGAAGGCAATGAATTGTGATGATTTCAATTATCACGAGAAAGGAGCTGAGACGTCTTGCCACAGACTTCAACCCCCGGCAGTTCAGCCTGCCGGGCCCTCTCCCCACAAAATCCAGGGCCACGACCGTGTTACCAGCGCCAGGAATCACTCCTGGGTCCTTGTCGGGCTCTGTGGGCACACAAAGCTGCCTTCGGAGGGAATCCTCAACTCTCAGCAAGCCCGTCCATTCCACAGGGAAGCGATGTCCCTGAGAAAGAAGAGGCATTTAAGCCAAACAGCTCAGCAGTAACGCGCTTCAAGAAGAAACGAATCGGTACACATGTTCTAATCATGATCATTGCTAACATATATTGCGCCAGGCTGGAGGCCAAGTGCCTAATCTGGACTCAATTATACAAGCTCCTGACAAACCTGTGAGGAAAGTGGGAGGATTAGGCCCATTTTAGAGACAACAAAATCTGGGTTTGGTGACCCTAAGTCAGTGGCAGGACTCAGCCCAGGGTGTGTGACCCTGGAGTCATTAATCCGATGGCAACATTTTAAAAAACCATTGAAGGCTTTGCACTTTGTCTGTTTAAGAACAGTCCAGTCCACAGACATTTGATGAAGCAGGGAATTTAACAGAGATTCCAAACTCGTATCTCTGTGTCATCTGTCTCTGCAGAGTCTTCGGAATCTCTTTAGAAACCACAGAGCGTGAGAAATTTCTAGGAAGGGCACTTTATTTTTCCCATCAGAGGACCTGGCAAATTCTAATGACATTTTCCTGGGAATTAAATTTGTTGTTTTCCAGAAAGCAATTATGGCAATAATTCATACTGGCATGTTTCACTGCTCAATTCCTACCCACTCCCTGGCTGTGCTGTGGCCGGGACATCGCACCGTGCAGGGACCTTCTTGCTGTGCTGAAAAGAGATAAATAAACACACTGGAAACCACTGACCATCAGAGAAGCCTTCAACCGCTTCATGATGTAGCCGTTTCTCAGACCTACTTGCTTTTGCTCCCTGGCAGGCAGTCACCACTTCCAAAAGTGTGGACCTGCTGACTGGAACCCACAGACATACCCCAAGCAAGAGAAAAAGGGGACACATGTCTGTTTATTCTTGGAGATCACCTCTCTGAGACCAGAACCTTCCTAAGATCATGAATAGGGTCCCATGCATCTTGGGAACTGCATGGTATGTGTGTCCATCTCTTAGGGTTCAGGATTAGAAGTCGTGGGTTCAATTCCCTGTCACCCCTTAGCAAGTCTCGTCAACTGAGGCAGGACTTTCGAACTCATCGATTCATAGCCTCTACATGTGCAGAAACAGGGATGATAATACTATCCTCTTCACAAGGAAAGATGATTGTAATTAAACAGTGAATGCAACACACAATCAGGGAGAATATTCACACGTGATTAACATCCCTACTGGAAGCTTGGTGCCCAGTAAAATCCCCAATGAACAGCAGGCTTTTGTGTCCACGTGTGCTTCTGTGAGTGTTTTCAGAGTGCTGCCAACACCAGGAAGCACTGGGGATCCAGGCGTGGAAGGCTCAGCCTCCACTCATCTATTGGCTGACTGAGGTGTAATGAAGGAAGCAATCATGCAGACGACTGTGAGAAAGTGCACCCTTACTTCTGTGGAAACTCAGACCAAGATGTGACTTTGGAAAATGTAGTCATTAAGCCTCATTTCCTTATCTGTAACACAGGGCTACAATTCCTTTGTCACTTTGAGAATAAAGAGAAGGATGCCACCTACCATCTGTCACCTGGGAGGTGCTCAACATATATGGAGAGATGGGGGGTGGGGAGTGCCTATGGCATTGTCCCAACTACTACCTCTCCCCTGGCTTTTTTGGGGAGCTTCTAGAAGGCAAGGGGTTTCTTCACTGATACAAATAAAAGGTATTTTGGGCACAGTCTCACCAGTCACCCATGTGGGGTTTTTATCAGCAGGGTTTTCATCAGCAAGAACGTCATCATGCTTGGGCATGTACTGATCTGCTCTGCCCCACGTCACTAACTTTTAGCCTCTGTTTTGGTCCATAGCCATTCAGCGAGCTGAAAAGTAGCGAAGTAGTAGGGTCAGGCAACTGTTTTGCCAGGGTGATTCTCAATTTCAGGTGTGATCAACGAAGGAAAAGAGAGCTGATGTACAACAGGAAAAAGCCCCTTCAGAACCACAAGGAGATGGGCTACAAATTCAACTCAGCCATTTTTACACTCTGACCATGGGCAAGTGACTTGACCTTTCTGTATGTAACTCCGCAGCATTGGCACTAACATTGATTGACCACACGGGTGAGGCTCCTAGAACACAGATGTTCAGTAGAAGGCAGTCACCCACACTACCAAAGACCTGGAAAGACTGATGATGCTGATGGCGGTAGGGCCTGGCCTGTAACTGCTGACTCATCTTTAGGGAGTCGAGTACCAACTCATCACCAGGATTTGATCATCCCCTTTTCTCCTAGCAATTCTTGGCAATTATCAGTACAACTGTCCAGTGGTTTTTTTTATTTGTTTGTTTGTTTGTTTATGAAAATACCTAGGTGAGTGGCAGTTGTCAGAATTAGGTTTACTCTGATTGAATTATTCTTTGCCCACCTCTAAAACTCTCTTCTTGCCTTTCCAGAAAAGGAAAATCTTCCGCCCACATGCCTAGCATAAGCACCATGACATTATTGATGATCCCCAGCTCCATGGGACCCCCATCCCTGCATCTCCTGCATGAATATCTAAACTCTATTGATTCTCTATCCTAAAAAGCCTCCTCTCCACACAGATCTGTAGTTTCCAAGACAATCACTAAACACATGATTCTCAAACAGCATGACACCTGGTCCTCACCTACTTATAAACTTCTGAGCATCCCCAACTTCATTAAGAAAAGAGCACAAGCCCTTTAGCACAGGCTCCAGCCCCAGATCCTCACATGTCCCTCATCTTCTCAGACACCCCTCCACCACAGACCCTTTGGAAATGCAACATGAAACTGCTTCTCATTCTTCAGAGAAGTTATGCTGGGCCACAACTCTTTGAGTCATCATGAATATGACATCTCATTTCCAGCAAAGTCCTTTTCAACCTTCTAGACAAAATTCAAATGACACTTGCTTGCAGAAGTCTATCTGGCTTCTCTGGGAAGTTACACAAGCCCTGTCTGACCTACTCATCTCTGCGTCATCACAGCCTGACCCTTCCTAGAGTCTTAGTAGCTATGCTACTGGAACTCGGTTTCCTTCCTGACTCTTCAAGTGTTCTTCTCAGTCTTCATTCCAGGATCGTCTTCCTCTACCAGCCATTCAATGCTGATGTTTCTTAAAGTTGGCGATGTCATTAAAAAAAATAGCATGAGAATAATTCTTTGCCTTGTGTCTTGGTGATGCACCTTCTCCCCGGCCGCACTAAGCACTCATGTGCCGATGCCTCCCAGAGCTGCATCTCAGTCCTGGTCTTCCTTATATCCGAGACCTTCCCATTCACAGATGCGATGACTGTCCTGAGACTTGGTTCTCTCACAGAGACCTCAAACTCAGTAGTGATCTTACTTCCATGTCCCCACATACTCCTAAATCACTATTCCATTTCAGTGTTTTCTAATTAATGGCATTACCATAGGTTGAATATCAAGTGAGAAACCTAGACATCTTTACTGAGTCCTCCCTGAACATTGACCTGCCCATCCAATGAAGCAACAAGACCTCTGGATGCTTCCTTTATAATAGTTTTTAAATGCACTTAATCTCTCCAATCCACCACTATTTTCCATGACTCTTAGTCAAGACCATTATTACCCTTTTTCTGGACTTCTGCAATAAACTCCTAATTTCTGCCTCTAGCATTTTACCCCTCCCACCTATTCTCCACTGGATAGCCAGGACGATGGCTCTAAAACACAAACTATGTCACACTGTTTTTCTATTTGAGATTTCCAATGGTTTCCCTGTTGGTTTGGGGGTAATGTCCCAAACCTCTCATGGTTCACATAGATCTTGGCCCAGATTCTAAATAGCTCTGAGTTCGCTTGTCTTACACTTCTGGGCCTTGTGACCATGTGGACCCCTCTTAATTCTGCACTGGGCTGCGTTCTTTCTGCATCTAGCCTGCTTATGTGCTGCTCTCTTCCCAACCCTATTTAGTTCCTAGTCAACCTTCACACATCGGTATGCAGTTTATTTCTTAGAGAGTTTCTTCTGTCTTGTCTACTGCTAAATTCCAAGTGCCATGAATGAATGCATGAAACAAATGGAAATATGTGTCTTTGAATCAATTATTAATGGTTCCCCTTTTTCTTGAAATAAGCTACAGAATTAACTTGGCGGGACTTTGCCTCTTCGATCTGATTTCTTATTTTCTCTCTTTGGATGTCCCTGAGCTCACACTTTCAGAAAGGTACTCACGTTCTCTTCAAGGTTCACGCCAGAACTTCCTCCAAAGATATGTTCTATATCCTAACCTGCATGTGAGACTCTTGGGGGTCCTATTTCTATCCCCAAAGCTCTGCTTGGAGAATGCATAGAAGGTTGATCAACACGGAGAGAGATTATTATATTTATGTCACATTGCCATGGGAAGCAATGATGAACTGTCTTGGGAGGTCTGCTAAACTGTTCTTTTACTGAGCACACATGGTTCCCCCTTCCAAATGCATTTTTTTTACAGTTCCTAAGAGTAGATTTTGAATGGTCCACAAACAGAGCTCTTCCTAGGAAAATAGTTTTAAGGAGAAACAGGAACCTGCATTTTAGCACCCTGCATTTGTTCTGACGTTTGCAACTTTAGACCCTTGTGCCAGCGAGAGCAAATCCTGTAGCTCTTTGATCTTCAAGATCCTTCAGTTACTTTTCTGGTCCCCTTCTGTTGCCATTTAGGGTAAGTACATACAGTTGGTCTTTGCATGGGCCCATAAAAGGTAATCTCACTATTCTTTTACATACTTTTGCATCCCTTGGCGGAATGCCTTCAAATCTGCATGCATCCTTCTCATACCACGGAGTCCAAATCTACACAAATCTGTCCAGGTGCCATCTCCACAAAACCACAAAGCCAGGAGGGATCCCCATCTGATTCAAGAGCTGCAAGCATGCCTTCTTCCCCCAGAAGTCACAACACCCCTAGACAGCACCTTCACCTCTAGCTCACCATATGTTCACCTCAAATCCCATTGTCTTCCTGAGCTGGTCAATTGTGTTGAAACTTAACTGCCAGTTGTGGGTGATGCTCCTCTTGAGGTTTCTTCCCATCTTTTGGCTTTACATGAAAGCATCATATTCTCAAACTATTTTGGTTTTCACATTGGAACATTTGTAGTCAACACCTTTGGATTTAAAACGACAGGAGGCTCTGCCATCTCGGCTCCTTCCTGAATAGCTCTTTGCAGTACCTTGTACTGGACTTGAAGGAAACACAACACCCTGCTCCCCAGTTGTATTCCTTCAATGAGGAGAAAGAGCGAGAATGCATCCGTGCCTTGCTCCACTGATACAGCACACCTTTGCGGTCCATCACTCAGCCCCAGGGGGTGTCTGTCCTTCCCCTGCACGGGGTTCACATTGAGTGAGTGTTCTTAGGTAAATGCATCTGTATGCACTTCTAAAGCAAAATTTGACAAAATAAAAACCAGTGTATTAAAGCCAAATTAAATTTGACGTTGGATAGCCTCGGGTCCGCCTGCTCTTCTGTGGTTTATAGGAATCACCCTTGGCCATTCTCTTGTGCTTCAGCATCTTCCCCTGTCAAGTGGGTAGCAAATGTACCTCCAGGCTGTCGTGAAGAAAAAAGTGAAAGTGACTCTGGAACTTTTCTGTAAACTTGAAAGCGCTGTGTAAAAAAATCAGATCACCTTCAGAAATCTAACAAAGAAGGCTTTGTACCTGAAGTTTCAGAGGGTAATACATTGGTATAGAAGCAATTTCTAAAGAGCTGAAATTGGTAACCTAAAAATGGAGAGGACATTGGATTAAGAAAAATATGAGTTTTTAAATATAACATGGCAAGGCTTTATCTTGTCCTGTTTTGATTTTCTTATAGTGGGAAATCTAGTATTTGTAAAGAGTCAGCCATCAGGAACCACACATTTCACTGGTGAGTGTTATGAATGGGACCCATTAGGTAATCGGAGGAATTCCACGGCAAGAATACTGTCCCCTAGGCTCACAGTGAAGCTGTGGCTGTCAACCCCACATCAAATGAGAGGGCTAAGATAGGAGTTAGAATACAGTTTTGTTATTATCCAGAGAATGCTGAGAGGTGGAGACGTGAAATGGGCATGGGAACATCACAGAAGACTTCCTGGAGGATGTGTGATTCCAATCTTGGGTCATGGAGATCAAAATAAGTCACCCTCAAAATGCATAAAGGCGTTCTTCCTTAAATTTAAATGATATTTTACTTTTAAATTAAATGCACATTGTGATTCAGAGATCACTGCACCGAGACTTATGCCCCCTCTTCCTAAAATCTTTCCCCAGCATTTTTGCCCTGCTAACTCCTTGGCACCCTCTAGCCCCCGTAAAGGATCATCTTCTCCATCATCTCCTACACCATAACCCCAACCCCCCTCCTCCCCAGCCAGGCTGAGTGGCCCCCCTAGAGTGGCCTGAACTTGCCTCATCAAAGCGACCTTTGCGCTGTCTTGTGGTTGACAGTCTCTGCCTGCCCTGTGACCCTCCTCTTTTCTTCTTCAGCTTTGTTATGACCTCACCATTTTGTTTTCAATGACTATCACCCGCCCGTGTGCCCCTCTGCCAACACCCCTCATCCCATGAGTGTGGGGAACCCACAGGGCTTGCAGGGAGCTCCTTGCTGGCCCCTTCTCTCGTCCACTTGGCCGTGGAAACTCCTGTGTTCTTTCCCCAGCTTCTTTACCCAGCGAGGTAAAGGAAGCTAAGGTAGGCTGAACCAGGAATTCCCTTGGTTTCAACACAAAATATGGTCAGTCTAAACGGCCTCATTGTCCTGGCTAAATGTCTCTCCCCTGGGATCATTGAAAATGCTCTTTTCGCCTGGCTAACAATTCCCAGCCTCCAGGCCCCCTGGGTTCTCTGTGGGCAGCTGGTGGGAGTCCATTAGCCACCTCACCTCCTGCCCTTTCTGGTCTCACCTGGACCCTTATCACCTGTGCCTGGGCCTCCAGGTCTCAAGAGTTCCACACCTTCTTATCTCTAAGCTCCAGCAAAAGATCAGAAGTGCAAGCAATTGCCTGCCTGATCACAGAACGTGAGAGAGATGCGGTGTGAGTACTCCACCAAAGAAACGGATGAACCGTAAAGTCGTGCAAGAGGCAGGGGGTGAGGAAGGAAGCGTAAGTTTTAGGCTTTTTTTGGTGGAGGGTCTTGACTAACCATGTGACTGTGACACGTGATAGGATCTGTCAGAACCTGAGTTTCCTCCCGCTCCTGTGGATGGCGTTCGCACCTTGCAGCAAAGCTGTGAGGATCAGAAGGGAGGGGAGGAGCACCTGGCAAAACACATGGAAATGGTGCTTGGAGCCATGGTTGATGTCATTATACTAAATAGTACAAGTCACTTTAGAAGTCGTGATGCCCAGTCCTATCAGGGACCCACACCCCCGAGGGGAGCTTCCTAGTTTTCACAGTTGCTGGAAGAGGTGTATCCGGGTGTCAGCATTCGGAGCACTTTGCAGAGTTCAATGGCTCAAGTAGGCCCTGCCTGCTGCGTGGAGAAGAGGAGCCCGATGAAAAACAATGAAGGAGCCTGAGCCGTTTCCCTGGAAGATACAGAAACAATAGGAGCAATGAAGCGATTCACTGTGGACGTGCACCCTAAGAGAAGCCCGACAGACCCCACCCCCACCCACACCAATGCCTCTTCAGCGGAACGAACTCCAGCTCCTCAGAACTGAAGGTGCTCCTCGATCCATCCGTACGTCCACGGCCCTTGGTACCGTCACACTGAGACAGAGTTTGCTCCACACTGTACGTGTCTAGTCATTTTCAGTATGGAATTTAGGTACTTATAGCCAGAGTATTCATTACAATTTGAAAGAAGGGAAATAAGAGAAAACACTACTCTCTAGTCATTACAATTTTACAAATAAAATTTAAGAAGAAAGGAAAAAGCCAAATAAATCCACACCTTCTCTATTATCTCCTCTCAACCTTTTTTTTTCTTCCTTGTGAGTCAGGCACGACGTGCCTAGGGAATAGTTGTTTCTTACCTCTGGGATCAAGGCGGGGCAGCTTGTGGGGGCGCCAGGTGTCCTCTGGGAGAGGGTCACAGTCCCCAAAGCAGAAGGTGTGGTTCTATCACTGTCATTTTCATTAGAAAACTGACTTCAGTCTTCGAGATTAGACACTGTTTATTGGGTAGCAGGGAAGAAGCAGAAACTCCTATGAAAATTAAAAAGCAATCTATAATTCCCTAAAAGTAACAAAGAGTGTAGCGCAGGTACATGCATGTCCACAGTTGCCGTGTGAGTTTCTTCAAGACAGTGCCCCTCAGAGTCTGACGGTGAGACAGAGGATGGGGCCTAAGCGGCTGTCACCAAGTTCTTCAGTGAGACAGGGAAAGGCAGGGGTATGATTAGTGGTCTCTGCGCGGGTTGCTGCTGGGGGTGGGGGGAGAGCAAAACGGGAAAACAGCACAATTTCACCAGCAGGAGGAAAACATAGGCTGGAGGAGCTCTCCTCGGACCAGCAGACCCCTCCACTCCACCCCCCTCTTCCCCCCACGGAGAATTCACCAGGGAAGAGGGATTTGGAGGCAAGATCTCATTACTCATTTTGTTAAAAACCCACCTGTGAACACAGCCAAAGAAATGGTCCCTGGGATTTGGGGGCTTTGGCTCTGGGCTCAGGTGGAGACTGTCCTTAACCTAATCGACTGCCTGATTTCAGAGCTCCCGGTGCAGCGTGGGGAGGCCTCCCACACAGCGTGGATGAGGGCGCAGCTGCAAAGCCCATCACCGGGCCAGTGAAGACCCCCCAGTTCAGCTCACAAAACTGACGTGGGTCGTTAGTAAGCAAATGATAATGAATGATGAGACAGGGTCAGCAACCTCTCTGAAGAGGCAAATAAACTCAGGGAGATATTTTCTCCTCCTTGACTGGGTTTATATGCAGGGTCACAAACCTGTTAGACCTTTCCATAGGCTCCATTTGTTGACTCAACATTATCTGAACGGTTCAGAGATTTTGGCTTCAGGTGAGGGTTGATCAAGAGGTTCAGCCAAGGACCTGGTTTTTCTGGGTCTCTTCTTTCTGTGACTTTTGATGCTGGTATCATCTCAAGTCTCCATGCCATGGTTTCTGGGAGACCCTAGCTGTCCCTTTGTAGAGCAAAGTGCCTGTCCTAGCCTTAGTCCTCCCGTGTCCCTACCGCCCCAACCACAGAAGACTGCAGGTCCACTTCAGCAGCTCCCTCTGGAAGCCAGCCTCCACATTGGGTGCCGATGGTTCCTACCTCTTGGTATTCTCCCTCTTGAGAAATCTCCTTCTGAATATGGGCTGGACTCAGTGACTTCACAGTGGAGATGTCATGTCCAAGATGAGGTTATAGTAGATGGGGACTGTTCCCTCGTCCTTGCACACCCTCTCTGGCTCTTCTCACTTGTTTGCCCTGATAAGCATGCTGTCGTGATGTGAGCCACCCTGTGGAAAGGCCCCTGTGACAAGGAACAGAGGACAGTCTCAGTCCACCAGCATGTGAGGAATAAGCTTTCCAACAAGCCTGTGAATGAGCCTGGAAGTGGACCTTTCCCCCGCCAAGCCTGGGCGTGACTGCAGACCGAACACAGCCCTGCTGGCAACCTGTGAGCAGCCCGTACACAGAAGGCCGCCTGACCCACAAAACCTATGATATAACACGTGTTTGTCGTTTTCATTCAATAACGTTTGAGAGTAACTGTGATGCAGCAATCGATAACTTGTGCACTTCAACAGAAAAGAAAGGATGCGTCTCTTTCTCAGAAGTTCCAACTAACGCATCCTTAATTCTTATCATCTCTGAATGCGGCATGTGCATCTTCTGACCAGTCCTCACATCCAGAGACAATTTCTGAGATCCAGGCTTGTACGTTCTAGGAGCTGAGGTTGTTCTACTTACCAGCTGTGCTCGGGGCCAGCCACCTCACCGTTCTGAACCTCATTTTCCTCATCTATACAATGGCATTGTGGGTTGTCTGTGTTCCAAAAGTATTGAAAACAGGATCTTTGCAGATGTAAATTAAAAATCTTGAGATGAAATCATGCTGGATTTAGAGAGGACCCTATATCCAAAGACCAGTGTTCTTGTCAGAGGAAAGACGTTGGAAATGAAGACTGGAGACACAGAGACACGGAAGAGAGTCAGACACGAGAAAGCCACGTGAGGATGCAGGCAGAGATCTGGGTGATGCAGCCACGAGCCAAGGAACACCAAGGACTGCCAGCAGCCCCCGAAGCTGGGGGAGTAGGGGAAGGAGTCTTCCTCAGAGCCCCCAGGAGGAAGTAACCCTACCAATATCCTAATTTCAAGATTTCGGGCCTCCTGGATTGAGAGAGGATGTGTTTCTCTTGTTTTAAGCTACCCAGTGGGTGGTATTTTTCTATGGCAGCACTGGAAAATGAACACAAATGGTTAATAAGGATCTATCCTGTTGTGAGACCATGGGCGCAGAAGTCTATAAAAGGTGGTGACCTAATTAATGATCAGCACACTGACCGTTAACTGTTTCTCACACTTAAGTGACCTTCAGTGTGCCCAGAAGCAAGTTCATTGGTAGAGGGTGGCGGAGTTTAGATCTTGTGGATAAAGGTGAAATAACAAGTTTGGAAGAAGTTCAAATTAAAGTACAAAGAGCATCGGATATATAAGAGGTTTTTGTTTGTTTGTTTTCTGTTTGTTTGGTTTTTATTCTTCACTTTCTGCCGCCAAACCCTTGGCAGCCACCGATCTTCCCACCATCTCCGTAGTTCTGCCTTTCCGAGATCGTCATATAGTTGGAATCACCTGGTGGGTAGCCTTTTCATTTTGGCTTCTTTCACTGAGTAATATGCATTTACAGTTCCTCCATGTCTTCTCATCACTTGACAGCTCATTTCTTCCTATTGCTGAATAATATTCCATTGTATGGATGTGGCACAGTTTATTTATTCCTTTACCTACTAAAGGACGTCTTGGCTGCATCTCAATTAGCAGTTATCAATAAAGCTACTATATACTATGCACAATTGTGTGCAGGTTTTCATGTGGACTTAAGTTTTCAATTTCCTGTCTTTTAAATTCCAGTTCAGATGCTTGAGGGAAGCTGCAGGAAGCATCATCTGATTGTCTCAGGCTGGGACCCTGACCCCCACTGAGCTCCTGGCACTCTGGTGTGCCTCTCTCTCCTGCCACAGCACTTACAAGGCTACCTGGCACCGTTCCCCGGCCAGCCACCTCACCCTGACCCGTGTGTGGGCTCCAGCTCAGTTACAACAACACCTACAGTAAGTACTCAATACATATTTGTAAGTCTGAACTTGGAACTGGGTTTTAGTTCCCTGAGTCCAGTCCAACATTTTCTTTCTAGTACCTTAAGTCAATCTTTCAAGGTCAGTGTCAAATAAGAAACCCGGTCCAAGTGGTCTCTCCTCTGCCCTGTCTTCTGGGTCACAACCTAAGTGTGATATTGACCTAAATGTACTATGGATAGACAGGATGACAACTCTGCTGGGGTCAGAAATGAGGGGGCTAGAGAGAACAGTACTAGCCCTCTACCGGGAATAAATGCTGGGGTTAGCTGCCAAGAGAGCAAGTTAGTCACTGGGATTCTGGGGATGGAGAAGCAGAGGAAGAGATAAAGGAGAAAATGTACATAAAGCAAAAGACAGAAAAACCCCATACAGATGTTAGGGATGTAACACAAATGTGGTTCTGAGTTTTCTGGCAACCCAAGTCAAGACAAAAATGTGATCATTATAATCCATGGTGGTCACCAAACTAAAGGAGAAAAAACTGTCCTTAAGAAGCCTTTCTGTGCCCCCTCTTGTGTCTGGATTCAAATTTACCCCCAGGGGATGTTCACAAAGGGAACACTATGTCATGACATGATGTCCTTATTCTGACAACAACACTCTGTCCCATGTCATTTCTAGTGTCATTTCTAGCATGAGCAGGCAGGTGACTCTGCAGAAGGTCTGTCTTTGGGAGCGTAATCAGTGTCCTGGTGATGGAGTGGTAATAATACAAGTGTAACAGGGAAAACAGACCTGCTATGCCTGGCCCTCAGCTCTCTGCTGCATTTGGACCACATCCGACTGGGAGGTGCCCGAAACCTGTGACAAGGTGGCAGCACTGTGACTGACCAGCCGGCCGAGCTTGGGCAAGCCACCCTCTGGGCCTTACTCTCATCACTGGTCAAGGGGTCAACCATTGCCAGGCCATCTCCTTCCTGGGCTCTGGGATAATTAAGTATACCTATTTTAGGCTCAACCTCTACTAATCAGAAACCGAAATAAAGCTACAAGTTTCTGTATATTATTGATTTCCACATGTTGATTCCAAAATATGTGGCAATGGGGGAGAGGTGTGAAGGACAGCAAGACGAGGGTCCTAATAGGCAATTTTCTAAGGAGCAAAAAGATGAGAAGGGAAAGGCAATGATCACTGAGAGCTGTGGTCTATGCCAGTCATTTATGTCCCCCTTCCTCTCCATCTGCTTCTCTGTCTCCATCTCCACCTCCTTCTCCTGCACCTTCATCTCCATCTGCTTCTCCATCTCCATCTCCATCTCCACCTTCTTCTCCTCCCCCTTCCTCTCCATCTGCTTCTCTGTCTCCATCTCTGGCCCCATATCATCTATATGTGCATCTATAAATTTATAGCTATCTTCCTACCTCTCATCTATCTATATTATCTATTTAAGTACTAGCAACCACAATATGAAGTGGATTCTTTCTCTCACACATAAAAAGATCAAGCTTAGGGTGGACCACATAGCCAAGTGGAGGAATCAAATTAAGCTATAACTTCAGACTTCAGATAGTCCCCTGGCTTTCTCTGCTCCATCATCTTGCTGGTGCCATTTAAACTACTTTACTGTATGGCAAAGTGTAGTGAGCATTCAGTAGATAAATAGTTCTCAACATTGTCTTTGTCAATAAAATACTAAAAAGGAGACTTTTTGGACACTTGTTAAAAATTGCCCCTCTACCATGAAATGTTAATAACATAGATGTACTGTGTATCTATTTATGTACTATCTGTATATTTGTGCTTCAAACATAGAAAGGGTCTCCCCATTCTCCCAGGAGCTAGTTTAACCTCTTTGGGGGTGGCATCAGCTCCCTGTTGAACGTTCATGCTTAGTCACAAACACATTATAAATACATGATCACTTAAAACGTTTATAAATTTGCAATGATGCATCTATATGGTGTCATTTATCTTAGAGATAAATAAGAACCAGAGGGCCCATGGAGGTGGACTAAACTCACAGAGGAAGGAAAGGCAGACCAGATGTATAGCTGGTGCATGCTGACTTTCACTAAAGCACCCGGCCCTGCCAGGTGATCAACACGTGGACTGCACTTCACTGAGCTCTGGATCTTTCCCACATTGCCTCTCTAGACTTAATAAAGTAATAGCACTTTGTGAGAATCCAGGGTCTGCCCAGTGGCAATGGAAAGGAAGCAAGTCACTACCTACGTCTATCTCTTAGATGTATCTTCTGACAAATTATTATCAGTTTAGTGACTTAAAATAGTCACATGTGGTCTGTTAGAGATTTGGAGATCAGGAGTTTGAAATGGGTCTTATAGGGCTAATTCTAAGGGTCAGAAGGGCTGTGGCCCCTCAGCAGGACAGTCTGTTCTTTGCCATTTCCAGTCCTAGAGACTGCCCACATGCCTTGGCCTGTGGCCCCTTCCAGCAGTCACATCACTCTGACCTCTGCCCCCATGGTGACATTTCTCTGACTCTGACCCTCCTTTTATCCCTTTGAGGACCCTGGTGATCACACTGAGTGCCCTGGGCAGTCCAGACCATCTCCCCATCTCGAGATCTTTGATCACATCAGTGGAGTCCCCTTTTCCATGTTGGGGTGCCTACTGCCAGGTTCAGGGGCTTAGGCTGTGGACATCTCTGGGGGTCCTTATGCTGCCCACCAGAAAGGTCGGTGCATGGGTAGAGCGTCCGATCCATCTTGTTTGCCTGAGGCTGCACTGGTTTTGTGACTGAAAGTCCTGCAGCTGGCCACCCTCGATGTGTGACAGCATCAGGTTAAAAACACCCTTGCCGATGGCTTATGTTTTCCATTCTGACTTGGACCCTCCTTAGCTCTTCAGACTTGGCCTTTTTGCTCTCCACCTCACACTTTCCACTCTAGAAACACCCAGCCGTTGGCAGGCATTCATGTGGCCATGCTTTTTGCCTCGCTAGCTCTCAGCCTTGTGTTTCCTGCCTCCCCTCCCCCTTCACACAGCCAACTTCTGCTCAGGGAAGCTGTAGTCGCACCCTAGGCGCCGCCCTTACCAAGTGCTTCTCAAGCCCACGGCACTTACTGAGACGTAACTACAAGTCTGCCTTCTAGCTTATGAGTGATACCTCTAATTCAAGGTCTAGGTCATATTTATCTTCATTGCCAGAGGATATTGCATAGGTCCTTGGCACTTAGATGTGATTCAGGAAATGCCTGCTGATATGAATTGAAGGGAAGAATGGATAAATGCCTGGCGGGGAGAATGGTAAGAGAGATGGATGTGTGGATGGGTGGACATATGGATGGATGCCTGAGAATGATCAATATATCTAGGGAGTGTCTCTGATCCTAACAGCATCTAGGCAAAGAACAATTTTTATGGAATTCGAGTCACTATTTATGACAGCCCAGGTAGGGTGAAATGAAAAGTAAAACAAACTGAAGTGCAGCAAAGCAGAGAAGAGAAAAGAGAAGGAAATGCATTGGTGGTCTCTAGCCTGGACCAGAGGCTTGCAAATAGCTCTGGATCCTGAAGGTGGGATTGCTGTCAAATTCCAGAGGGAGAGTCATGCACACCAGCCCAGACCCACACTAAGAGAGCAATGTCTATCACTATTCTAAGCTCAGAGTTCTGGGCTGATGCTTGTCAACTCAGATAAAAAGCCACTTCTTTTTCTACCTTTCTCAGATGCTGGACAGATATCCCACAATACATTTAAAGATTTTATTTATTTATTTTTAGAGAGAGGGGAAAGGAGGGAGAAAGACACGGAGAGAAACATCAATGTGTGGTTGCCTATTGTGTGACCCCTACTGGGGATCTGGCTTGCAACCCAGGCATGTGCCCTGACTGGGAATTGAACCTGTGACCATTTAGTTCACAAGCCAGTGCTCAAGCTACTGAGCCACACCAGCCAGGGTTAATTTTGAGGAGCACTGAAGGTGCTAAGTGTTACTTGTTGCATACCCTTCTAGAACTTGTCCTCCTCCTGAGTTGGAAAGACTGGGGATTAGAGATCAATGCACTCAGTCATCAAATGGGTTTCCATCTTTCCCTGCTCCCAACTTAGAGAAAGACACGTGGTCTTCCAATTTTCCACTTGCCCAGCTGGGACTGAACTCTGACTCCTGAATGCTCACAAGTAAATCCTCCGCTCTTGTGCTATGATTCCTCTCTTTTTGGCACAGCCTTACCACCAATGGAGAACTACCAGCAAAATATGAGAGGACTAGCATCCTTGGCATCTTTTTGGCTTTGCCAACTTTGCCACCATCACCTCCTCTGCATTTTAAATGCTTGGCACCATTATATTCTTCTTGGGATCCTTATCAATAGCCTGGCAATAGCTAAACTCAAGGCCATCAAAGACAACACCATGGCTGTTTGGTAAGAGAGGGTCTACTAGATGTCAGCTTCATGGGGCTAAGGCCAATGAATGTAGGTTTCTCATATTCCTGGGCTTTCCTGGCATATCTCCAAATCCAGGCTGACTGCAAGGAGCAACACCAGCCAAGCTTTGAACAACACCCAGCACCAACTCCCTCCCATCACAGCTGCATGCTTTTGAGGGTGGTGCTTCAGTGTCTCCACCCAGAGGGTCAGGGTGAAGTTTAGACCAGGTGGTCAACTCAAGGCCTTTCCAGCCCTGACATTCTAACATTCTGGCCTGCCTGGCTTTGTACAGGATATGAATTACTTAGGACCCTAGCCTTTGCCTCGTCTGATGGAAAAGGTCAGGAAATAGAGTTCTTATGCATCTGCAGCTAAGCATGTATGTAAATCATCTGCCTGAATCCTGGATCAAACCATGCCCGACCTACGCATGATAATGACTGGTTATGGTGGCCATATGTCCTGGGTTTCCTCGGACAGCCTTGATTTCAAATATTCAGTCCCATCGACAGACCTGGTGTCAGATCATCCATCCCGATTTTTGATTCAAAAAATATGGTCACCATATGGCAAGTGCATCTCCACCACTGTGGCACAAGGGGATTATCTTCATACTCCTCCAAAATCCCTGCCTTCCTCTTCAGGCAGATGAGGCCATTTCTCTGGGCTCCCCGTCTGGTCACTCCATGGCCTCCATTCTAGTATTTCCATGCCAGTGTCCTGTGTTGGACACAGGCTCCCTGAGTCTGGGGACAACATTTGTTTCATCTATAGCTCCCCTGCAGAAGTTCTGAGTAAGGGAGAAGAAATTTGTTCAGGGGTCCATGACATTACACAATAAAAGTCTTCCTAAAAAGTCGCTGGCCTACATTTTAAATTAGAACTTCTTAAATAGAACCAGAGAACTTAGTACACAAAGAAGAAATCACATACTTTTTCTTTCCCTTTTCTTTTCTTCCCCTCCCTTCCTCCTACCCCCTACCCCGATTCTCTCAGATCTTCTAAAAGACTTGGACCTGCACGTGCCATTTGCTGGGAGGGAGCAGATTCTGGAAGCAGATTTTCCTAGCTACGTGGGATTCAGTCTACCCCTGGCCATCAATCTGAGACATCAGAAGACAGAATTCACACTTTAAATCTTCCAGGAACATTGGGAGTCAGTTCTGTGGTGACAGAATCCTTTACAAATATATTTTTAAATTGCAACATCTCATTGATTTCATGAGCTAATGAAGGTGAAGACTTTCGGGGGGCACAAGGTAGAAACCCATCTCGCATTATTTAGAGGTAACCCTCAGCCCCCCTATCTTGCATTTCTTTGGATTGGCTACTTTTAGTACTAACTCCACGCTCTCTGTACCTTCTTCTCCTTGATCTCTCTAGCCTTGCACCTCTTCAAGTCTCTCCCAACCCAGATGCCACTCTGCCGCCACACTAAGCTTTGGTCCAAGGTGGTCAGTAACTTTACTTGTACCCAGGGCAGAATTGGTGCCCCTTAGCTTACCATTTCAGACCCCTCATGATTTGGTCACCAATACCTTGTACCCCCATTCATTCACAACTCCATCTTTTACTCCAGTCATTCCAGCTGTTGCTCATCTCTGGGCAACACCCGCCCTGCATCCAAGTCTGTGCAGAAACTCTCCTCTTAGATGCGCTTCTGCCTTCAAACTTTGTGGCAGCCCCCGCATGTCTGTTAAAACCATGCCCGATTACCTCTTTTCCTGTGAAGGCTTCTCTCACCCTGTGAGTGTAGATGACGACAACGATGATGATGAAAACAACAATAATAATGGTGGTAATGATAAAGCTCACCTGTGTTTCACACGTACTCTGCACAGCGCTGGGTGCAAAGTGCTTTGTATCTTTTACCTAATATTACATTTTATAACAGAAGAAAAAAAGACGCCAACCTCAGAGTGATTTAGCAGGCAAAACTAAGCACAAGGACGAATAGCTAAAATAGGGCAGAGCTGAGCTTGGGGCTCAGTTTCCATCTGATCTCAAAGCCTAGGCCACTCCATACTTTAAAGAACCCCAAAGAACGTTCCTTTACTGCACATGCCTCTAGTGCGGCCACCCCGAGCTTGACGGGTAGCCCTGGGTATCCTGAGGACAGAGGCTTTGCCCCACAGACGGATTCCTCACTAACATTCCACAGGGTCCCTGACATGCGGGAGACACGCAGACAGACGTGTTGGGTGAGTGGGCACAGGCCACTTCTTCCTCTGGCTGTATGGTTGCCCGGAGGAACCTCTCAAGAAGAATACATATACCCCTCCATCCAGATCTGCGCCCATAGCCAGGGCTGTCCCTTGGTAGGTGCCCAGGAAGTGTCAAATGGAAGGATGCCCGCGTACACGTGAGCAGCAGCCGGTCCTCTGCTGGTGACCTTGTGTGTACCACCTCACTGAGTCTTCTCACCAGGCTGGTGACAGACGGGATGAGGGACAGCATGGCTGGTGCCCAGAGTGGCGATGCTGGGGGTCAGCTGTCCTGGGCTTTCATTCTGACTCATTTCCCTGCTCTGAGTGTGTGTGTGGGCAGGTCAACTTCTCTAACTTCAGACACCTTGTTCGTTTAAGGGGGCAGTGGGTTGTCTCGGGAAAACCATATTTACAGTGACACATAGTAGGTGCTCAGTAAACAGGCGCTAGAATAACTTTCCCACTTTTAGGCATGCTGTGTGGGCGGTGGCAGCCCCGGACGGGAGAAGTCACCAGTACCACTGTGATTAGAATCAGAACTGTTACTGCCACGTGGAGTCCTCCATTAACTGAGGACATTGGCTTATTTTTTTATGAATCCTCTTCAGTGAGCACCTGAAGTATGCAGGTGGGATGCTCCTGCCTCACTGACCCCCCACGACAGCCTCACAGGGAGGCAGGAGCTGGCGCTGGCCTTGTTTTAAAAACCATGACAACGAGGCAGTGAGAGAAGAGGGGCTCATAGCTGCCTGTCATTTAGGGCCGCGATTTTCGCCTGGCGTGCTCACCTGGCGTGCCCCGAGCATTTCGACAACACACAGCACCTGACTGAGCAGTCAGGGCACGGACCTCTCTTCCCTGAGCCTGTCCAATTAAAGAAGGACGACAGCCAGCACAACAATAGTAGTCTGGCGTGAATGAATCAAAACTATACCTACTTTTTGTCAGATTGGCAAAAATATAATATATATTTTGGTCTGTCACAGAATTTTAGTAATTAGTTATATGTGCAATGAGATGAAAAAGATTGAAAATTCGCCAGTTTATGTTACTTTCCGTACTCTAACATGGATTAATAGCACAGCACGCGATCCACCTTTCACTGATGCATGGCTATGGAGTTCCTGGGTGCAGGTGGGGACATAACTTGTCTTTGAATTTGCCGTGTCTGTCATGGTGTTTGGCACAAAGGAGGAGCTCACGAGAGAAGACCGTGCGGAATTTTCCCAAGTGTTCCTGGCTAAAATGGACATTACATGTCTGCGCATTTGAGGGCAGACCTACAAACTGGCAAACTGGATGCTCAACCAAGAAGAGGGTTTTTTTTCCTTTGTTTTTTTAAATTTATTCTGGCTAAAGAAGTAAGGGTCTGATGTCATAGTAGGATTCTTTGTCTCTCACTTCACTGATCCAAGACCCTACCCACCCTTCGTAGAAAACTCACATACGCACAACAAGACAGAAAAACAGTAGCCCATCACACTACGCCAAAGCCAATGGAAAATATCTCCCCAGGCTGCTCTCCTAGCCTGGCTAAAGGGTTTCAGTTTGGTGAAGAGACACCGTGATTTCTTACGGTTGGAAGTCATGGTTAGCTCTTACCACTGGGCTTCTACACTGCTGGAATCAATGAATCGACATGGCAACAAAAGCAGCTGATGGGGAATTTGAGGACCTGGTCCGCCTCCCACCTGCGTGGTCAGGAGCAGGGCTTAGGACAGGGGAGGGGACCACCCTGCTGCAGTGGCCTGGTTGCTTGGTGGCATCAGACCCCTCCTTGTGTCCCTCTGGGTCTCTCCTAGCTCTTCTGTAAGGGGGAATGGACTACCTTCTAGCTCTGGGTGGCCAATGTCCTTTCACAGAATTGACCTACATTTTGGGAACTGATGGCGGGTGACTTGCTTCTTTTTGGCCCCAACAACCAGAAGGCTGCAGAGATCCAGAGGAAGGACAGATACCCACTGCTGAAAGGTCTCAAAGCAGCTCAGGAATCCTGTTCTGCCTTCCTTGCTCTCAAACCAGATGGAAATATCTGTATTAAACAAAATTAAAATTAACCTAAACCAGATGTGTGCCCCTTAGGAAGAAGAAAAATAAATCCACCTACAGTACAACACTAACAGAAAAAAAAAGTCAGATACAAAATTGTTTATTCAGTGTGACCTCAAGTATGTAAAATAATGTTTGCTGGAAAAATAAAGTGTGACCGACATGTGAATGCATCGTTTTTAATTTCTGGGTGATGCAATTATGAATGGTTAGCATTTTTTATCTATTTAGTTTTTTCCCAACTTTTCTACAGTGAAAATGAACTCTCTTTTATGATTATAAGGTGATGATTGTTATATATACACACACACACATTGTTACAAACACACACATGTAATATAATGAATGGTACCTGGAATGCCTGTTAAGAGAAGATCACTTGATAGCTCTGCTTTCTGAATCGGGCCAAGTTTTTCCTGGAAAAACAAACCCTAACTACAAGACACAAGAGAAAGAGAAAATCGAGCTACTGGCTAACCATTCACTGAGCAGCGTGGACTCTGTGCCATGCGTTTTGCCAGGCCCTGAAGACTTTCATCCTGAGGGCCAGCCATGATGGGACAGCAGTGGGGGGTCCCTCTTGCCCCAGCCCCCCTCCCCACTCCTACCCTAACGCCCCCTGCCCAGAGCAGTGGCATTGGCCCTGGAAGCACAGCACCTCAGTGACGGACGGACACCTTCATCTTTAATGAGAGCCACCTGGTCTGCAGGGAGGCTGACAGCCATGCTTCTAACTGGCGGTGACGCTGAGCTCCTTGCGGACATACAAGTCCCAAGGTGGCGTGCACGTGGCTGGCGGAGTGGAGCCAGGAGAGAAGCGGATGAGGGGGCTCCAGGCCACAGCCTTGCTTAAAGCCACCCTCTCGTTTATCTTCTCAGGCAGGTGCAGCTGTGTGGTGGGTTTTCCTGGTTAACTCAGCAGGTCAATAGCATCCAGTCAGTTTTCTGCCAGTTAGGTGAGCACTTGGGAGGTCGGCGTCCACACCCACTTCCGTCTCGTCCTTGAGTCTCACCTCTAGGTCTGCAGGCCTGAAGGAGGGAACCCTTTGCCAGATCGCCGCTGCACCTCATCCAGCCCTCCTGCTCCCTGCTCTCCAATCCATCGCTCACGTTCTGGCTGAGTTGCACAGAGGGCCAGGGTTTCAATACCAGGTTGGCTCCCTGGAACCTGGGCAGGTTCTCTGGCAGTCTTCAGCTTGGATGGAGGCATCCAGAAAGCTCTGGAGCCGGATTCCAAGCGCCCCTCGCCAGCGCCTTCCCGTGGAGTGCTGCAGCCCGGGCTGCAGTGCTGCGTGACTGCCCCAGGCCTCACGCAGCTGAGCAGAGCTGGAAGGCTCTGCGACACATTCCTGGTTTCAACTTCACTTTCCCTGCCTGGTTCCTATTAACGCTGTGGCTTTCCAAGCCTTAATTGCGGAGCTCTGGCAGCAGAGGAGGGCTGCCCAGGGCAGGCAGCTGCCAGCCAGGTTGCAAATGAACGAGATCTTTCGGAGTCACCCTTTATGGCCCGGACACTGGGGTTAGTTACCAACTTCTCGAAAGCAAACAAAACAAACCCGAAAACCTTGGAAGGCAGGAAGCTGGACATATGCTCCTGTATTCAGGGACAGAAGTCGGGCAGATTGAAAGTCGTATTTGTTGGTAAACATTGGCTTCCTTAATCTTGTGCCATTGACGTTGCATTCAGTGGGGCCCTTCGGTGGGAAGGCCTGGCCTCTGGCATCATCACCGAACCCAGCAGAGGCTCCTCTGGAGGGGGTGGGCCATAGAGGTTGCCGGGTCCTCTCATTGGAGCAGATGTAGGGCAGGGGACACCCTGAAATTCCAGCCAAGGAGAAGTTTGGCTCGATGAACTGAGGTGCTTGGCCAGGTAAGCTCTGGGCCAGCTCAGCTAGAAGGAAGCACCCTGCCACCTCTCCCTCAGTCTCTCTGTGCTCCTTCTCCATGAGTTAGTATCCGTCAGAGACTCACCTCCTCTGAGACCCCCTCCAGCATATCCAGGGGGAAAGCTACCCAGTGTGGCAGCCAGGGAGATGGAAGGGTAAAGTTTGAAGATGAGGGGGCCAGTGCAATGATGTGCCCAGGCCCCTGATTTCATGGCACCCCCACACACCAACCACTGGGCCCACAGCATTTAGTGGCCTCTTTTGCACTAAGTCGGTGTTACTTTATGAGTGGCCTTTGGCAGAGTGAAGGGTCTGGGTTAGAGTCTCCTGAGTTATTTTTAGCACCTCATCCATTTACTTACTTATCCATTCATTTACTGGAAACCTTTTTGTGATGTCTACCACATGCCTGAACGGGGTGTCTGACATCACACGTACAGAGGTGACCAAAACAGAGTTCTAAGCAAGATACAGTTTTGCAAACCCATGAGAAACATAGCCCTCTCTCGTGGAAATTAAATTTTAGGGAGGCAAACACCAGCAGAGTCCAGAAATCCCATAGTGTGGCAGGTGCTGTGGTTCAGAAGTGCAGGGTGCTAGGGACGCGGACAGGGGAGAGGGCCCAGACCCTGTCCCAGGGGTCAGGGATGCTTTCCTGAAGCGCGTCTGAACTGATTTCAAAGGATGAGTAAGAGTCTCCCAGGTGAAACGCGACAGGAGGATATTCTTGGCCAAAGAGGTAGAAGCTCTGTGGGTGGACGGACAGCTTGCACGCAGCACGCCTCAGGGGTCTGGGGTGTGCTCATGCAGATGGGGCTGCTCCAGAAGCAGGGGTTCACTGGTCACAAAAGACCCGCGATGTCACGATAAGGAGGTGACTATTCTTCTGGAAGGACGGAGGATCCTTGCCAGTCTAACAAGGATGTCTCTGATGGGTGTATCATTCTCCCTCTGGAAGCCAGGAGGGCCCCAGCTGGAACCAGGGGGGCTGGAGGCAGCACCACGAGGCTATGCTGAGTCTCAGTGCCACGTGATGGGGCCACGAGGGTGGGGATGAGCAAGGGGAGGCCATTCAAGACCCGTGGCCGAGTGATAGTCCAAGGAACCTGGACTTGGGGACCAATTACCCAATGGGAGGTATGGGAAACAACACAGTTCAAAGACGTCTCCAGTCTTTCGTGGTGGGGACATTCGCTGAGTGACGGCAGGCTGGACACCCAGGTTACACATTGGATGAAATACTGTCTCCCTCACCCGAGGATGCTCCTCCCTCCCTCTCTGCACTGCCCCAAGCCTCAGCTGTCAGTCACTCTGCCAGCGGGGCCCAAAGAGTCATTTGCACACGCCTTGGTGATCTGGAAAGCTTCCATCACCGCTTCCCTTCCCTTGGAGAATAAGCGAAAAAGCCGTCTCCTCTGGGTGCCAGATTTGTGTTCCTGTGTGAGGAGATTGTTTTTTCTTTTTTGCATCTGTGTGTACGTTAAACAGCAAGAAGAAAGTCGCGAAACTCAAGGAGTTTCCCCAAAAGTAAATCAATTTGCGGTTGAATGTGCTGTGGAATTTGTTTGCAAACCTACAAGAGCGAAGCGAGCTTAAAAAAGATGCAGTTGGATGAGACTGCAAAGTTTTGGAAAGTTCTTTGAACACATGTAAACATGATATGTGTAAGCAAATGTTTAACTTGCCTTTTTTACTTCTACAAATTATATTATGAAATCAGACGTCTGTGACTTCTTAAGAATGTCAAATCAGTGTATTCCTTCAAAACAGATAATTGCCTCGTGCTGCTCAGCTTCCAGGCTCCGGGGCTCGGGGAGGTGGGGTTTGCAGCCTGACAATGAAGAGGAGCTTGTTGGCAAAGTGGATTTGCATCATGGAGGTGGTGGGGCAGGCCCAGTGCTGGGCTCTCGGGGAGGTGGGCTTTCTGGACACAGACAGCCTGCCCTCTCGAGAGGGAGGGAAGTATACTCCCTGGGCGTCCTCGTCCTGAGGACCCTCATGCCATGGGATGAGTCTCTGCCCTCCACTGCGAGAGACCTGCATTCTAATCTCTCATAGGGAAGGATGGCTCAAAATGAATTAGATCTGATAGTGGTACCGGCATTGCTTCATGCTCTGCTCTCTGAGAACCAGGGTGGAAACAGCGAGAATTAAATTGCCCTTCTGGTTCCGAACGAGATGGAATTTGCCAGATTAGTATTTATGAGCACGGCTAATGTGTGGCCCGGGTCATCTGATATGGCCCCTCTTCCATTGTTGCTGGTGGAGTGCATTACAGTGCTTTGGAGGGAAGATGAGAGAGATACACTGTGTGTGTCAATATTGCGCGCTCGCACATACAATTAAGCTGTTATTACTAGACACTTGTACTAACTCTGCAGCCAGACCTATAAAGACATCTTCTGGAGCTATTGCCAGGGTTTTCGTGAACACACAGTTCACCAAAGTCAAAGCCAGACCTGCCACTGCACCCTGAGGGTCGCGTCCCACACCCCAAGCCCAGACCTGACTCCTGCTAATGCTAATAGCAACACATGTGCTTCCCAGGGCGGAAAAGACCACATAGTGCTTAATATGCAAGTCGGCATTAATTTGATTCCTTGGGTGCAAAGCAATGTCAATGGGGCCATTATAATGCATATGCTACCGCTCAGGAGCCCAATTAAATCAAAGGGTTATTGTTATCTTGCATTATCCATAGCAGATGTATGTATGATAGATTATTGGGGATGCAGTTTTCAGCGTTGTACATTATTTATTCCCAATTTATTAGCTGTGTGTTGTTGTTGCTTTAGAGAAGCCGCTTTACATTTAAAGTAAGCTCATGTTAAAGAAATATATGTCATGTCTTGATTGAGAAATTGTAAAACCACAGAGTTGTTGTTTTCTGAAAGTTGAATGGGGGTTTTGCTGGATCTTTGGCACTGCAATACATATCACGGACACCTATTAAGTGTCTTCTCGGTGCTGACGTTTGTTCCAGACAGCTGAATGACTCATTCAACAAATACCAACAGAATTCCTGCTGACTAAGTGCTGAAGGCACTAGCCTAGGAGACCCAGGCTCTGCCCTCAAGGAGGTTATAGTCAGTATATGAACTCTCTCTCTCTCACACATGTGCACACATGCAGAAGGAGAGAGAGAGAGAGACAACTTTATAAATATCCTTGGTTTATAGATGAGGGTGTCCTGATACTTTGAGAAGGGAAGTGACTCACCCAAGGTCACTCAGCTAGTAAAGGAAGAGGTAGGGGAAGAAGCTAAACTTTGATAACTCCAATTTGGGACCTTTATCCATTGCTTCCCTATGGAGTGAAATGTAAGTAAGTCACTGATATGGTTGGCTGGTCTCTGATATCAATGAAACCCATGTTCAGAGAATGCGGGTCATGAATTTTGTGTGCAGCCTGACCAACAGGAGGCAATAAAAGGAGGATATTTGAATTGGTGCCACATTGGGGGTCACAGACACCTCCATCTCCTGTGCTAACCTCCAGATTCCAGGGGATATGTATTTATCTATAACAAATATATTTCCAGTTTAAAAACCAAAATTACTAAGTATCTCATGGTTGGTGAAGTGAAATGGCTGTGTAGATACGCAGACGTGGGCAGGCACCTTTTAGGAGGGGGCTTCTTCACCTCTCCAAGACTCAACTTTTACCTAGTAAAATACTAATAATGGCACCACCCACGTTGGAAGATGCAAGAGGATGAATAGAGAGGACACCCGGGCAGCCCATGTCCCCTCCATGGACCTCAGCAGGTCGTGCGCCTGTCAGGTATGGTGTTGACGTTGTTGATGACGGAGAAAACACCTGTGTTGTTTCTCGCTGGAGTCACCCCTACCTACAGAGGTGCCCATTCTCCTGTTTTTCAGAGGAACTAACAGAGGATCCCAAAATAATTTATCTCAGCTAGGAAAGGACACATCAGGACTCCGAGCCAGTCTTTGGTCTGGCTCGTTAGAGCCTGTGGCCCTCACCCCAACTCCACATTGAGGGAACTCACATAGGGAGCTTGCAAATTGGCCGTGGTGGGAATGTTTACACCAAAGAAAGAGGCAAAAGCTACCGTCCAGAGCTATTTCCCCCTACACAGCCACCGTTGAACATCATTGCCTCCTTCTTCTAGGCTTTATGAGTCACCAGATAAAAACATGATAGTTTTCAGTTTGTAGTAGTTTGCTTGTTTAAAGGGAGGTAGTCTCAGCTCTTTGGCGAAGTCTGGGCAGATGTTATCCAGTCAGTGGGTTCAAGGAGATTTTCAGCTGAATCACCTGCCAAGGACACTCCAAAGTTTGGGGCCTCTTTAGCAAGTTCGTACTGTGGGTCCCTGGGCAGCATCACCTGATCTGTCATCAGCACAGGTTTTTCTTAAAATTCCAGAACCAGAGACCCGTTTGGCTGGCTGACCAGGGTCACTGCCAAGAGAAGTTCTCAGTGAGAGTGTACAGAAATGTGTTCCTTGTTGGAGTCAGGCCACATCTTCCAGAGCATGAAGGAAAGAGACTATTTCCAGATGACATTTTTGCAGACACATCAGCTCAGAGCGCAAGGACCCTCAGCCCAGATATCAAAGGACAAGGCAGAGGAGGGGAATCGGGGAAGAATGAAATCGCTGTTAATGACAGATCCATGAAGCACATTTTTTTTAAATCATCAAAATCATTAGCAGCTGCTCTGGAGTTTTAAGAACGGGGTCACTTTTGTCACCATTATCTGATCTGTGATCTCTAAACGAGACAAAGAGCATGAAATGGGAACCTAAACACACGCAAAAATTTTACCCATATATTGTACTATTCATCATATGTTCAGAAACAAACAAACAAATACACAAAAAATTCCCATCCGTTTGGATTTGAGGGTTAGGGAGTAAAGCAGAAGCTTTGGGCCGGTTGCCTTTTCTCACACGAATCACCAACAGGTACCAGAAAACCAATTAGGCTTTGTCTGACCCCTCCGTATGGAGTGCCCTCAGCACACGCACACGCACTCTCTCAATGACAGGACCACTGCGTCGTTAGCTGCTCAAAGGAAAACTTCTAGGAACATGGTCTGGCGAAGACAATTCCTGGACTATTTCCACGTGCAGAGGCGGTGTAGAGGGCCCCGTTTCTATCCTGGAAGTAGTGGAGTTGTAGGATCTCTTTTGTTGTATTAAGACAATGGGATGGAAATTCTGGCACCGAACTGTTCTAGAAACAAATTTTCAAACAAAACAACTGGGACATGTGGGTCCTATGCTGACCAGACACATTTCTGACACTGGTGTATGTCACCAGGATGGAGCCAAGTCACCTTCCTTTTCTCCTCCTCCTCCTCCTTCTGTTTTCCTTATCTTCATCATCGTTATCATCATCATTGTCACTGTCATCACTCTAATTATACCTTCAGAAACTTATGAAGAGTGTCGTGTATGTATATTTTATATATTATTTATATACCCCAGAAGACTTTTCTTTCCTCTGTTCACCAGCCACAATGTACAGACTTTCAGATCTCTAAGCCGCTTCTGCCCACTGTACCAAAGTCCAAACTTGAAAAACAGCCCATTTCCAGGAAGTCACTAGAATCTTTGAAGCAAGAAAGGAGAACTTCCTTTGACTCCAAGAAACACGGGTGCGATTCACGTCTCCCCCACGTCCTTGCGCACCGTTATACTCAAGTCATCCAAATGCATATTTTACACACAGCTTAAAACCCAGCCTCTGTGCCCAATGCACTGTGATAGGGAATTAACGCTGTAGCTCGGGCTCAGGCCTTCCCAGCGCAGTTAAAAAAAGAACTCTGTGGTTTGGTTCTGCTGAGGCGGTATTGCTCCACAGTTAACGTAATCGTGTTACAAGAGCTTGTATTAAAATCATATGCAGGACGAAAATTGGTCTGAACGGCAGCAACTAGGAAAAGACAAAGAAAGATCTGCGAGTTGTCACAATCTGTAAAGAAATTTGGGCAGGGAAAAAATACTGACACCACACTCACACACGCACACACAGAGAGCCGATGGAGCGTGTAAGGGCATTCGCAAATGCCTAAATGGATTTCTGGAGAGCCTCTCCTTCAAACGCATGCCTTTGAAGGACGCAGATACCCTTGGCCCACGAAAGGCAGTGTGTTGATCAGCAACGGTGAGCTCAGACCTTGCCTAGACCAGGGCAAAGCCAAGTCCACCCAGAGAGATTGGGATACTGTGTATTCATTCATCAGCTGGGATTTTGCCAGGCAGGACCTGGCAGGTAGCCACTTGAAAGCCAGTGGCTTTCCTGGTGTGGTCCTGGTTTTTGTTGGCAGTTTAACTCTGCTATTTTATATGCTCCTGCGGTAGGAATTAAGTCTATCAAAACTTCAAGGTTTCTTATGCCATTAGGCATGGGAACACAAAGACAGCCTCCTGCAAACGCCCCCTTCTCACGTTAAAAAAAAAGAGTGTTAGACTTTTTTTTCAGTACCTGGAATCTACTTCAAACACTCTTTCAGGGAACCTGAAGTGTGAAAGGTCAGGTTTTCTCAGCAGGGCTTTTTATGGACCTGAAACAACCCTCAGTTTTCCATTTCCCCGCAAGGAAAGAGTTTGTCAAGGGGCCAGGAGAGGATTCACAGCCCATCACGGAGTGTGAGCAAGTTAAACACAGGAAGTGCCCAAACGTGAAGATTTCAAGACTTCAAGAGAGTTACAAGGCCTAAGACCCATCACAGACGTTGCTGGGAGTGGTGGCCACGGAGTCAAGAGTGTCAGTCCTCTGGGGCTCATTTGCTCTGTTTTTTAATGGGTGGGGGGTACGTCTTTACCCTGCTTACCGCACGTGTCTCTGGCTGTTTTCAGCTTCACTCTTCCACGCTGGTTTTAAGGGGCAGAACTCTCTCAGAACAGGCTGCTCTGGAATGTCCTCATTCTTGTAGCAAACGGTCAGCTTTGGAAAGAAGACAGTGAAAATAAAGCCTGAAATGGCTCGCACAGCCAACCCTGGAGAGAAGGCCCAGACCATACCAGGAGAAATGCCTTCCTAGCTCACAAAAAAGGAGCGTGTTTTCTTTAGCAGACCGCAATGGGCTGGTTGAACGACTTTGCAAGTTTTCTTTCTTTCTTTCTTTCTTTTTTGTTGACCAGCCTAAAATTGTCTTAGTGGTTAAAAAAAATAGGTACACCTATGTTTTTTTTTCTTTTCCATTTGATTTATTATTGTTGCTATTATTATTATTATTCTGTTTTTAGCATCCTTTTAAGAGACCAATTAGCATGGCTAATCATTCTGGTCAAAGCAGATTTGGAAATGGTTTAAATTAATGACTTGAGCTACTGCAGACTCAGCAAAAGCAGAGCCTTTTTGGATGTGAGTGCTGGGGAAGTGAACGCTACACTCGGGGCACTTGCTTTCTGGATTTTATTATTTTCTCTCCCATTATACACTTCTCAGTGTTAGGTCTGGCCTCTCTTTTAAAATGTAGTGATTTCCTCTTAAATGAGGTAATCTTATGAAAGACCAAAGCTTTGCAAACTTGAATTTAGCAACAGGAATCCCCACTATTTATATGTGTGTTAACATGAGTATAAAAAGGATGTGGATTAGCTCAGCAATTGAAGTTCAGATTTCTGTTTTCTCCTTACCTTCTTACCTTCTCTCTCTCTCATTTCCAAATATTTTAAAACACTTTCAACATGCCAAAGTCTGTGTCCAGAGTATCGAAAGTAGAGGTTGACCAGATAGTACTTGACCTTATAACATGAGATGATAGTCAATTTCAAGATTAAGAAAGAACACAGGTGTGGAGGAAGAAGACCACACCAGGTTTCTCAGAAGCCCAGTGAGATCCTCCAGTTCACCTTGAGTGGGGTCTGAAGCTGGAGCAAGGAAGGACCACAGAGGACTTCCTGGAAGAGCTGAGCTTCTTTTTTTTTTTTTTTAATTTTATTTATTTATTTTTTTAGAGAGGGGAAGGGAGGGAGAAGGAGAGACAGAGAAACATCAATGTGTGGTTGCCTCTCATGTGGTCCCCACTGGGGACCTGGCCCGCAACCCAGGCATGTGCCCTGACCGGGAATCAAACCTGCGATGCTTTGGTTCACAGCCCGCGCTCAATCCACTGAGCTATGCCAGCCAGGGCTGAGCTGACCTTCTTACTAAGTCTGGAAAGATTTGTTGATGGTACCCAGGCAGCTTGAGAGATTTGGTGAACTGAGTGTTTTAAGCGCTCTGACATAAGCAAAACCTAAAAAAAGAAAAGAAAAGAAAAAGTGGGCTGGGCTTCTGATCTGCGAGGAATTTGATAGGCTTGCAATGTATAGAAAGGGGCCAGGAGATGCGACTTGCAGGTGGGTAAAGCAGGCTCTGACCCAAGCTCCACGTGACTGGAAGTCCAACGTGTGTGCCCTTATCCCACGGCACCTTTGGGGATCCAGTGCTGATTATTTAACTGTGTGATAAAGGAAGTCAACGACCTTGCACTTAACCATGTGGGATGGGAACACTCATATCTCCGTCTCTGGAAAACTTCTCTTCATGGTTCCCTTCTGGAAAGTTCTGTCCATGTCAAAGGTGCCGTGAGCTGTATGTGGTATGATGCTAGAAAGCCATGGCTGTGGTGGCATCCTGTTCTTTCACGAGTTGTTGGTTTGTCTGAGGGGCTTGCACGAAAGTGGGCATCTGTAGTTGTCATCTGTCATTATTGTAACCAGTTACCATCAGCTGGGTGGCTTGAAGCAACACAAATCCATGGTCACACAGTTCTGAAGAGAAGTGCAGGGTGGGTCTCACTGAGCTAATGCCACGGTGCCAGCAGGATCGTGTTCCTCTCTGAACGCTCAAGGTGAAAGTCAGCTTCCTTGTGTTTTTTCATTTACGAAGGCCTCCCACATTCCCTGGCTCAGAGGCTGCTTCCTTTTCTCCAGCGCCAGAAACACAGCCTCTCTCGGACCCATTCTCTCATAGGCACCTCTCCCTCCAACTCTACACTCCGCTGGGGAAGGTCAACTGATTTTAAGGACCCTTGTGTTTACATTCAGGGCTCAACCAGATAATCCATCTCAAGGTCTTTAACTTCATTCCACCTGCCACGTGCTTTTTGCTGCCAAAAGTAACCTCCTCACAGGTTCTTCTAGGAAGGGGGCGTTTTTAGGAAACCAGAATTCTTCCCATCACAGTGTGTCATCATGTCACTCAGTGGCTGTCTCCAAAGAGCGGCTGCTCCCAGGACAACACCTCCCTGCCTCTTCTTCATCGCAGAGCAGACAGCACATGTGTCCACGTGGTGAGTATCACCTTGCTCCTTTGTGCAGAGCGGCTTTGTGAGGACTCAAACTCAGGGTAAAAACCAGGCGCTTGAAGCAATCACTCTGCCTGCCCCTTGGTTCAAGGATGGCACTATTGTCCCCATGCCTTTCGAACTTGTGAGTTTAGAAGGTATCTGCATTTTCAGATCCGTTATTGTCGGGGCACCGGGGTCCTCCAGTGCAGGAGAAAGTGAGCTCTGCTGCATCAGTTAGCTCTCTGTGAGCACTGAGGGAGACCTGACTTGGCGGGTTGACCCAATGAACTCCCAGGACACTTCTCAGAGTGGTTCCTCAGACCGGGCATGGCTCTGCACAAGGGAGCAGGGCCAAGGAGCACACTCATTCTTGTGTCTTTATTTCCAAGCCCTGTGAAAGGAGCCAGGCTGCTTAAGACTTGCAGTTCTAAAGGCAGACAAACCTGAGCACAGGTTTTGGTGACACTGTCACCTTGAGCCTCAGTTTCTTCTCTTACTAAGGAGAAAAATGATACCTACCCACTGGTAGCTGCAGCTACTAGATGAGAACATAAAACTCAAGGCATGATGCTAGGGAGGTACAAAGGCACAAGAAATAGGGGCTATTTTATCTTTAATTTTGTACCTTCTTCATTCTGTGCAATCATCTGCTCCAAATCTGTACAAATCTGGAAATGTTACTGGCTGTTGTCACAAAGGTACCTAAGAAACGTGGGTTGTATTGGTGGCTCCAAGGCCCTAAAGCAACAATGCCATTGGATGTGACCACCATTCCTGACAGAGGGGAAACCCTGGAGGCAGCCTTTGGCCTGGGGCTTGGAGGGCTGCAGAAGGGGGAAGAAAGGGAAAGTCATTCCTGGCTGTGGGAAAGGCCGTGCACAGGCTGAGAGGGTCAGCTGGACCTGGGTGTTGAAGAAAGAGCTCAGCGCTGATGTGGAGAAAACACATGGGGTGAAGATATGCAGCCCCTCCTCCTGGGTTTCCAAGTCAAACTTAAAGGCCCTCATGCTGACTCTCCACACCCCCAAACACCCCCATCAGAGGTAGCGTGGTCCGACCTAGCCACCAGGTGAGCGAGTCTGCAGTCCAGGCTCCGAGTGAAGCATGCCCCTCGATCTTGGCCAAGACAAGGTGTCCTTCACGGGTCCTAACATGCCCCCAGTATGGGTTGCGTATGGCCTATATACCATCCCTGTCATCTTCACCACATCTTTGAATGGCCCGCATCAGTCACCCCGTGTTACAGGAGCAGGCAAGTAACTGGAGTAAGGCCACAGCTGCAGGTGTGTGGTTTCGCCCAGATCAGCCTGACCCTCGGTGGTGCTTACTGTTCGGCCCTCTGCTCCATGCGACCCTCCCCACCAGACCTTTCTCTCCCATCTCTCTGACCAGGCCCACCCGATTCCAGAAACACGGGTTCCCCTATGGCCCCAGAATATAACTCCTTCCTACCCTAAATTAATTTTAAACCATTGGAGATTCAAGCTCTAACCTCTTTTCCAGAAAGAGCATTTGGAATATTTGTAAACCTGTAAGATTTTAGACCACGTGGGGAGCCCCTGTGCCCAGCATTCAGCTCCTTCTGAGTTCAGACTCCCTCATCCTCTTGCTGTACCTCCGCTGCTGCGCACACACACTGGACTGTCCATCTCTGCGTTTGCCCTGGACTCCTGCCTCACCCCGTGCCTTCATTCACTCCAGTCTCTTTGAAAATCCCACCCCTTTTCTTAATTCCATAATCCAAATTCCACCTGTTCATTGATGCTTACCTCCTCCGGGGAGCCTTTCCAGACTCATCCTAATGGGAGAAGGTTTTTCTAAGTCAAGAACTGATAAACTATCATAGACCAAGCCCACCCCATCCCCTGCTTTTATAAATAAAATGTATTAAAGAACAGTAAGGCCCTTTCTTTTATGTATTATCTACGGCTGCTTTCATGTCACAATGGCCCGGGTAAGATGCGACAGAGAGAATATGGCCAGCAGAGTGAAAACTGCTTAGCATTTCTGGCCCTTTACAGGGAAAAAGTTGCTAACCCCTGCTGTAAGCCATGAACCTATCATCAATCATTCCGTGAGTATTTTTATGACATGGTCTGAGTGCTGAATGCTCCTGTTGACGACAGCAGTGTGCATATGTGTGCACATGTGTGTTTGTGTGTTAGGAGACGGTATGGCTGGTAAGCACTGAGAAGACTACAGCTTCTGCCATCAGAAAGGGGTGTTACCTGTGCAACCTTAGGCAAGGTGCACAACCTCTCTGATCTTTAGTGTCTATCTGTACCAGCAAGAGTACCACTACCCTCTTCAGAGGACCTCTCTAAGGGTCAAATGACATATTGCATTTTCTGCCCTAACAGCGTGTGGTACATAGATTCTTTTCTACCAGTGAGTAACTGCGTTCCCATTTCTCCTGCATCTCGTCCATGCCAAACTTATTGTAGCCAGCTTATCTTTGAGTCCCAGTGCCGCTTGACATTGCTGCGGAAATTCTTGACATTGAACCTGAAACAGGAATGGGGTGGGGGTGGAGCAGAAGCCACCTTGGACTCAGCCCTCATTTCACAGAGTGAGCCTCCTGATGGCTGGAAACTTCCCGTCATTAGGAGCCTGGGCTGGGTTCCAGCTGCTGCCCTGGAGAGAAGAGGGTTCTTATCCCATTACCAGCCTCCTAAGCCAGCCTGTCCCCCCAGGATTAAGATCTTATAAACATCAGCCAGTCCTCAGGGGAGATCCGCTGAGGGCCCCCCATTGACTCCAGATGGAGAAGAGACTAGTTTGGAGGAACAAATGTTAACTTTCTTTTTTCAGTAAGAAAAACACAACAACAGCACCATTACAGACAACAGCACAACCAAAACACCTCCCGAAAACCAAGAGATTTTGATCCGCGGGCTCAGAGAGCAGGACGTGATTTTAGGGCTGGGGCTGGAGAGCAGGGAGACGCGCTGGGTGTCTTTGGGAGATCCCCACCAGGACCAGCATGGGGACGGGGGGCGGGGCGGGCTCTGGCAGTTCAGGAGCAAACCTGCCATCGTGGCCAGGAGAGGTGCCAACAAACAACCAAGTGGCAATCTTTATGCGGAAGCTGACTCTCAAAGACGTTTTAGCTAGCTTAATTTTTCTCCTATGGGCTGTGCAGCAACTCTGGTCTCTATGTGGGCTTTGCAAACCCCCAGCAGACTCTGGTATAAGGCTGTTCTTTTCAGTGAGAGGCAAACAGCCCGTCTGCTGAAGCTCCTGGCCTCTTCCTCTCTTTCCAGTGGAGAACTTTCTAGCACCTAAGCCCCAGCCACTCCTCACGGTAAGAACAGCAGACGCTGCCCTCCCCCTCAGATCACCTGCCCGCACACAGCCCCCTCTGAGGGCCACGCCGTTTTATTTCCATTGCAGAGATCATTGCTGGGGTGTTTTTTCTCATGTAACATGTATATGCCGCCTGACTCACAATTTATAAATTACCTAGAATTCCTCATTTTAGAAACATCTTGAAATATTTGAAAGAGTATGGATTTCGAATTCAGAGAAAGAAGGCATGTGACTCACTCAATCACTTTCTAGCTTGCGGTTTTGGGCAGATCACACAGCCTCTCTGGGCCACAATTCCATCAACAAAGGTGGAGCATTAATGCTACTCTCACATGCCCTGGCTGGTGTGGCTCAGTGGATTGAGTGCTGGCCTGTGAACCAAAGGGTAGCTGGTTCGATTCCTGGCCTGAGGCACATGCCTGGGCTGCAGGCCAGGTCCCCAGTAAGGGATACACGAGAGGCAACCACACATTGATGTTTCTCTCCCTCTATTTCTCCCTCCCTTCCCCTCTCTATAAATAAAATAGTAAAATCTTTAAAAACAGTACTACCCTCAGGTGACAGTTGCACGTGTGTGTGAAAGTGTTTACGAGACCTAGAAAGTGTATGTGTAACTGTCACTATGGCCAGTGAAATGAAGCCTCCTGCTCCTCTCTTCCTGCATTACGGAGCAAACCAGAGATACCACATGTATGCATAAAAGTCTCATTGGATGAGAAGGAGAAATAATCTTGCCAGACATGTAAACTCTTATTTCTGTGAGCGCAATAGTCATTATCTAAAAAATAAATAATAAAATGTGTGCGGACCACCCCAGCCGAAACAGTCTACTGTGAGTCAGGGCTTACCAGAGCCTTCTGCTGGGCTCGTGAAGAGGCCCTTCCAGCAAGTGCCCCTGCGAGGTTTGACCACCAGATGACTGGACGAACACCTGGGGAATAACAAAAATCTTAGAGGTCCGTGTAGAGTTCTTTGTCAGGGAAGAACAGTACAGACGAGAGTAATGTTATTGTTAGAGCTCATTTTGCACCAGGCGCTGGGTCAAGAGCATTTTCTGAATTAACTCCCATAATTGAAGCAGGGAGGATGCAAGATCACAAGGGTGCCAAGTACCAGGAGACTCTCCCCTTTATCCATTCAACCAACGTGTGCACAGACACGCACACACACCTGTGCACAAACACACACAGGCCCCTCCCGTCCAGCAGCAAGGGCACAATGCATATCCGTCATGTGCCTTCTCAGAGGCTCTGTTGCTGGCCGTGAAGGGCAACCTAGTGAATAAAATCAACTCCGGATGCCCCCAAGCTGGCCCCCAAGCGGAGACTCTCCCTGTGGGAATGCCATCACACCTCAAGCCCAGTGGTTCTCCCACGGGTGGCCCTGTCAAGGATCTCCACGATGAACTCTGGCTCTGGGACTCGCTGCAGCCATGGTCACCAAGAGCAGAGAACAGTGCGTGCCCCTCATGGGACCCATCCCTGCCTCCCTGCAGGAGCCTCCCTCCCATCCTCACATTTGTCTTCTGCGGCTGTGTAACAAATTACCATAAGCTTAGTTCATGCAAAACAATAGCTATTTAGTAGCTCACAGCTCTGCAGGTCAGAAGTCCAACTCTCTGTCCCTGGGTCCTATGCTCGGGGTCTCGCCAGGCTGAATGTCAAGGTACCGAGGGCTTTAGACCCCACGATACTCATTAGTCAAACAAACAAGCACAGGGGCAGTAAGTGCTGAGCATTTACTATAAGCCAGGACGTTCTATCAACAATCTCATTTAATGTCTCTAAAATCTGATAAGGTTGTAGTACTGTTTCTGGTTTTACAAGGAAACTGAGCCTTTGAGAGGTTAGGTAACATACTCAGGGCCTGGCAGTTGAGAAATGGTCCAAAGTGGATTAGAACACTTCACCACCATGCTGATGTGTCCCATTGAAGAAAATGCAGAGCGCTCAGTGATGGGTCAAGGTGAAGTGATGCCACTCTGGGTGTGGGTTGGGCGGGGTCTCTGGCAGAAGAGGAGGGGAGAGCCGGTGGCATCGTGCCCTCTCAGGTGCAAACACCTGCAGGCCAGAACTCAGGAGCCAGGGAAGGTAAAGATCCACGCGTCCTTCTGATGGAGTTTTCTCCAAAGCTTTTCTGCTGCAGTTGATGGGGTGGGCGTCACAGCATCTACCTAGTAGTTACTCATTGACCTTTGCCCTTATTGGTCCATTGACCCATCCGTTCTACCACCCTTCACGGAAGCCTATCTGTGTCAGGGTCTCCACTCTGTGTCAGCTGCAGGGATGAGTCCGGCACCACCCACCCTGTCCAGGGGCCCGCGGGCATGTGGAGGAGACACGGGTCCAGGAAGTCATTGTGACAGAGCGAGCGAGGGGCTCAGGCAGAAGCCCACCACAGCAGTGGCGAAGACAGCGGGTGAGCTCTTTCTGGAAACGGGTGGGCCCTGGTGGGGGCAGGTGGCACTCTCAGGAGGATCCTGGAGTTGCCTTAAAAATGAGAGGATGAGGGATGTGCCAAGGGAACAAACAGGTGAGTGGTGGCACAGAAGCCAAACCCAGCGTGACTCCACTGGGGAATTGGAAGGAAAGCCGTGCCTGGTAAGAAAAGATGGTGCGGGGCGGGGGGAGGGGAGCGATGCAGCCAACTAGAGGACTGGGGTGGACCGTGCGGTTTTTATCACAGTGTGAACGAGCTGGAAGGAGAGAACCAGGCGCATGGAGACCTGCCACCTTATAACCATTTCATCACGGAGGAGTGGGGCTCCTGACAGCAGTCCCTTCCCTCAAAGGGCACGCCTGACTGGCTGGTTGGGAAATCAGCCTTGGCTAATCGGCGTACAAGGAAAGAGAAGGTTGTGCAGGTGAAGCCAGGTCGCCCTGGGGCACGGAGGGTGCTGTGCTCAGGAAGCATTCCCAGGCGAGACCGGGGTGAGACGGGCCTGAAACCAGCCCTTGGTTCCCCACAACAGTGGTCTCAGGGGGTGACTTTGGGCAACCAGAGGACCCCACGCTAGGATGACAGCATCGCTGTGAAACTCACCCAGCACTTCCTACTGCTCAGCTGTGTGCGTGCGCCTGTGTGTGCTACCCCGTGAGGAATTACCAGTTACACACGCTGACACGCAGGCCAATTCCCAGGATCACGTTGGCCTGGAGACAAGGGTGTGTGTGTGGACGTGCATGTGTGTGTCTGGAGGAGAGTGTCTGTGTTTGTATTTGTGCATGAGCAAGAGCTGATGGGAGAGGAGGACAAACCATACCCGTGGCTGCTGGCGCTCTTCCTCCGCCTCCTTCCGTTTGTGGAGTCTCTAAAGCCTCTTTGATCAGAGTGTGGTGCATGGACCAGGAGGATCTTGTGCGTCTGCCAGGCATGCAGAATCTCCACCTGACCCTGCCCAAGGCCTCCTGAGTCAGAATCTGTGTTTTGATAGCCCTCCCTCCCCCTTCGCCAGCTGGTTCCCATGCACGTTAAAGTCTGAGAAGGTCTCCCGCTCCAGAATGAGGTCCTCTCTGAATTCAAGTCAAAGAGCCAGGCAAAACTTTTACCCTCACAGGAAACAGGTATGGCTGGGGCATTTAACAAGTACTGCCCCTTCTGTCCCATGTGGCCTTAGAGGAAGGGATGGACAACGAAGTTCCGTCAAGTGCGTTCTCAGGCCTGAGGTCACACAGGTTTTCAGGGCTCAGTGAGGCATGTCAAGGTATGTCCAGTTACCATCACTTTATTTCAAGGCCTCGGGCTGCCTTCCAAGTCAGAGGCATCGCCTAAGGTGAGAAGGATTTCAAAAGGATAACTGAAGGTCTTTCCCACTCATAGGGCTTGCGTCTACCTTGAGGATAAAGCCTGGCTGATCGGAAGCTTTGCTTACGAGTTTTCTATGTCAGCGAGAGGCTGGCTTTGGATGGGATTCCAGGGGCATTTCTGGGAGCCAAGAATGTTCCCCTCGACTCTGAAAACAGTCAGTCCTTCGTGCGCCTGAGGCATGCTGTTACCCTCTGACCTGTTTCCCCGTCTGCACAGTGGGGACTGGATGAAGGAATCCTGGTCTTAGAAGTTCACATGAGAAAGGGAGATACATTTCATAGACTGGTTCCCACAGACCTCATGTTGGGAGTTGATCTATGGCAAGCACAAAGCTTAGGTCCTTTTGGAAATACACGTAAGTCGTCAGGAAATTAGGAGGTTCTGATTACTTTCATCACACTGAACCTCATCATTGTAACCCAGGTCAGTTCTACCCAATCCATTTTACAGATGAGGAACCTGAAGCTTGGGGAGGCGAAGGGACTTTTTCCCTGTGCTCAGAGGTAGTTAAGGACAGACCCCAGTCTTTGCTTCTTCATTGACTCCACTCTCTTAGCAGAGCTTTGGGGTTTTAATCTGTGACTCAGCCTGAGGTAAGAAAAGCTTGGATAAACTGACTAGAACTCTGCGTGAGACAAGCCTTAGCAGGTCTGTGTGTCATTTCAGGTGTCCAACACTCTCCCTTGACTGATGTCCCAGAAGTTCAAGCTCCCAGAATCTAGTGCGAAAGAGAATTCAAAGAACCTGCTACATGTTTGGACCGAAGCCAGCACTGAGTAACACAGCCCCTGGAGGAAGCAAAAGGCAGAATCCACTCTCCTGACAAACAACCCTCTCTGCACGCAGGCTGGGTTCACAGGGAACCAGAGGCAGAGGCCGAACGGCAGGGACTTCCAGATGTGCTAGAGTCCTAGAGACTGGCTGAATACACATTCTCCCCTCCTTCTGCATCGCCTTCTCTCCCCCTTAGTCCCACTCATAGAAGCAGCCGCATTGATCACGGGCTGTAATTTACATTCTGAGTGTGTGTTTATTTATTTAATGCAGAACCCCAGCCCCCACACACATGCGCTCGCGTGCGCGTGCACACACGCACACACACACACACACACACACACACACACACCATGAGGGCTGAGAAGCTGCGCAGGCACAGGGACTGCCTACCCAGTGATGAGCAGAGCGCAGGACAGGGAAGACCTGCCTCGTGCTCGCTGAATGGCTGATTACATAAACGGTGTAGGCAACTTTGGTGCCTGATTAGAGCCTAGTGCTAGCTCTTCAAGACCTCATCTGTCTTCAGTGAGGACAGGAAATGTGACTTTGAACCTCCGGTAAGTAGACAAGTCACTGAAGTATGGCGGCACTGTGGTCCAGGGGGTTTGTTCTGCCACCACTGTGGCTACAATGTGTCCAGCACCGTGTCAGGGGCTCAGACGGAGCAATGGCAGGGACAGCCTCCTCTCTGCTAGTGCATGGGCTTTTCTCAAACGCAGACAGAGAAATGGTATGTCCCAGGGCGAAGGCCACTGGTTTGCAGCTGAGCATGGTGTCGAAGGGTCTAAAGTTCCAGGAGCTTAGTTCTGCCTCAGAAATGACGTCACAGGGCCATCCACTCAGGGCTGGAGCTTGGAGAACACAGCGAAATGAAAAACAGCTCAAGAAAGCCCACAGCCAGATGGGGCAGGGCACCCTCAAAGTGTCTGGTTTCCAGTGCCCTTGTCATGTCACCCCCAGTTGAGATTAAACCTTTCCTAGGAGTTTCTACAGCACCCTGTCCAGTGGGTGCTGCTGTTTCTGTGCAAGCAGGGTAGAGGGTGCCCGTGACTTACCGCACGTCCCCTTCACCACAGGTCATGTCCGATGCTAAACCCTTTTCTAGACCCACAGCCCTGACCCTCGAAGGAAGGGGTGAAAGCCGAGCGGGAAGAGCAGAAATGCATTTGTATCAGTGATCCTGGAGTTCCAGGCTCTGAGTCAGATGCTTTAGATATATGATTCCATTGAGTCCTCACCAAAAGTCAAGAGTTTGTAAAAGTCATTTGCTTTATAAATAAGGAAACTCCAACAAGTGACATTTTAAGAGACTCGGGGTTAGGAAGCAGAACAGCCAAATTTTGAGAGCAGCTCTGGCCAAGGTCTAGCGCATCCCCCACTCACCATGGAGCACCCACCACTAGTGTCCAGCTTGGAAAGGGGGCCAGTGTTCCATTCAGTCCCCAGATACACCTCATTTTCTTACAGTACTAAGGAAACCTGCAATTTTTAATGTAAGACTAAGGACATAATTATAATATGTATCATTTACACTTAGAAAATTCATTCCCCCTCCTTTTAGGAATATTATGAGTCCTCTGGGCCCTTCCAGAGATGAATGTAGCAGTTAGCTCTTTCTTTTTTTTTTTCCAGAAATAATCTCTGGTACAAAGATCTTTGTTTTGTGGTGGTTGTTTTTTTTCCAATCAACGTTTTGACCAAATTGATGTCCAAAATAAGGACAGCCTCAAGTGTGGGCTCTCCTTGGCTTCTGTGATGTCTTTGCATTTCAGAAGCCAAGACAAATATCTCTCCCCTACTGCTTTTTTGCCTTACCTTAAAATGTGGGTCCTATCTGAGTAGCTCAGTTGGTTGGAATGTTGTCCCAGTACGCCAAGGTTGTGGGTTCAATGCCCGGTCAGGGCACATACAAAAACCAACCAATGAAAGCATCAATACATAGAACAACAAATCAACATTTCTCTCTTTCTCTCTCTCCTTTCCTCTCTCTCTCTAAAATCTATAAATTATTATTTTTAATGCGGGCGTTCCTGCTTGCTCCTGGGGGCACTATAAAGTGCCTGTCCCTCCTCCGCTTTCCCTCCTCCCCACTCACTCTCTTCAGTGCCAACCCTGCCCTGCAGGCCTCTGAGGGAGGCTTTCACAGCCCCCCACAGGAAGCAGCCCCTGGGAGCAGCCTGGCTAGGCATGCTTGTGACCTCAGCATCAGGAGGCTCACCACTGTGCCTCACTGGGCGGGAGTCTGCAGTGCAGTGGGGGTGTAGTGTTGGCAGCACCAAGAGGAGGCCTGGCGTTGCCTGCCCATGACGATGATAGCCCAGCTGACCACAGGAAGGGCTGTGTGCATCTCAGGCTGGCCCTGAACTTGGCTACTCCAGGGAGGAGAGAGAGCCTACAGGGCTCAGCAGCTGTCCATGGGCTTCTAGGTCCCACAGAACTGGGGTCTAACTTTGTGGGGATGATGGTCCTGGTCAGGTGTTTTTCCACCTCTCAACCATGGTCGCCCCTTTCGTAAGTGGTCACAAGCATCACAGGGGCCTCTTGGACCTGCTGAGGATCAAGTCAGATGGCAGGTAAAGTGCTTAGACAGGTAAAGTGCTTGACTCATCAGCAGAACACAATAAAATGAATCATTGTTATTATCAGCAGGAGAGTCATGTGACTGACTGAACAAGGAGACAAAGGACTACACAAACCCTAATGAAGATGCTCCATTCTTATTTCAGGAGAGGGAACCCAGACTCTGCTCCCACTGGGGGTGAGTGAATTTGCTCCCAAAGGAGTAAAAACAGTGGCAATTTCTTTAAAGCAGACATGTGCCAAGATGGCTTTAGATTTGACGAGCTGCCGATGCCTACACTAGGCCATAAGAGTACGACATAGAGTACTCTCAATTTCTAGGTGTGTTCCCCAATCTCGGGTCACAGAACCCATGCCTCCTGGGTCCCAGTGGGCTCCTTTCTAGAAGATCTGAGAGCCAGGTGACGAGAGGTCAGTGGCTCACCGAGAGCAGAGTCCCCTGGCAGCTGCTCTTTTTCCCCGGGTCTTGCCCTGTCCTGGGGCGCTTGGTGGCTGTGTTCTCGCCCCGGCTCCGTGATTAATCACCACCCCTTGAAAACCCACGCAGGGAGGTGAGCAGAGCTGCCAGCTGGGAGAACAGTGAGTTCATGTAGTTCTTGTTAAATTGTGCAAAAGCCCTGAGTCACCGGCTCCAAAATGCAGGACAGCCAGGCCCCCCACGTCTACCTTTCGGTGACGAGGAGCCCCACCCCAACCTGGCCCAAGGGATGAGATGGACCCTGGGGGTGGGCAAAGGAGTCAGGGAGGGCAGCATGGGTGGGGTGGTCTACCCGAACCAGAAAAGGGACAAGCGAGAGCTCAGCCCTCTGGCTCTGGGTCCTTGGAACAGGTTGTCCCTGCACCGGCCAGCACACCTCTGTCCTCCCCTCTGGAACATTCATCCAGGCAAATGGTGTCACAGTTCTGGGGAGCCGCCGTTCACCAGCCTGGACGCTCCCTCCAGGTCCAGGACCAAGCAGCTGCGTCCATCTCTCTGACTCTCTCCAACCATTCCTGCAGCCTGCATAGGAGAGAAAAAAATACAGAGAAGGAGCAACGGCCTGGTTTGAGCACCTACTGTATGCTAGGTATTTCAATACCGTGCTTTCTTCTGAGACCAAGCCTGGGGGCAGGAAACCGTTCTCCTGTTGCAAAGGTGCAACGTTGGCCTGGAAGAGGCGGACTGCCCAGTTCTTGCTTCACCTAAGAAGGAAAGACACAGGGTTCACGTCTACGTGGTCTATGAGCAGGTGTTTACAGTGGCAAGCAGACGTTCCAGCCCAGCCACCTGCGGGAAGCACATGGAACTTCGTGGAGATTCGCGTCCTCACCTGCTCCCTCCTGCCTCCAAAGCACCTCCCCAGAACACAGCTGCTCAGCGAGGCCAGTGCACACAGGAGGCCCTGGGCTGTGACCCAGCTCTGCCACGTGCACGGCGGGGCCCGGCGAAGTTCTCCCTGCTGCGTCTACAGGGTTCACACCCACACCTTCCACCTGGCCCTCCTCGGGGAGTGGATGAGAATATCGGAGGAGGGAGCATCTGGGCAGGGACATGTCCTCATGTAGCCTCTGCAGGCCTGGACACCACAGGCTGTTATCCATCTATTTCTAATTGGCTGGGCCTCCATCACCCATGCACTGTGGCAACGTGCAAAACAGGTCAGAAATAAACGTCAGAATAATTTGGAGATAGCTCCAGACTTCCAGGTGGCTCGTTTCTTCCACCAGTTTCAGGCTACAGAGACTGCCTTCCCTTTATGTCACCTCGAAAGTGCTGGCACAGGCAAGCAAAGTCTAATGTCCTCATGGGATCGGGATGCACCCACTGAACCAAATGGCCCTTGGTGAATGTCCCAATCACATCATTCTAAGAGCTTCCGAAAGGACCAGACTGCCAACCTGGGCACCTGCTTCAGAATCAAAATCCTGAGAGACCTTGTCTGCATCTGTGAACGTAGATAGGAAGGTACTACTGGCCCAGAGAGAGGGGCAGTGACTTGCTGAAGGTCACCAGCAAATGGGTGGGTCATAAATGGGGACTAAGATGAAGCTCTTCCAACCCCTGGCTGGAGCTTCCCTATTCTCTAGGCTTAAAAAAACACTCTCTTGGCTTGTTTCAAAAATTCAGCAATTTTTCTTTCAGGAGATATTTTTTTCCTATAATTTTCTGTCCCTGAGTCTGACCTCCAAAGCCCCAAAAGGCAGGTTCACTTCATGGGTCTCGCCACCCACCTCTGGCCCCACCCTGACGTATGCCTACCCCACAGGGACCCCAGGAGCCCACACCTCTCCCACCCAAACCCCCGCAGCAGAGGGAAGGATTTGGATTTCCTGAGAGAAAGGGGTGCAAGCTCCTCCATTTCCTGCTCTCTGCCATCCTGAGCAAAACGGGATCCAACAAGGTCATGTTCACGCTCTGGGTGGCCAGAGAGCTGGTTCCCCTGGAAAGTCAATGACCTTGAAGGGAAGGCCTGGGGTCTGCGGGAGAGAAGGCAAACAGCTGCAGAATTGATTTCTAGAACTCCAGAGTGTCAGCAGTGGTGGAAGCTCAAAAGCTCCTAGAAAGTTCTGCAACGGGGGAACTGTTCTATGCCACATCCTGCTCCGAGTCCACGGCTCGACACTGCATGAGACAGCACAGGGCAGTGCGGGAGCCACAGCCCCACGCGGTAGCTGAGCGCTGCTATGACCAAGGAGCTGAATGTTTACTTTTAGTTCATTTTAATTAATTTCCATTTAAATGGCCACAAGGGGCTGGTGGCTATGGGACTGAACCCTACAGTTCTAGGAAAACATCTCCCTTGAACGTGTTTTATTTGATTATTATTATTTCTGTATTCAAAGCCTGAGCCATAAACTGTTTACCTTGCCCAAGGTCCTAAGGCTGATTTTTTAATTCAGTCCAATTGCTAGACTCCTGCTCCCACTGGACATTCAGACGTGAGCACAGAAGTCCCCTGTCTTCAAGCGGCTTGCCCTCCTGTCCAAGGGCTATCAGGAAACAGGGCGCCTGGGCAAGGTGGCTCAGCAGGACGAGGTGTTAGGGAATGCTCCACCTGGACCTGAGTGGGATGCTCCAGGGGGAGTCGGAGAAGATGTCAGGAGCGGGTGATGGTCCCAGGTCTTGCAGGTCCTGCTGAGGAGCTTGGGCCTTTTCCTAAAAGGAATAAGGACACCACCCTGGAGCAGGGGTCCTTAGCCTTTTTGGGGGTAAGGGAGCTATGCACCTTTTCTCTGCTCACACATTTTGTGTCATTTCCATCCTGATCACAGAACCGAACAAATTCTTTCTTGGAGGATTTGATCCAGGTAGGGAGACAGCCACATAATGGAATTAGAAGGCCACCCCTTGGGTCAGCAGAAGGTGACTGGAATGAGGGAAGTCTGGGAACCCAAGGGCTGGCAGCTTTCTGCCCCAGAGCAACCTGGGGGTGAGCTAGCCCAGCATGCAGCAGACACCTCCTGCCTGTCCCTGCAGCCTGAGGAGCCCACCTCTCCCCTTCTGCAACCAGGAGCCTCCAGTCAGCCTGCCCCTGGGGTGTGTCTTTGTGTCTGCTCTTGCAAATAAAACCACCTGCCCTCTCACCCCTCACAGCCCCAGACATAAATCCAGAGACCCCTGCCAGGTATGAAAAACAGCAGCCCTGCCCACGGTGGCCAGAGGAGGCACCCATTCCACACTGATGTTGACTTTGGAAAGCTCTGTCTTCCTTAGTCACTTCCTACTTCTCTTACCTTCAGGGGAAGTAAAATTAAAATAGTAGTCAAAGTCATACAAACAGGACAAAAGTGTCAGCCTGCCCTTGGGCCACACTAATTACTTCCAGCGCGCTTGTCCCTTTCCTGGTGCAGAGTGGGGTGGTGGGGGTGCCCCCAACCCCGCTCCACCCTGAATTGCCAGTCTCCCCCGCAGGACCAGCTTTAATTAATCCTCTGTTACTGTTAAAATCGCGTCTTCCCGAGGGGAGTCCCAACTAAGCAGGAATATTATTTTAAACACACACTGTAAACAACACTGCTTCTCTGGGGGGCCCTGGGTGCCGTGGCTTTGACCCTTTCTCTGCTGAAATCACTCATTTTTTTTGTCAGCTTCTAAACTAAGCCCTTCATATTTCTTTGCCCTTTTCTGTTAGGTTGATTTTCGTTTAAATCCTAAAGGGAGAAGGACAGAACAAAAGAATCACCAACAATGCTAAATACCTCAGCTTCCCTGTAAAATAATTGCTTGCAATTTACTTGAAACATCGTCAGTTAATAGCAGACAGTCACGTAGCCAGTACTGTTCAAAGCCATAGAGATATATTATCTGTAACACACACATACACCGTAAGATATACATTTATTTATGCATTGAAACTTTTCTATGTAAACATTTATCTAAACTTTGACAATGATGCCATGTAAGTGTGACTATTAATCTGACTTTATAGAGACAGAGGGCAGGGAAACTTCAATAACTTGCCAGAAGTCACACAGCCAATAACTGACGGACCCACATTCGCATGCAGGCAGTGTGGCGCAGGGTGTGTATTCGAAGGTACTGAATCATACAGACTGACACCGTCCTCTCTCCAAGCTCCTGGTTTTACTCCGTCCTTCGTGAGAACAACATCCAACCTGGTTCAACTCCCACATCCTATGGGCTGTCTTTTGAAAGTTAAAGGCATGCAACTTCTTCTTGGCATGGCCCTCTTTTGCTTTTTTTCTATCCATCTACAATTACTTAATTGCATGCATAATTACTTGCACGGGAAATTGGTTCCCTAGCATCCCACCAGCACTAGGAACCAAACATGTTGCCCCCGAGGCCTCTTGCAAGGTGGGATGGATCATTCCGAATTAGCTGCTTTCTTTAGAATTCTTTAAAAAAAAAAATGACCCGCTCTCCTTTTCAAAGGGCTGGAGAGGGGATTTGGAGAGAGCATTTCCCCCAGCGGCTCCTCTGGGATCCCTGTGAACTTGGCAAACTTGCTCGGAATTACCCCAAAAGAGCAATTTGTTCCCTAGCAAAACAGGGAAATTGTCTGGGGCAGACCCCGGCTGCCGGGTGCGGGCTCACCACCAAGGGAAGGAGCGAGCTCTCTGGCGAGAGTCTGTTTGGGAAACAATTACCTCTCCTCTTTTGAATCAAAGATAGTCCTGCGCCGGCACTGAGATCAAATACAGTGTGTGGTCTCCACAGATTCGCTTCCTTTCAGGAAATTATTCATTGACAAAGCTGCTGGCCCGACAGCCGCTGTCTTACAGTAACCGCTCTTCGCTTTCTGAGCATCGGCCAACTAGGAGGAACTCTCACTGGCCTTAATGACGCCTCTCCCTTCAGGGAAGGGTCGGTCCGCACTTGCACTCACATCATCATGGAGACGGGGAGAAACAGCTTCCTCTCTCCCAGAGAAGTAAAGGAACATTCCACGCCCCGTCCCCATTCAAATGCTATCCTTTCCAGCTTGCTTCCAGTATGTAGGAGCAAGGGCTTGAATTCATTCAGTCTGCTCCCCTCTGGCGCCCACCTGTGTGCTAGGTTTACTGATGGAAACCATCGCTTCCATTCGGGGTCTCACAGGTGCTGCTGCCCCACGAAGTGACCGGAAGCCACCTGCAGTCCATGCTGGCAGGCTAGATGGTGGTGTGCAACCCGACTGGGAGACCCCTCCAGGCTAGATGGAAAACAGCACTGCCACCAGGGAGAGCTGTCCCTCCCTGATCCGGGACACCATAGAAAACCTTCCCCATGCCTTGTCCTCTTGGGCTCTAGAATGATCCTAGAGATGCTCTAGCCCAATCCTCTCATTTCACACGGATGCAAGTCAAGGCACAGGGTTGGCAAAGCTTTGTCTAAGTCCGCAGAGTGAGTGAGTGGAGACCAACCTCTAGGGCAGCCGGGGCTAGAACAGGTCAAGATTCTGGGGCCAGAGCAGCCAAGGGGCAGGGCGTCAAGAGGAATTCTATGTGCGATCCCAGAGAAGCAGGTCTGTCCCGGAAAAGACCGCCCAGGGGAGAAAAATAAAGCAGGGGTCCCAGACAGCCGGCTGGGCCAGCCTCAGTTCCTGAGAGTGTCAGTGCAGACCCAGTGTCTGCCTGGTGCCCACATTGTTTTTTAGTTTCTCAGTGTTGGTGGCTCTGTGGGCAGTGCTTAAACAGAAAGTATTTAGCAAACGAGAAGGTGATTGACCCAGATTGGCCAGGGGCAGGGGAAAGGGCACGCAAGGGTCCCCCTGAATTTTGACACCACAGGTCTCTTAATTCCTTGATGATAAAATATGTTAGCGAGAAAGTACAGAGACCAGTTATTCCCTAAGTTTCAACCACTTTCTTGTCATTGTGGCTAAAAACTCCACTTAGGTGATCATCTCATTACATCTTTTCAATGATCTTTCAGAGAGTTTGTGTTTCTTTTACTGACAGGGAAATTGAGGGTCCGTGAGAACGAGCATCTCTCAGCACTGTGAGGGCACGGCTCCTGGGCCCCTCACCTCCTCTCCTGACACGGTGACCACCCTTCCCGGGAGGGCTCACGGACTCGCCGCGCGTTCCAAACCCTCCTGCTTACATGCAGTCCTGTTCGGTCCACACAGATCCCCATTTCTGCAGGTGACGCAACGGAGCCTGACAGAAGCTAGACAACGTCATTGAACCATGCAGCTGGTTTAGTGAAAGACAGAGCCAGGTTTGGGAATCTCCTGTTCCTGGCTCCTCCCCCCGAGCGAGCTGTAAAGATCAGGGGAAAAAGGCAGAAAGGTGTTTGGCCATGCGATCTGGGAGTCCGACAGCCAAGCCTGTTCGAAGACGGCTCTCAGAATTAACTCGGACGCTGGGCAATTCACTGAACACTGGCCACGGAAGAGATTGCTAGAGCACTTCTGTCCGCTCAGAATTTTCTCTTCAAGCAAATCTCCAGAGAACAAAGAACGAATATCAGACAATTCAACATATCATTATAATTTTCATTTTCTCTCCTGCATCTCCAAAAAACAAAACAAAACACAAAAACAAAAAAACCACGTATAGATTTTGTAACCATGCAGTAAACATGATCAGAGGAGCTAATTCCAGTCGAGATGCCTTTCTTCTGAGACACACATACAGACACGCACACAAAGGAATTAAAAGTAAAAAGGAGAACAGCGTTTTCACTGCAACAAGGAAATGGCCGCAACCCCAAACCACAAGCTATGAAGACTTTCTGCCAAACGCAGTGCAATCCGAGCCCCAGCGTGGAAGGGTGGAAAGAGACAGCCCAGACCCCAGACCTCCAGCACAATGCAATTTGCTTTCAGAGCTCTCTGGGGGTTGCTCTCCCTGTGCTAATCATACCCTCCGACGATCCTCACAACCAGAGCTGCCGATTAGACACAGAGGGCAAACGGAATAAGACAGGACGGGAATGTTTCTGTACACTGAGTTCTGAGCCATGGCGGAGCCAAAAGAGAAGGACAGACGTGCCATCTCCATTCTCTGAGATTTTGCCTCCTGGCCAAGGAATACGGACGGGCATCGGGTAAGGTGTTGAAGGAGCAGGAAGCCACAATCAGCGCATCTTAGCACAAGCACTTACACACACACTTAAGAGACACCTGAATGACAGAAAGTGACGCGCATGTCTACCCAACACCTATGAGCAGCCCGACCGAGTCCAGCTTCCCTCTCTGGACTCCCTTGCAACAAAACACTAGCCCAGAAAGAAGTGCTGCTTCTATTTGAAGATGAGCAGATGCCAGGAAGTAAATATCAAGGCTTTCAAAATTTACCGATAAAAGAAAGGACAAGAGGGACAGAAACGAGGACAAGTCAGGTTAACATACATATATATGTATGTATGTGCATGTGTGCGTTTGTGTGTGTGTGTATGGCATTTGTCCTAGAAACAAATGAAGAGTGTGGGGAAATTGAAACTGTTCTTGGAAAACAGTTCAAGAGAGAGATACTGTAGAAGGTTAAGATAATAGGAGGGAACAGAGATGGCAGAGCTCAGGAAAATGGATACAAGAGAAAAATGAAATGATTATAGAGATAAAAAGTACATTGGAAACAACCAGAAAATGGAGGAATAAGCAAACTAAAAGGGAGACAGACACATCGAAAAAGCCCTCGGGAAGATTCCAGTCCCTTTCACAGGAAAGCGCTGAAGTGTCCACTCGGCAGCGGCAGCCTATGAGGAAGAAGGTTCCCTGTGTGGATGCCGGCCACAGCCGATCACGAGTTCTGCGCCAGGGGCCACAGCAAATAGCCAGTCCTGCAAGGAAACTTCACTTCCACATAAACACCTGAGTTGGAGATGAAACACACACAGTCGGTTCCAGGGAAACGTGACAGAGGTGGACGACATCAAGATTTGTATGGGTTACTCAGTAATGACGAAGGCCGGAAGCTGTGAGCATCAAGGCAGAGATAAAATAGTACGCAAGTTACTGACCGAGAAGAATATAAGCAAGTTAGTTGCAGGTTCCTTCACAGCAAAAGGCAAGGTCATGAGGCAGGAAAGGAAGTGATGGAAGTCTCCAGAATCACTGCTCGCCTGAATCTCTTGGATGCAGAGTCTTGCTCCTGGCAGCAAAGGGTGGCAAATTCAAGTCAGGAGACCTCGACAACCATTGGTATGCCAAATGCATTTATAAGGCTTCTGTCATCTTTCAACCCTGAGATTTCCTTTGCTTTCACAATGGTCCCATTAGAGAGCCTGTTAGTAGTTCCTAACTCACAGACCCATGTGATCAGTGAATTCATCCCTTTAAGAGCTCAATCTTTGCGCTTCCCTGCTGTCCTCCAAGAGGGCACTAGCCCTCCTGATCAGATCATGTATTATATATATCAGATCATTTTTAGTGTTGACATATTCATCAGGGACATGGAGGAATGCTCTCACCCAGCCCATGATACAGGTTATTCCATTTCTTTGCAGTGTATTTCTTTACAAAAAAAACTTAAATGAGGGAAGGACACCTAGTCAGGAAACAAGAATGCTGTCCACAAGACCCAGCCTTAGCCAGGTGTGTCTGTCTGCCCCTCACCTGAATTCCAGCCGTGTTCTGGAGGCGCTCATTGATGGGATGGTTTGATTACAAGGCTTTGCAGCATTCCCTCCTCATCTTCTCTGCTTCCCTTAATGCTCCGCCCTGAATGTATTGGCTCAACGACTCTACTTCTAATTTCGGAATCTATCTTCTTTCTTTAATAAAGTCTATTTTTCTCCTTAGCAAAATCCTTCATGTACTAGAGTCATGCACAAAAGTTCTGAAAAACTCAGGAATTTTAGAAATGAGCTTTTGGGGGAAAATAAGAAATTAAAACAAAGAATTTAGAAATAGAGAAAACAAATTAGAAGGGCTGGCACTGGGAATTAAATCCGTTAGAATATTGAGCTACGAATAAGCAACTGTGGTATTTATGGTTACAGAATGAAACATACATGTTATAAATTTTGGAAATACAAAAGCAGTAATATAACTTTAAAAATCCCCAAAGTGGGTTGGGAAGTGAGAGAAAACATATTTGTGCAAATATCTCTATCTTTTATGGCAAAGAATCAATAAATATTTAAACGTTTTATTAGTGGAGATTTTTAAGACAATAAAATGCCAATAATTTCCAAATTCCAATTGTTTTCACTTTTTTTTGTAACTGGACCTAGGTACCAAGGATGAACCAGACTTGTGGAAAGACATTTAGCTGTGGTTCAGCAATGACTGCAATTTCACACCAGCGTTTCCTTCTTTTATATGCAAACAAAATTATTTTTAAAATCTTAAAAAATAGTAGGTATAAAACAGAAACATATTCCCCAAATTACTTTCACCCAGAACCCCACCTGTACACCTGTGTATACTCGTCTAGCCTTTATCAATGTGTATGCATCACAGCACTGTTCGAAATAATATTATTACCCAGCAATGAAAAGTCATTTTTGGGGGAAGGTATTTTAGGAACCTAATTATTTTTCTTGCTCACATACTCTTTATATGAGAACATATGCATTTTATAAAGCAACAGAATTATTCAAAAAACACAAAGATGGGTAATTTTTATCAGTTGAATAATTGGGTATTGGGTATTAAGTGTGGATGTCATGCCAGGCACTCTGGTTGGCCCTAAAGAGAAGACCCATCTTTCCAGGGGGACAGACGTGAAGGCATATTTGTTCAAGAATGAGGTTTAATTTCACCATCCCTAGGAAAGTTTCTATAGCTCACCTTAAAGGTGCAAGTTCAAGTTCAAAAATCCCCTGACCTGCCCTGTGTATGGAATTGCACTGCTATGTTTTTTATAAAACTACACACTTATACCCAGCAGCCAAAGCATGCACTTGGGGAGCTGTGATGCATTTTGATAATAAAGTGAAATGTGTATGTGTGTGTGTATATATATATATATCCATATATATATCCATATATATATATACACATCTACTATAATTAAGGAGAATGGAAACACAGATAAGATGAAGATTAATAATGTAGCAGAGAATAGACAATTGGTGGCCCTTGAGCTGGTTAGGGGTTGATGTTTCCTTGGAGGGGACAGGCCTTGAAGCCCAGGACTTTGGACTAGGGAACAAGGGTTAGGGTTAGGGTTAGCTCAGTGGCCATTTGAGGGACAGGGATAGAGAGGTAAACGTGGAAAGACAAAAACAGCTTGATAGGACACAGGACAGCGTCGAGGGGGAATGCAGCTCCGTGGAGATTTTCTGTCCAAAGGCAGCCGTGGCAGAGTGAGCGTGATGGTTGCTGCCTGAGCACAGGTGCCCGAGGAGTGGGTTTCTGTCTGTCCGGCTTGTTTTCCGATGTCCAGCCAGCCCTTCACACACCCCCCAGTGGCTCTCTCTGGGTATGTCTTTTTCTCACTGTAAAAACTTCTTTCTTAAAAAAGTAGATAGGAAAAGAATCAGCAAGTTAAGAGCAAATATTGTTTGCAATACAAACGCAAGAAAATAAATCTCCTCAAAGAGCCAGTTTGGGAAATTAAACATTGATTGGATCGTACCCAGAAAGGCTTGGGGAAAACCAAATTGTCAGCATCTCAAACTCATTACAGGGAAGGAAAGGATTCAAGGATTTTTAGGCTTGACAGACCTAAGCCAAACATTTCCCCAGACATTGTTTTTTGTTTGTTTGTTTTGTTTTGGTTTTGGTTTTTGATCTGATATTATCTATTCAGAGAAAGGGGGATAAACCCAAACAAAACAATTCACAACAAAAAGCAAAGATAAAACATGCACAGCTTCGTAGACTTCCGAAGAGTTGCCACCCCACGCCTGCTTTGTAGAGCAATCGTGCAAAGAGAGAGTGGTGCCCTGATGAAGTTGTTTAGAACCAAGGGACAAGTGTAGGAGCAACCCTGCCACAGATGGAACCACGTCCTTCGGACCAAGCAGAAAGTTTCCACTCTAATTAATTTATGAAAGCAAAAACCAAAGAGACCATTTCAAAAACTCGCGGATCTAAGAAAGGGAGCTTGTAACATTTTTGGAAAATGTATTGAACGAGGGGGAGAGGTGTGGAGAAGATGAGGACCAAGCAGAAGCTGGTGCCTCTGCCAGTTTCTGGGGCTGCATTGCATTGTCACAAACTCCAGGGTGTGACGCAGGTGAAATGGATGGAGCCTCTCGCCTTAGCTTCCACTAAATAGCATCCTATCTCATCTGCACCCGGGTTTGTGGCCACTCCTTGGCTTCAATGACTTAAAGAGCAAGTGACAGTTGTGATGACATTTTGTTAGCCGGAGTCTGTTACTGGAGAAGACCAGGCTACCCAAGTAGCCACATCAGCTGCAAAGACAGAGTAAAGCTCATGTGTACATTTGGGGGATGGATGCTTCACCAGGAGGCTCTGATGTCTTGAGGTGTTACACGGTCTTGTCTGAGGCTACCTCTGTTTTCCTGATCTCTGGCATATTTAGGCCCCATCCCTTCCCAGGTGTGGCCCTTGCACTGTCTTAACTAATCCTCACAACCACCCCATTTGCAAGAAGAATTAACCTGAGAGATGTTTTTAATAAATAATCACAACATGGAAGTGTGAGTGGGCATAGCCCAGAGAGAGAAGCTATTCTTATTGTGGTCAGATATGAAGGCTTATTTGTTCAGTAGCACGCTTTAATTTGGCCATCCCTAGGGAAGGTTCTCTAGCTCATCTCAAAGGTGCAACTTCAAGTTCAAAGATATCCTGACCTGCCCTGTGTGTAGAATTCCACTGCCGAGCACCTTGGGTCTTTTATGAAACCTTGCACATTTATAGCCAGCAGCCAAAACACTCAGTTGGGAGCTGTGATACATTTTGATGATAAAGGGAAATGCACTTATATATGTATTTTTTCTCCCCTGTCTCTTCTCCCTTCAGGGGAAAAACGGCAATGAGCCAATGGTACAGAGAAGACAAGAGGGCAGTTACTGCTTTTAAAGGGTGGAAGTGACGATTCATTTTTTCCTCTTAGTTCTAACAGTTCATCTAGAATTAAATTAGGAAGAACAAAATTGATTCTGCTCAACTGGAAATCCATTCAAAACGTTGAGGTCTTAATAGGATTCTGATGCTGATCTCTGGGTTGCTTAGGGACATTTCACGTCTGTCTTCTTTTCCACTCAGATTGACTTCCCAAGCAACCGTTCAAAGGCCAGGCCTCTCAGCCAGTGGAACCATTTGTCACCTCTCCCAGTTCTCCTGCTCTCCTCTCTCCTCAACGACACCACTAACTGCCAAAGTCCTTTCCTGCCTGCAAGAAGGAATTACCCTGGAATCTTTTGGCTGTAAGTGACAAAGATTTAATTATTACCTCAAGGAACTAGCTAAGGGAGGCCTGGCCTCAAGCATAGCTGCATCTAGTCACACAAACGATATTTATAAGAATCTTTTTCTTTCTTGACTCTGGTCTCCCCTGTGCTCATTTTTCTCCTATCCGGGCTTTATTCACATCATTGTGGCAAAGATGATGTCAGAGAAAGAGAACCTTCTTCAAGCAAAACCCCAGGGCCGGCTCTCCTTCATCTGGTTGAGGTCACATGACCATCCGTAAATACGAACGTCCATGATTAAGGTCCCCCTGTGTCCTGGTCTCCCCCCAGAGCTGCAGTTCTTCCATTAAGAACCACATGGACGGAACATCGGCAGAGGCTGGGGATGGGATATTGGTCTGATGCAAACTGAACAAACAAAGGTGTCTAACACAATGACCCTATCTGAGAGTGCTTCCTCCACGAGGTCTTGAATGGATTGTTTTGCTAAAAATAAAAGCCAGCCCAACCACCCAATTTTTGGCTATCATTAGCCACTTTTGGGTTTTGGTGATTCCATTTTATAGCGGGCATCGCCATGGCTTCTCTTCCTTGCTGGAGCAAAAAGTGGGCAGGACATGAGCTAGGGAGTCTGGCAGATGAGGGCGTGCAGCCTTCCTCAGGGCCATGGGCATGGAACCAGACTCTTCGAGGTGCGCACATCTTCACTTGCAAAACGGACAGGATAATACCGACCACAGAGTGATATCGTGAGAACTATTATGCATTAGAAATGATGACTTTATACACACACTCACCATGTTTCTCAGTGCAAAGACTGAGCTCATTAAGATTGCACTCACCAAATCATCAACTTTATCTCTCAAAGCATCTGAAACAATGTATTATACATAGGTAGTTCTTAATGCTTGTTGAATGAATAGAAGCATCACTTAATCAATGGGGGAAAAATAACTCCCTTTTAGAGTATCTGTCTACCCACCTTGGGGAAAAAAATAAAAGCACCAATTTCAGCTCCTGTGTCCATCTATGCTGCTTTTAGAGTATAGCATAGAGCTGGCAGGTGTGCCCAAGGCTTGGTAGCGTTTGGTGACTCCCAGGCACTACACGGGAGGTTGATGCATCGCTGATTCTGACTGTGAGGTCATCGCATGTTCTGGCAGGTGCTGTGTTTCTTGGCCTAACAGAATGGTGGAGGAGAGAGGGTTGTAGGCTGGCTCAGGAGATTGGGCTGCATTCAAGCTTTGCCTACACCACTTAAAACCATGAACTTGGGCAAAGCTTCTCATCATCCCAATGCAGGTGCTAATGCTTGTGTCGGTGTGTCCCTTAAGATGAAGTCCCATAATGTTTGTTAGGTGACCAACTGACAAGATACTGCTCTGCTCCATGGAGAGACTCAGTTTCCCAGGTTTTCCTGTGAGGAAACTGTAATGACTTGTTTTAGTGCTAAGTGAAACTTGTGTTATAAAAAAATGGTTATTTTAAAAAATAATTTCAGAAGTATTATTGTTTTCCCCTGAAGTTAGTAATGAATGGGGAAGAGAAGTAAATAAACACTGTCAAGGAGATGAATCAAAGTTTGATGGGTTTGACTTGACAAAAAAGCCCAGACCTGCTGGTGAAATTCAGATATGGCTGCACTAATGTCCACCCCAATACTGTTTTAAACTTTAAGGTAAAATTTAAACCATCCGGATGTCATCTCCTCCCTTGGACTCAATTGATGCCAAGAATAAAGGTAGTTCTAAGGGTGTCTTTCCTCCCATCTCAAGTGGCCTTTTCCTTTAAAGCCAATCTTTTCCTATTGTCTCCAGGAATAAACTTTCATGATGCTCCCTCGGAAAGAGTTTTGAGGTAACAGTAGAACATGGGTTTGGGGATTTGAGACAACCACAATTCAGAGCTGGACAGCCTAGGCCAGTTAATTGAATCACTGTGAACTTCGGTTTTCTCATCCACAGAGGGGAGCTGATTACTCCACGTCTGTGGATTTCTTTCTCCAAATCCATAACCTCAGTCAAAACATGAGAACATGTCAGATAATTTAAAACTGAGAGTCTTATTACCAAATATTCTTTAAAAGGGTCTAAGTCATGAAAAACCAGGAAAATTTGAGAAACTGGAACAGATGGGAGGAGATTCAGGAGCTAGAACTACTAAATATAATACAGCATCTTGGACGCAGTCCTGGAACAGGAAAAGAGTTTTGGTGGATGAAGTTTGTAACTGAACCACTAGTGGTGTATTGCTGGTAATGCCTCGGTTTTAAAAACTGTAGACCGAGGTTTTGTGAGATGCCACCAGCAGAGGAAACTGGGTGAGGAGTACAGGGAGACTTCATGTACTTTCTGTGCACCTCTTTGGTAACTGCGAAATTTTTCAAAAATAAAATTCTAAAATAAAGGAAATGGCACAGATGACAATACCCAGCTCATAAGGACGGCGTGAGGATGCAAGGGGGTGACACGCACAAAGTGGACAGCAGATTGTAGGCACTTGGACAGTCTCTGCCCCTCCCTGCGGGAGATGGTGACGCAGGGTTTCACTGTAGCTCCTGCCACCGTCCCTCGGAGCAGAGATGATTTTCCTTCCATCTGAAAAAAAAGGCACAAATAATTGCTGAAGTCTGTAATTTAGACAAATGGACTGCATTATGGCAGGGGCAAGGAGCAGAAGGAGTATTATTTCATCTGTCTCAATCTTTTAGAAAACCAAGGGGTGGGGGAAGAAGAGAGCCACTCAACATTACTTTCTGCCTCCAGTGCCAGCTGCTGACTGCGTTTGGCAAGCACAGAGCTGGACGTCTGGTCCTGCAGGGAGAAAAATCTCAGCTTCTGTCCTGCCAGCCACACACTGCCACACACGCAAAAAAAAAAAAGAGTTGAACTTTTTCTCAGTGGAACAGAGGAAGATTTCTGAGGTCGGTTTGGAAGCCACTGTGGGGAATTTTCTGGAAGGAGAGCATGCAACCACCTTTGGTTCTGACCTCAGCTCCATCTGCATCAAAAGCAGGGCTATCGCCTCTCCCAACACATCGGGGCATTAGGCACAGGAGCACTCCTAGCCTAGGGCCTTTACAACCACCTTGAATATCTTCACAGTTTGTTAACGAAGAAGCCACTTAAAAGGCAGATGTCCATCCCAGCACAAAAGCTGCCACAAATAACAAGCTCTGGGCCTCCCAGGAAGATTCCGGTTGTTCTGCAGGGTTTCCCCAGCTGGACTCCAGCAGAGCCTTCTATCGCTCTGTGTTATTTCTCTGCTCAAAGTCAGCACCCACGCCTGCAGGCTCACAGCAGCGGTTCCCGGAGTGAGGTCCCAGGGCTGGCGACATGAGCATCACGGTGAAGCATGTTGCAAATGTGAACCCTCGGGTCCCTCTCTAGATCTTTAGAATCAGAAATCTGAGGGCATGGGCTCCAGCCATGGGGTTTTCACGCGCTCTGCAGGTCACTCTGAGGTCCGTTAACATCTGACAGTCACTAGCTTCTGACAATGAGCTCGACCTTCTAAATTTGAATGTTAAAAGTCCTGATCCAGACCCGCCAACCCTCCAGGATTACTGTATAGGACATGAAACTAATGAGGATGACCTCACTTGAGAGACAAGTATGGCTCTGTCTCATATGTACATATATATATTTTTTCTTCTAATTACTCACTGAATCTTCCACCTGCCCACCTTAGCATGCTTGCCAATATTTCCCTCTGAAGGACACTTCCCCTGAATTATCCAAAGTGTTTGGCTCTCATACTGATGGCTAAGCAGGGAGGAACTTCAAGTAACATTGACAATGACAAAGGGGAATCACTGTTCCACATGCGTCCTACCCAGTCCAAGAGATGCTCATACTGTCCTGTAGTGGTTAACTTGCTGGTCCAGACTTTTGAGGCCAGAACAATGCTCAAGACATAGGTAGCCTCTGTAGCTGCACGATGACCCTAAGGCAGGGGACAGGTAGAGGGACTTCTGTTTCAGACAACCACTGCAGAAACCAGATCTCCCCAGAAGCCAAGGACCCTGGTGATGAGACTATGCCCTTGCCCCAAAAATGTGTTTCCATTTCACATTCTTGTCTAATGACTAACTTTAGAAAGGACCACCCATCCTGTTAAACACACCACAGTAATGCAGAACCTAGAAAAGAAAGGGATGGGGTTGTGATTACTCTCTTACCAGGATAGGTCTAAGCCCCGGTGCAAAATGACTCGGGTACCTCTGCTGCCTAATGGAGAGTATTAAGAAGGTAGGAAAAGCAAGGCCAATGATGACAAGCCAAGAGGCTCCAGGCGGCTCCTAGGGAACTGGCTACAATACACGTTTGTCCCTGGCATTGATTCTGTCCAGTTTCTTTCCAGCTCCTAATCTGAGTTTGGGCTCTTGTTCTCAGAGGACTCCTAACTTCCAGGTCTGTAAGTCGGACCCCCACTCCACTCCTAAAAGGACGCAAAGGAAATGGGCGCACTTTTAGTCCTTCTGTCCCCTTGGAGGCCATTCCTGGGTTCAGTTCAAGCCTCTTTATCCAACGGACCTCTGAACCATCGTCCTTGAAGTCGTCTTTATCGATAAACTCAACCCCCTGCTCCCTTTGCTAGAAGCAGGGAAGATGGAAGGGTCTGAAGATGCCCCTTGCTAGATATTTGTCACATGGACTGTTTTTACAAAAGTAGAAGTGAAAACAAGCTATCGACAACCCCCCAAAATCAAAATTTCTTTATTAATTATTATTTATTATCTATGATGGCATAGGATACCCTAAAATTATTTTTTTAAAAACAATGATTATCTATTAGCTCTCGCAGTGTTAGTGGGTCAGGACTGTGGGTGTAGTTTGGCAGGTCAGTTCTTGCCAGGGGGCCCCTGGGGTTGCAGTTAGCTGGGGCTTGACTGGGGCTGGAGGATCTGCTTCCAACGCAGCTCGCTTCCAGGGCGGTGACGTTGGAGGTGGCTGGTGCTTGGGGGCCTCAGTTCCTCCTCCTGGTGCCTTTCCTGGAGGCAAACTAAGTATCACTATTAGGGCTGCCAGACAAAAGCAGAATACCTCAGAACATTAACTTCCAGATAAATATTTTTTTAGTATAAGTATGCCTTAAACATTAAATGGGACATACTTATACTGAGAAAAATACAACACTGTCCATCTAAATGTCTAATTCAGTTTGTGTGCCCTGTGTTTTTATCTGGTGTATCTGGCCATTCTAGTCATTATGACGTGAAGCGGGCGTACTTGAGAGTGAACTATTTAAGGGACAAAGAAAGACTGCTACAGAGCCTTCATCAGCCGGCCTTTAAAGCTATCTTGCCTCTTCCACTCACTGTAGAGTGCAGCCTGCATGCAGCGGGGCGGAGCCCAGATGCGACCTGCACACCCAGAGAGTGGCTCAGCGAGGAGCTCCGAACGCTGCCTGCCGTGACCTCCAACTGCGAGTCATCTCGCGAAGGTCTTTCCATTGAAACAAGGAGGTCTGGGGATATAATGGGACATTATATTTGAATGTTTTTCATTAATCAAAGAGAAATTACAATACTGAGCGTGAGTGGAAAAAGATGAATTCAAAATATATATGCATGTTTTAAAAAGTCATGAATTCATTATCTTGAATCACAATTCAATTGTACTTGAACTTCATAGATAGAGATGAAAAAGTTCTTTCACATAGGAAAAGTAAGAGAACTCATAGTTTATAATGAAGAAAAAATAATAGCACCCAGACACAGAAGAAAGTAGAAGCGTTTTTAAAAGAGAAGTAAGTTTGAAATTATTAAAGGTGAAATGAGTTCAAGATTAAAGAAAAAAGAGATTATCCACCTTAAATTAAGAGGGAAATGGGCACAGCTGAGGGTTTTCTCTTTGTTTACCTATAAACCCCAGAAGCTTTGTCAGCGTGTCATTTGTGTTCACAGACTATAGGATTAATATATTTTTCAATATTTATAATAAGCTAGAATTTGCACTGTAATCTTCCTTCTCAAAGATACTACAAAATCACTCTTTACCTATCCAAAAACGAGAAAAGAAAAGATGCATGGAAACTGTCAGGTTTTCAATATTACAACATTTTCTATCTAAATGCAGATTCCTGGCAAAATGGCCCAGGAAATGCACACCCGCCACACTGATGGGGGCAGACAGGAGGCTCTCAGGCAGGGACAATTGCAGGCGGGAAGAGCCCACAGCAGCGGCCGGGAGCCTGGGGTCCCAGGGACCCGGGTCTGGATAGCGGCCCATGTCTGTTCCGAAGGCATACCCTCTCCTCCATTTGGCCTTGGTCATCCACAAACTCATTTGGTAGCCCCTGAGGAAATTACCGCCTCAGGCGCTCTGGCTGAAAATAAATTAGACTGTCTATGGAGAAGATATTTACTAGGAAGGGAAAATCATGCGTTTCCTGTCTCAAGCATAAACACGGAGTGACGGTTGCAGAACTCCTGCCGCAGCCCCAGGCCCAGCCCGCTCGGTTCCTGTGGAACCATCACGTGAAGTAAGACGTTCGAAATGATCACCATATAAATAACTGCTGGGAGGGCCTGCAAGCTGGGTGGGCCCTCAGAAGGGTACGGGGATGTGTTTGGATGATTACTCTTCGCATGGAGAATTGTGGGTCAGAATTTCTCACTAATGAGTGAAGGTTGTAGCAAAGTGAATACTTTGGGGGATGCAGAAAATATGCCGCTGCCCTGTTCATAATATTAAGTTTCAGCTTCCACGTGCCAGGGCCTGGCTGTGGCTGACTTTCAAGATGATGCCTGGGGCTGGTGGGAAGGGCGAAACCAGGCCCAGGTGGGGCAGCTGCACCAGTGTAGGAGTGTGTGTGTGAGCGCATGCGTGTGCGTGTGCATGTGTGTGCGCATGTGTGTGTGTGGTGGAGGCACTTGGCACCCAAAGGTTTCCAGGACAGCCCAGGGGCTATGACCTAAACACAAATAGCGGCGATCATCAACCTCCGACCGACGTTAGCGCCTCCAAGGAATGCTCAGAAACCCCGACGCCCAGGCCACGCTGCGTATTAATTAAATCAGAGCCCCTGAGTAGTGTGGAACCCAGGACATATTTTTCAAACTCCCCAGGTGGCTCGATGCACCACAAAGGATGAGAAAACCACAACCTTCTAGAACATTCCCAGCTTTAAAGAAGCATTAGGGCACAGGGACAAAACCAAAGCGGGGTAGGATCAAGGGTGGGAAGTGGGAATGGCTGGGGTGTGGGGGTGTGGTGGGGAGGACACGGAGACAACTGTACTTGAAAAACAATTTTAAAAAGTTAAAAAAATTAAAAAGCATTAGGATTACTTGGATACTTGTTACAGAGGCTGCCTCAAGTTCAGAAGCCCTGGGGTGGGATCCAGAAATATTCCTTTCAACTGGCACCTTGAACAACTATAACGCAGTTGGTCCTGACCCCATTTTGAGAACATACCTAGGTGTAATTTTCTGTTGAAAGGGTGACTAATACAGAGATAGAGGCGATGATAAGGTATTGATGAGGGAGGAGGGCGCAGCTTGAGGACTTCCTATAAAGACTTCCTGTAAGATGCCCACAGAATTCATAGTGACTTGGGTGAACCTAGCTAATGAAGCTCTTTGTCCCTCTGCCTTCCACTCTGTCTTGCTCCTTGCCGTCTATCCATCCGTCTGGGTGTTTATGTATAAAAGCGCCCGATCTCTTTTCTTAACTCAGAGTGAGTGCATGCTGTCTAGAGCTCTTAGTTGGGTCAACTTGAAAGGCTGTCACACAGCAGGGTTTCCCCGGTTTCTCCCGAAACTGGGCATTTCTTAAAATGTATCCATTGCAAGGAGGAGGAGCTGGAGTGAAAAAAGTTCTGGCCAGACGAAGATTTTAGGGGAATTCAGGCAAGGAAAGGAATGCCTCACTCTGAAATGCATCCAGGCCAGACAGGTGAACACCTCATTGTTTGCAAGAAGTGACTTGGGACGGTGAGTGATAAAGCCAGAGATTGGGCCCTAGCCACCTCTTATCTCTCATGGGGCCGCCTGCCATCTTTCAGCTCCATCCTGACTCATGGAATAAGCCCAGCGGCGGAACTGCCTTGCCCACTTCCCACGGACCCGGAGACTCGCTGGAAGGCTTTCTGTCCAACTACAGAGGAAGCCGACCCATCTTCCCCTATCAGATCTGAACAGGGCTTGGGGCGAAACTGCTATACTGAAGAAGGTGTCCCCACATGAAAGCCAGCAGGCTGTATAGTCCTTAAAAAATGTTCTGAAATTTCCCGCACTACCCCAGCCAAAAATGGTTCCACCGCTGGACCTTTGAGTTAAAGTAATCATTACTCCCAGCCCTTTCAGGCAAAGAGGAGAGAGCAGAAGTTCAGGCCATTGGTTATTTTGCCTCTAGAGCACAGTGCAACTACGTGCAATGCCAGGGGCCAGACTGGGGTTTCCTGGCTCCAGTTTTCCGTAATTATGATGGGACACTAGTGACACATTTATACAGGAGGTCATTGGCTCAGTGTTCAAGTGGGAACTCTAGAACATTCCAGATCAAAGCTGTCTACTCTGGTAGCCACGTGAACGTATCATTACTGACCTTGAAATGCAGGTGATTGAACTGAGGTGTGCTGTGGTTGTAAAATGCTACATTTCCAAGACATGGCATGAAAAAAAATGTGAAATATCTCGTTGATACTTGATGTTGCCTTATGTGTTAAAATGATAATATTTTTATTATGTTGAGTTAAAGAAAATACATTATTAAAATTGATTCCTCTGTTTTGTATTTTACTCTTCTCAATATGGCTGCTAGAATGTTTAGAAATATATGTGGCTTAAATTGCATTTCCATAAAAATTGTTTTAGATATATGAATTTATAAATGGCACCCAAGCTAGGATACTACTACCTCTTCACAAAACAAAACAAGACAAAACAAAAAAATGGCACCATTACTACATTAGCCAAAGTTATTTTCCAGTGTCTCCTGGAATAACGGAACTCCTCACCATATCCTCACCTGAACACCGCCATCTCTTCTCTGCACCTCAACCAGAGTGCTCTACTAAATATGCCAGCCTAATGATATCATCTCCCTGCTTAACATTCTGCAAACTCTTCTCCGGCCACCAACCTTCCCCTCTCACTGAGGGCACCCCTGTCTTGCCCCGGGCTTTGTCAATGCTGCTTCTTCCCATCTTAGTCCATTTGAACCACTATCCTGAAGTATCACCGACCAGGGCCTTATTAACAACAGAATTTTAATTTCCACAGTTCTGGAGGCTGCAAGTGCAAGATCCGGGTGCTGGCAGGGTCAGGTTCTGGGGCAGATCCTCTCTGGGTTGGAAGACTGCCATCTTCTCGTTGTGGCCTCATGTGGCAGAAAGGGGGTACAAGAGCTCTCTGGGGTCCCTTTGGTGAGGACATTCATCACATTCATGAAGTATCCACCCACATGACCTAATCCCCTCCCAAAGGCCCCACCTCCTAATAGCAGCGCCTTAAGTGTTAGGATGTCTACAGGTGAGTTCAGGAAAGACACAGATATTTAGTTCAAAGCCCCTCTGATAAGAATGCCCTTCTTTTCTCTCGGCCCCTTGGACATGAGGCTATTGGGAGAACTCAGCATGACTTCTCATTCAAGCCACCTCTCTTGTCCCTCCCCATCCTGGGCCATGGTCACCCCCCCACACAGCCAGATCATAGGACCCTGCCCAGCGGGGACCCTTTGGTCTGATTCGCTGAGGGGAAGATTTATGTTCTTATCCTTTTGCAATCCCAGGTCCAGCCCAAAGCCATATTAAATGCCTCCTGAATACAGCACTTCATAGCCAGGTATCCAGAAGGTCCTTCTCATTCTTCAGGATGTTGATGTAGAAAATAAAGTGAGCCCTTGTCATTCTTCAAGCATCGTGGTGAGTTTAGTCGGTGCCTTGAAAACCAATGATTAAAGAGAGCACAGCAGAGAGTCTACGGCAGGACGTTTTGAGGAGCCCATGAAGTAGATGTGCTGATGTGTTTCTTTTTAACTGGTGTAGTTTTTGAAAATTTCACAATTTGAAAACTTGACCAATGTTTTCAAACATCCCATCAGCCATACACATTTGTTCCACCAACAAAGCCTGTCCACTGTTTTCTAATGTGCGCTGATCCATCTGATCTGCTTCATCTTTCCTTCATCACCTTAGGGCGAGGTGGGCATCCACCCTTCTCTGTGGGACTTGGACTGCTTCCCACCTGGGCTACTTGCTGGGACCCACTCTGCAGCTTGGTTAGTCCCTACACGGTAGCCAGAGTGATACTGTTGAAATGCGAATCATATGGCATCGATGTCTTACTCAAAACACCCCAGTGAATTTCCATTACACTTCTAATAAAATTCAAACTCCCCATCCAAGCTCAGAGACCCTCCGGCTCCTACAGACTCAGCCCTGATGTTTCCTCCTCTGTCCTCTTGCCACAGAATGCTGCCACACTGTGCCCTTCCTTCGGTTCACGATTAGTCTACCTACTTCCTGCTTTAGGGCCTTCAGACCAGCTGTTTTTGGGCCTGGGATGCTCTCCCAACAATCTACACACAGTCACCCTTCCATCACATAGATTTAGCTCAAATGTCTCTTCTCCAGAGAGCTTTTACATGAACAGATGACCAGAAGTTGCAACTCTGTCACATCCCCCATTATAATTATTTGCCTAATGATTATCACAATTTTGTTTTAATTTGCAAGTTAGGTTATTGCCTTCCTTCTCTCATTAAATTTTTGAGTCCAGGCATGCTGTCAGTTTGGCTCCCCAATTTATCCTCATTATCTTAGAGAAACGCCCATCACATAGAGCCGATCAACAAATACTTGTTGAAATAATGGATATGTTATTTTAATGTATTGTAAAATTAAAAATTCTTTGACACTTTGCCTTTAACACTGCATATTGAAAAACTAAAATTTAAATTGTTTCATGTATTAGGGAACCAAGATCCATTGGATACTGAGGGTATCAAATGACTTTAAGGTGTTTTAAATATAATGCACAATCAATCAGTTCACTCTAAGGGACTCCATTTCCCAACCAACAAAAACTAGAAAAATAGGGACACATTCACTTTGCCATGCTCTCTAGCACCCATGTGTACTTTTCTCCCTAAGACACTCTTTGAGGGAATGAGCACACCAACCCTGGTGGACCCTCTATGGGATGAGCAGAACCAGACTCCTAATCTCACTCAGGATGCTTGCAGAGGCGGCACAAGCCATGAGACATGATTTTATGGAAAGGGTTTGGCAACTCCTCCTACAAGCTGGGTAAGGGATGTTTTATCTTATGACCCAACAAGAATCCCATAATCCACAGGTCATTTTTGTGTACCGGGAATTTTATGTTCAGGTGAAACTCGATCTGGATACCGCCCAGCTCCTACCAAAACTCATGTGGCCTATGAAATGGCTTCCGTCTCCACATTGAATATGGGTCATCAGAGCTTGTGGAAAACAGAAAGACAGGGATGACTGTAACGAGCGTTTCACAGAACGCTTGGAAACAGAGACAATCTCGATTGTTACCCTACGTGCCATGCCTCCAGTTGTCTCTAGAGACACTCAGCAAAGAATTCCCCGCAACACATCCTAAAAATCACAACTGGTAGAAGCCGCTCTGCTCCTGCACGGGAGATCAGAATACACCCCAACCACAGGACGGACTGACTAAATGTTTGAGGACTGAATGAAAAAAATTAATGAATGAACTGCAGGAAAACAGGATCTGAATTTGCCCAAGATACAAACTGTTCTGTTGATAACATTTTGCTATGGGGTACAGGGCTTTTTCATGTGTACCTCGGTTTTTCCTTATTTATACTGTTTTAATTAAGTGTAGAGCAAAAGGGCATTGTTTTCATGGTGGAGAATATGTCCAATCATTCTGAACAGATCATTTGTGAAGGAACTGCTTAGCTATCGCATGAATGCATACATGGAGGAGGTGGGTCCAACTCACCATTTTGCTGGGGTCAGAGGTCTACAGACCTAAGTGAGCAGGCTGAGCAAAGCCATCCAACCAAGCAAATGAACAGAACAAATTTATGCTGCAGCAAGGCTTACTTTTCTTCAGGTTTCCTATAGGAATGTCCTTGATCCGGAGTTGCTAAAGGAATGTAAACAGCTTGAAGTGCAACTCAGGGTTTAAAAGACATGGATGTTTGAGTTCTGTGCCCCTGTGCATGGTCCTGCTGGCCTCGCAGCAGCCTGCTGGTCCTAGGCAAAAGTGTGCATGAATTGGAATGCACTAAATAAATTGGGTGATCTGAGCTCTTGTTCAAAGGTGTTTGTAAGTTATTTAGTTTACCTGGGCATCCAAATCTTGTGTACAATGAAGAGGCAGCCTCCGGCTACATGCACACTCAGGAGACCTCCAGCTGGAAACACTCCTAGCTTTTGGACTGCTACCTTCTGTCATCTGGCTACAACCTAAATAGACAAGCGGGGTCTTGTTCTACAAATGTTCTCTTGCACCCCAACATGTGGCCTCACAGGTGGCCCTGGCTGGACCTGTGGGCTGCAGGTTTCCCCAGGCAGACGGAGGGACCAGCCGAATGGCTGGGTGGCTGGCTGCTCTGTCCTGCCAGAGCCCGTGCCTGGAGCGTTGAGACCACAGATGTCCCTCCCAGGCAACAGTGGCAGCACTGTTGCCTCTCCTCTGGGGTGGTGGTGGCTGAGCTCACGTGTAGAACAGGCTGAGAAGTGACCAGACCCCATACACACTAGGATGTGAGAGCAAGTACAGCCCGGGGGAGGGTTGTTGGGAGCAGGCTACCCCCTCTGCCATCTCTGTCATGCCAGGCCCGCTTGTCCCGTCTTGCCTCCCAACCTCACCAAATGCCACTGCTCGGATCAGCCTGGACTTTCCTGTCTTCTTTTTGCTTAGGACAACTCATCCATATGGCACCAAGTCATCTCCCTCTGCTGGCTCCCTTTCCAGGTCATCCTGGAGACCAGATGTGGCTCCGTTGATGGTATGTGAGCCTGGGGAGGGCTCTGACACTGCCTGTCTGTGATTGTGTGTAACGTGTGATCAGCGGGTCAGAAGCAGATCTCATCTGGACTGTCTAGGGCCAATTCCTTATGGGGACAGGTCACCAGGATAGCGTAGCATGGGCCACCAGAGCCTCAAAACGTATCAGCTGGTTTCACCTGGGAGAAGTTCAAAGCCCTACTGGAAGCAGCTTGGAAATGGTGACCAGCTGTCTACCTCCCTGAACCTGTTTCCTAAACCCAGAACAAAGGACAGCAAGTGAGGCATCTGAAGGGCCACATTTAAGGAGGTGCTTGTCCTCAGGGTCATGCACATGCCAGGTAGGCACCTGACAGTGAATGCCACCTTAAATTTTGCCTCTAGGCTCTTTGCTCACCCTAGTCTCTAGCCTATTGTTTCCATAAAACGTGCATAGTATCATATTTCAGAATATTATGAAAATGTAAAGAAATTATGATTATGAAATAATTAAGTGCTCTTCCTGACACATCTTTTTGTCTCGTTAGGGAAACTACCAGGGGTCTTGGTTTTAGGATTGACAAAGGCAAGAGAAAGGCTTAGCTGTAAAAGTTAAATCCACACAGTAGCACAAACCAGGTTCATTTACAAAGCAGTTCATTTAGGTAGACTGTATAAGCCAACGGCAGGAAATAATGGCCTGATGTTAACGCAAATCTTTTCATACTTGGAAGACATTTCTCTGCTTCGTCCCTGGGCACGTGCTCCTCCCCTCAATTGGAGTCTGCGTCATTTTCTTTCACATCCCACCTGGGCCCACAGCTGGTGCCCTGCTCCCCCAAACGGTGAGCTGCAGGGGCTCCCTGCGCCGGCCGGACCTCCCTCACCATCTTCGACAGCATCTCATAGTTGAAACTTTAAACACAGACTGCAGACACCACAATCTGAATTCCTCCTTCCAATCCTTCTGACCCCAGAGGCTTTGCCTAATGCTGAAACTTAGGAAAGTTCGCTTTGCCAGAGAGAACTTTGCAAAAGACCTGCCTCTGCCCCTCACAGTGTATCAGGGAGGTGGGATCTGGCATATAATTTTTCTTTTAAGGATACAAAATAACAGTTTCAGATTAAGTGTCACAAGAAAATTCCCTCTCATGCAAAAATTCACAGACTCTGTCATAGCCCTGTATCGCCTTGGTTGCAAAATCCTGAAGTTTTGCCACTGAGCGGTTTTCTGCTCACCATCTGTAAGTTACAGGTATGCATGATTTATACCTTCATTCCAGATAATTGTCAGTTCCCAGGATAGCTTCTCCGTGGCTGTTGCTGCCTCTACAGTCTTTCAGATTCTCTCCATCTCTCCTACACATTCTGTCAAATTTTCGCTGGAGTAAAACTTGAACAAGAGCCTTTGGCAGTGGCCGCTGTGTGCCTGAGACTGGGCTGATTTATCTCCGAGCCCCGTGCCACCCCCAAAAGCAGGGGCTTATGCCCAATTTACAAACAAGATAATTGAAGTGCCAAGAAGTTAATGATCTTTTCAAAGCAGGCAGAGAACTGAAATTTCAACCCAAGTGGATTTGACGTTCGGATCTGGCATCTGCCTTTCCTTGTGACTCAACAAATATTTAGGCATTCACACATTTTTTTGGTCCCAAGCATTGTTCCTGCTGGTCTCACCATGGGTACACTCACTCTTCCACAACGTGGCGTTTGTTACAGGGTCATCGCGGCACGCTTCTGAGTGCCGGTGTGTCTGTAAGAGCTGCTCCCCTGCCAACAGTCTTCTGAGGATGTCGTGTTTGCTGGACTCGCGCATTGCTCCAAATAGCACGGACCCCGGGCCCACATTTCGAAGAATATGTGTCCAAAAAACACAGTCGTGGAAGGCACTGGAGCCAGAGAACACGAGGCCTGTTTTCAGATGTGCCATGATTTATCTGTGTGGTTTTGAGGCCTCGTTTGCCTCAGAATAAAAACCATGATGAAATATCTCTCTGAAGTTTGAAAATGTGTTGGTTATTTAGTTTTACATTGGAGTAATTGCTTTGCTGCCTATAGCTTCCAAAATGTATGTTCAAATTTGTATCCACTTTAGAAATTCAAAATCCACCAGGCCAACGTACATGTTACCACTTAGAATTTAATTTAGGCCTTCAAAATTAAAATAAACCTGCAAACTGGCATACTTCACAGAATAATCTCATTGCAGCTGATCCAAAGCCCGTTGTTCCCCAGCACACGGATTCTCATCTCCTGGTCCCCATGAGGCTGCACGTTCTGAGCCAAGGAATGGCCAGGAAGGGTCTGGGAGGAAGGGTGCTTACTTGGGGTGAGCAAAGGTTGAACAGCTGAAGGGCAAATGCTTATCCAGTCTCGAGGGTGAGGAGGGGCGACATGGAAGAATGCAAAAATAAGGAGGCTTCAGTCTGGCTGTGATTTCTGGATTAGAGAAGACAAGGGTTTCAGAATGAAGTTCTAGAACATTCCACAGAACAGTGCTGAATCAAGTGAACATTCAGGAAGGCAGAGGTGGTTGTGATAACCTAAAGGGCCTGTTCTGGGCTGATCTGGGTCCCCCCTCCCAGATTCGTGTGTTGAAGTCCTACCCTCTAAATGTGACTGTATTTAGAAACAGGGTCTTTAAAGAGATAGTTAAGTTAAAATGAGGTCTTTAGGGTGGACCCTAGTCCAATGGGTCCTTATTGAAGCTGAGGTTAGGGTACAGACACCCCCAACGGGAAGAACCTGTGAGGACACAGGGAGAAGGCAGCGGTCAGCCTCAGAGTGAGGCCTCCAGGGATGCCAACCCTGCCAACATCTTAATCTTGACCTTCAGCCTCCAGAACCATAAGGAATACATTTCTCAGAACTCAAGCCTTCTGGTGTGTGGTATCTGTGGTACTTAGTGACAACAGCCTTAGCCAAGTGATACAGCACCCGTGATGGACGACACTTCCCAGATTCTTTTTTCTGGTCAGCTCCAAATTATGACAAGTTGATAAGGGGAGTTTTTATAGACTGGTCCTAAGTTTAAGTAACTGCCTGTTGTTTGCCTGTTTTATTCTTGATGTTGGGTTCTCCTTCGATGCAATATAGACGGTTTTGTCATCGGATTATATCATCGTTAATCCTCACGCTTTTATAGTTTGTAAAATAGAGGGATTCACACATAAGAAAGAACAGATCTCTTCCAGGATCAGGAATCCCTTTTTGTGGTTCTAAAAAAATACGTGTGTCTGTCCGTAATTAATTTCATAACTTACTGTGTTTGCAGCATGGTGACCACCAAATTCAAGCACGGCTAGAGACAGCAAAAACCTCACTAATTTGTGGAACTGAGATTAGCCCACGTCAAGGGCTCCAGGAAGCTGGTGCTTCGGGTATCGAGGAGGAGATGTGCTTTGGCACGGCCTTTGGGAGGAAACCTGTTATTTCTAAAGGGGCCGGAACACGTGACTGCGGTCACTTGCTCTGGGGCTATCGTTACCTGGAGAAGCGCTCCTGACTCAGTTGTGCAATCAAATCCTCAGACCCCGAGTCCCAGGAACCTCAGAAAGTCTTATTTGTGATGCTATTTGGGGTTGTTCCCCTCATTTCTCTTTAAAACTGAAAGTGGCTTCTTTTCTGCAGCTGCCACTAAGTGGGACTGTTGGAGGACGCAACGGAACAACAGATTGCTTGTTCCAAACAATTGGATCGACGGTGCCGCCAGCAGTGGGTCACGGCAAAAGCATTCCCACAAGGGTGTCAAACTTCAGTAACTCACTAGAGAGAGGCACCGTGCTGTGTCTTCCAGGGAGAGGAGGGTGCCTGAAATCAGGATGGAATTCTCCAGCCTTTTCTCTATAAAGAAATCTAAACTCCACAAAGAATGAGCACTGGCCAGCGAGCAGGCCCATGATCCTGGTGAGTTTGTCTCACACTGGACGTGAAGAGGTGGCTGGGCAGGGGACAGAACTGGAGCTGAGATGACCGTGCCCAGACCAGACACTTGTGGGGATGAATGTGATTAACAAGAGAGATGGGACCATCCTCTCTCTCCCACAGCCAAGTGGGGGCCTTGGCTGTGGATTTTTGGGGCATGTTTGCACATCCCAGGGCACAACTTAAAGATTCAAAGTCTATGTCCAGGGCCTTGGCAGAATCCAGGGTCAGGTGGGACAGGGGGTAATAGTCGCGGGTCCTTTGATCAGAGATGGCTGTGAATTGGGGCCGTGCCGGGGAGGGCGGCTGCTGGCTCCAGCGATGGCTGCGTCTCACCCCACAGAGCGTGACTAACTAGAGGCAGGACTCGGCCCAATCCTCCCTTGATTTGGATGGAAGGGAATTTGAGACAGTTACACCCCCCAATCCAGCCCAGTGCTCCTCTGATACTGGCAGGGGGTGAGCTTTCATGACCCGCGAGGTCCTTGTCACGGCCAATGTCTGAGTGAAGAGGCACAGCTTTCAGATTGGTTTAAGCTGATGGTCTCTGAGGCTCTCGCATGCAATGCTGAGTGCGGTTTATTTTTTTAAGTGCATCGATTTCACTAATTTAAAATGAAAGCAGTATCAGCACATGAAGTCATGAATGTCCTGCCTCTATTGTTACTTGGTTGTTTACATTTCTGAGGCACAGGAAGAATGCACAGACCCACGCCAGTTTGGCAAGGTGCTGCCCACACGTGGACGACAGACTGTTCGGGCAGCCTAGTGGCTGCTGATAGGCTTGGGGATTCTGGGAGTCAAAAAAAAAAATCCACCAGAAAACGAAAAAGGAGACAGAAGGTCTAGTCAAGGTACCTGCATGCTACCCAAACTGTAACATAGAAACCGAACAGGAACGGGGATATAACTTGCAGCCACCCTCCGGAGGGCCAGAGGACAAGAGTCTCTTGCCTTCTCTATGTGCCATGGGGCTGTGGCCAATAACCACCCGTGCATGGCTGACACAGAGGACCCCCAGGTGCACAGCAGCCTGAGAAGTCCCCCCAAGCAGAGTACCAGGAAAAGAACCTTCCTTTGTCCCAGGAGCCCCTGCGGGGCTTTTTGGAGACCAGGAGGAGTTTAGTGCTGAAGATCATTCATTTCCCAAACGAGCCCCAAACCTCTAGCGTCAGCTACCGCACCACTTCCCAACTTCCATGGTGTCACCCTCAAGTCCACCATGAAGGAGAAAGAGGTTCAGGTGACAGGGAGCCCAGCTCGGCCAGGTTCTGGCCAAAGTGGTGATCTTCTGCAAGCCCGTGTTTCCGTCACTGGTCTCGGGACCACCCTGTCAGGTCAGACTGGCCTTGAACCTTGGCTTTGTGTCCTTCCTCAGGAACCATGTCAGCAATAAGTCCCTGGGGCTTAAAGTCTGTGGAAAGAAGTGTGGGCTGCGCCCTGCAGGTGATGGGGAACACCCAATAGATTTCACAGCACTAGGCAATCGCTCTACCAAGACCCCCAAATAGAGACACTGATAAAGTAATAAAAGGATGGAATCTAATCCTCATTAGGTGTGGACTCTGCATTTTCAGAATTAATATGATACTTGTCTTCTTCTTTCCAGGCATCTGAAATTTAACCATTCACTCTCTATGGATATATCTAACGAAAACATAGAGCGACAGGTGGGTTTGGTGAAGAGTCAGACACTCCCATGGGAATTTGTTAGTATCTGCAAGGGTCTGGTGCGGAGGGTGGGTCTGAAACAGCTATCACTTCTTTCCTCCCATTTCCTTTTCTGTATTTTTCTTTCAGTTATATGTGTAATTCATTGCTTCCATTTGTGTGTCTGTGGGCCATCAGCTATCAGGGAAGTGAATTTTTGAGAGACAGCATGATCTGGCCGAGAGAGGAAAAACCTGGTAGCTGGAAAATTTCCCATTTGGTAGTCCTCGTTTGTGGCTAGTAGATTCTGAGACTTCCCTGAGTCTCACCTTCCCCAGAAGTCATTGTAATAATACACTTTTCCTTGTACCCCAGAGATATTTTGCAGTAATTGAATATAGGTTATAAATCGGATTGGAAAAGCAAAAAGTACTCATTAAATCATTATGAAGGCTGTAATCCCATAGAGGGAGGGGTCCCGTAATCCAAACACTGCAGAATGAATTCACAACCACTGACAGGCCATGTAGAAAGAACAAGTTAGAACGCCATAATTTTTTTTAAACATAAATGCTTGTCCTCAGAGACTTTGTGGCCCAACTGCGGGGTGGGGGCACAGACACAAAGAATAGAAATAAGAGTACTAGGCAGTGCCTGAATGGTTATTAAATAAGTAATCATAATCTTTAAACCAAGTTGAAAGGCATATGGTCCCTGGAAAAACATTTATTTTTGATCGGAATATCTATTCATGAGGAAGTTCTTGCAGGGTTGTAAAAAGAACTCTATTTCTCAAAAAGTCTTCATTCAAAAAAAATAGTAAGTTTATGGCACTTTCCAAAAAAAGAAGTCTTCGTGGCTGTGTTCTGAGTGGTTAATTTCTGAAAACATCTTTGTGAATATCGTAACAGTGGAAGGCTGTGAGAGGAGAAGGTTTTGAAAAGATATTAGGTAATTATAAGACTCTTAAATTGAAAAGAGGCTCCAGGTAATATTTATTATCGTAGCTTTCAGAATGGCTAGAACACTCCCTTACATAGCCTAAGGTCGTGCTAAAAGCTCCTTAACAGGAGATAAGATGACATCAGAAAGGAAATGAAATTTGGAAGAAAATAGATTGTCTCTTTCTTTCTGGAGAGGTTTTCTTCTGTTTGAAGTTCCAGGGCCAAACTTCTTTTTGGAGTCCTCCCAGACCTAGGTGGACATGAATTAACTCGCAGTTTTCCCCTAAGACCCTATCCCATTGTCCACACCATTGCTTAACATTCTCATTCTTCAGTTCAACTCCCCACTAGTAGACTTTGACCATGGCCAAGGGAGAAGAGTGACCACAAAGCAAGCAACTAGAACAGATGCCCAAGCCTTCAGGGCTCGTTCCATTGGTCACTACCAGAAATGGCTGTGGGACCTGGCCTGTCATTTCTTTTGAAATTTTTTTCCAAACAAAAACTCAGTGTAGGTAGACAGAACTCAGCTGTGCAAAGGAAGAAGCAAGAAAAACCTCGCAACACTTTTCAGTGAAAAAGATGAAGCATTTGCCCTGACTGATGAGGCTTAGCTGGTTGGGCATCATCCTGCAAAGCAAGAGGTCTCAGGTTTGACTCCTGGTCAGGGCACATGCCTGGGTTTCAGGTTCAATCCTCGCTTGGGGGTGCCTACGAGAAGCAACCAATCGATGTTTCTAGCTCACATTGATGTTTCTCTCCTTCTCATTCTCCCTCCCTTCCCCTCTCTCTAAAAATAAATAAATACAATCTTTAAAAAAAATGATCAAGCACATACTCAACCAGATCTCCCACTCAGCTGTGAGGTAGACGGATCACCCCATGTCTCATTTACCCCCATGTGTCTTATCGGGGCACACTCATCTCAGCTGCAGCTCTGTCTCCCATCCCAGGCTCAAGTTGTGAAGTTTATTGTAAGGGTATAGACTTATCGGCTGGGAGTTCAGAAAAGCCCCAGACAAGCCTCAGCAAATGCTGTAACTAAGGCCATCTGGGGACGTCCACGCATCTCTGTGCCTCCCACTCTCGGCCCCGGGAGCGATCTCTACAGCACACCTCTGTTTCTCGTTCCCCTCTCCTCCTCCATCAGCTCTTCTCTCTTTTATCTCAACACATGCCCAGTAGTTTCCCCAGTCAGTGAGGATGCATGACTTTCAGCTCAGATCCCTACAGCTTTTTGGCAACAGGCTCAGAATTCCACTCCCATAACCCTTGGCAAGAGATCGACTTGACTCAGCTCATGTCTTCCTGCCAATCCACACAGAGTCGAGGTCCGTGGCAAAGTCTCATTCACCCTGAAGCTAACGAAGCTGAAGATTTATCTCTTCACTTGCACGGGCCCCTCTCAGGGCCGGGGAGGAACCCTAGGAATGTGTTCCTGTGGCCATGTGTCTTCGGAACATCTGCCCTGGGAAGATATTTCATCCGAGTTGGTTAAGACAGTGGCCTCTCTCCGCTCTGACATCTCCCCGTCACCCCAGCCCCAGCACCGTGGTCTTGATGTGACCAGGGTATTTGGGGGACCCATAGAAGGGGGAGCTGAGCTGGGGATACATTTAGTTTGGGTCTGTGTGTTCACAGTCACTCCCAAATTTAGCTAAATTCTGCCCGCATCCCTGGTAAATGGTTTGACTGCAGAAACACTCCCGCTGTGCGCAGGACGGCGGGTGGTGGGAGGCCGTGTGGGGGAGGACGTGTCCTCAGTGCCCGGGCCTGGAGGGAGGTGAGTGAAGGAGCTGAAGTAAACTTGCAAATGTACAGAGGCAGAAGCTGTTTGGGGAAACGTCTTCCACTGGCCGGACGTAAAACACTGCGGGAGCACGTGGGCGCGCTCAGCAAACTGGGTGGGAATGGAAGCCCTGCTCTGCCAGGCTGCACTAGATCACGTCGCACAGCCAGGGACAAACAGAGAGTGTTTCTCATCCTCACCCAAGGACATCTTTTATTGCTCTTTAGAGAGAGAGGGAGAGAAAGAGAGAGAGAGAAACAAGGATGTGAGAGAGAGACAGCTATCGGTTACCTTCCGTGCGTACCCTGACCGGGGACCAAAACCGCAACCTAGGCGTGCACTCTTCCACTTATAGGATGACGCTCCAACCGACTGAGCCACGTCGGCCAGGGCTAGAGTGTTTTTTTAAACTGAATTGGTTTGTGGGGCAAAAACTCATAGTAGGACTACTGATGGAAAACATATCCCTAACAGCTCAGCTGTATAAGAAACTTGACAGTGGTTTTCATGCATGGCCACACCTTAAAAATCTCCATGATGTTACCAATAGGAGTTGTGAAGTTGCAAGAAATTTTTCCAAACTATAACAAAATATATGAAGTATCTTTTTCTAGTCTCTCTGGAAGAACATATTTCAAAATTTTAGGTGTGTGTATTTGCAGCCAAAAAGGTAGGGAAAAGAATTTTTGAGTTGTTTTACATGGTAAATTCGTACAAATTATACTGTGGTCTGGGTATTTGTCAACTTTTAAAAATACGTAATGTGTTCCTGAGGTGGCATAGTCTCAGACCCCCTGGAGTCAGCCAGCCTTGGGTCACCAGGATAGCTGGGTGTGGGCTAGCCTCTGGGACAGAGGGACCAGGGGCATGGAGCACCCACTCCAGGACATGATGGAGGACTTAGGCGCTGCCCCTTACCTGTGACAATGGTCAGAAATTCAGAGGAAGATGGGCCACTATGCACCCCAGGGCACAGGCATTAACAGAGATCAACTGAGCTGGGTGCCTTTTCCTTAGGGTCTCACCATCTATTGATGAGATAAACACAAGAACAAACTCCTATCATTTCACATCTATTTCATATCTATAGATGGTCCGATGAGGAACTTATAAAGGAGATAATCAATTCTGGTTATTTAATAAATATATAGCAATGCCAAAAATGGCTTTCAACGCTTTATAAATATTCATTCATTTCATCTCCAGAACAGCCCAATGCATCAGATGCCATTATCATTCCTACTTTACAGAAGAGGAAACTGAAGCATAAGGACATGAAACAAGTTATCCAAATTACCCAGCTGCTAAGTAGCAAGGCAGGGATTTGAACTCGGGCATTCTTAGTGCAGAGGGAACCATTATGCCAGGCAGAGGGAATAAAGGGGAATGCAGAAGCCTTCACAGAGGCAGCAGCTCTACCACAAAGCCCCCCGTTTCCCTCAAACTCTAAATCATGGAGGTGGGCACCTTGTGTCCGAGCCTATCACCCACTAAAAGTCAGACACTGGACAGGAGGCATTTGGTCAGAAGTGGCCCGTGGCAGCCTGTGATCAAGGGGCAGAGGGACCCAAGAGCACAATTAGTAGCATGGCACAAGAACCGAAGGGCACAGAGAACCCAGGATCCTTTTGTTTGGGGTCAAATGGTCCTATTTCCTCTTGGTGGCTCTGAGGGAGTCACTGTCACAGTACTGTCATCAGAGTCCCAAAGAAGGACCCAGAGTCATCACAGAGAATTAACACAGGGCATGTGTTCTTTCTTGTCCTTGTAATACATTTTGGAAGGACATCATGGCTAAAGA